>VZTA01020716.1:0-43265 GCA_013398855.1 Mohoua ochrocephala
CAACTCAGTGTATTCTATGATTCCATGGTTATTCTTTGTATGGTTTTCTGTCTTAGGGTCTTCAGAGACATTAGGAAAAAAATCTTGTTCCAGAAAGAGGTACTGACTGGAACAAAAGCTATCCACAAACAAAAGCTAGCTTCGTGTGAAAAAGTCTTTGCAAATGTGTATACTGGAAAAGAGTCACATAAATGCCAGTCTGTAGCAAATATGTATCACCATGTTTCTGACTGAGAGCATTTGGGTTTTGATCATTAGGTGTAGCTTTTTTTGTTATGTTAAAAGTTGTGGGTTTGATGTTAGCAATGCTACCACAGGGCATTCTGTATCGAATACCAGACCTGATCCTCCATTCTATTTGAACAGTTTAAGGTGACAAGTCTTACTGGGGTTGGATCAGACAACCTCCTGAGGTTCCTTCAGGCTTAAATTATCCTATGATTTGTAATCAGGGCTTAAACGAAAGAGAGAAAAAGGTAGTGATACATTTTCATTAAAATTCATATAAACTTTCCAAATCATGCTGTTGGTTACCAGAACAAAAAATAGTACAACCAAGAAAAGAATTGACGATATTTTTCTTAATGCTGTTTGCATTCAAAGTCAAGTCTACCTTCAATTGTATGTTGGTCAATTTGCCACTGTGTCTCAGAAAGGGCTTTTTGAATAGCGGTTTGAAAACAGTGTGAAGCTGTAATTTATTCTTCATAGAATTCAACATTGTGTTTTTCTCAATTTTGCTCTTAGTGAAAATTCACCCCCACAGCTGATAATTTTTCCAAAGTTTTTGGGAGCTTACATAAATACAAGCTTATCAGGAACTACTGTTTTACAACAGTAATTATGATGGGAACTGTAAGATCAATCAAAAATTACAAAATATCGTGCTCTTCACTGTTTGTGTAAAGGCAAATATGCAACACCTTTCAGTCTATGATAAACACTTTGATAAGAAATTGAGGTCACTTTTCGTAACAGCAAATATTTTCAGGAAGAAAGAAGAACTTTTTATTTTGAATCATAGCACATAAACTTTAATTAGTGACCCAAGAGAACAAGCCAAGCTGAAGAAAGACAAACTAAAATTAGTAAGAGGCTAACAGCTTGCCTATTTCCTTGGGCAACATGTGGCTGACAGATGATGTGATGTTCAGTGACAGACAAATTCTGATCCTCTTTGCCACTTTAAAATTCTATACACTAAGAAAAATTAATAATTTCATTAATATCATCAACAGTAGAATCACTTGAATACAGAAGACATTTCTAATTTAAAGGAAGAGACAGTAAGAAATGACAGTGATTCAATATTCTTAATCTGATCCCAGTGATATACAGGTGGTAGTATAGATAACAGTAAATGATGAATTCATTACTTAATTGATCATTATCACCTGTCCTGATTTGCATTCTGGATCAAGCTCCTCCTTTATCATATAACCTACTGGAAAATAAATCAACTGTTTTTCAAATATTACCTCATAAAAATTCCATGAATTTGTTCATTTTCTTCAGTAAAAAACAGACAATAAAATTTATTTCAACTTATATATTTTATTGTGGGAACAGCTGAATTTGCAGATGGGAGAACTAGAACCAAATAAGCAATTCCAGCTTACTTTATGCAGTGTGATCTGTTCCCTTCTGATGTTTCTCTACTTATGCCTGATTATATTCTTTCTTCTGAGGTCTCTATATCCTGAAAAAAGTCCTCTTCTAATAAAAGTATGGTATTTCAAGTGAATGCAGCCATCACAAAGCTCTTTGACTCTCTGTCTAATGTACTTCAACACACAGCTGTCTTTTTCATCATAAAAAACCTCAGCAGTAGGAAAGAATTTTGGTGGGGTATTTTAATATGATAAGTACCATCTATTATTCCTATTTATTTCATGGGAGTGGTTCAAGGGCAGGATTTGTTCTGCAAAGAATCTCTATGCACAACAGAGTTAATGAATGCTGGCTTTCTACACATCTGTGTCCTTCACTTCCATCTTGCACTGCAAATAACTAAGCCTTTCTCTTACTCCTTTCACACATGTCACTTTCAACAATAAAACTGGGCATGTTTGTGCCACATCTATAACAGTATGCATGCCTGCTGGATATCTGGCCTCTGCCAAATGTATTACATTGTAGCTGAGACCTGCTAGTCTGTCTTCCAGCGCAGATTTATAAGGAATAAGAGTTACTAATTCGGATTTTTCTTCTCTACTCAACTACAAAATTCCTGCTGAATTTATTTTCTGATCTTTTTCTTCCTCTCAAATTTATTACTTACAGATCAGTAGTTAAAAATACTTATGCATAGACATAAATAATTTTGAGATTGTATGTTTATAAATGAAGGCAAAAAGAAGACTTAGTAGATGGACAAAGTGATCATTTCTCAGCTGTCACGGGTGGCCAGCCAGATCACAACTGACTGGAAGTTAGGAAATCCACTTACAAGAAAGACTGGAAAGAGGACCCAAGGAACTACAGGTCTGTAAGCCTGACGTCAGCACCAAGGAACATCATGGGGCAGATCAACCGAAGAGCCACCATGCAGCACATGCAGAACAACCAAGGGATCAGGCCCAGACAGCAAGGGTTTATGAAAAGCAGGTTCTGTTTGACTAACCTGATCTTCTTCTATTGCAGTGTGACCAGCTTAGTGGATGAGGAAAAGGCTGTGGTTGTTGTCTACCTGGACTTAAGTAGCACCTAGTATACCAGTGCAGCACAGCATAGTATGATTTAATTTACTACAAGAGTTACAACTTAGAAGAGAACCTACTTTGGATCAGATGCTTGCCATCAGTTTCAGACATGAGTTTCTGAACCGATTTGCTGCCTATGATGGGACTGGATGTCTGTGAAATGCAGGTCCTTGTAGGTAGCCATGACAATCCGAGAACAGTAATGCATTCCTCTTTTTTCATATTTGAGACCACTCATGATGCACTCAAAGACATTTGAACAGTCAGATAACTGTGGGGTTTATGAGAAAATTAGAAAACTAACACCAGAAATGAGCATCAGACCTGTGAGATAAAATTAAGCTTTCCCTTCACTGTCAGAAGAGACATCAAGATGTATAATGGTCCTGAGACTAATAGTCCAGGAGGTCTTCAGAAATAAGTGTAAGGTCCCAGTACTATAGAGTGATTACCTTTTATAATATCTATAATGGACTCTAGAAGTAGTACTATTATTAAGGAAATTACAGTTTTTCTTATGTTAAAACATGAAAATGAAGGGAAGCTAAAGGTCACTGCAGTGTTTTTTTTCTGAAAGGCAGAAACTTCATCTTCTCCAAGGACAGCTGGTACTGGCCTATGCCAAAATGCTTAATGTGCAGAATGGTAGTGTTGGGTTTTTTCCCTTAATTCTGTTGACTGAACAGTACCACTGACTTATACACTACAGAAATACAGTGTTTACTAGGCATCACAACCTTCTTCCACTATTCTGAATCTACATTTTAAAGAACTGATTTATTTTTGGGGGCAGAAACACTTCTGTTTTAGAACATGACAGGAAATCTTATTGCATCTAGATTGAATATAACCTATTTAAAAGAGTTAAAATGCAGTGTTGTTTCTGGGCCTATGTGAGCTTTTCTTCCTCTATTCTTTCTTTCTGGTTTATAGTAATTACCACCTATATTCTGGTGTGCTCTCGAATGCATTTCTTTGCTTTCTTGTACAGACACATTCAAATTTTAATGCCAACTATGAACATCTCCAATTTAAGGGTAAAAGAAAACCCAACTTATGGGTAATCCAATTCTAAAAGCAGTACCAAGTAAGAAATAGTGGATGGTATTTTACTTTGTCAAATAGCCCATTCTCTAAAATTAAAAATAAATCTAAACTTCATAAAATATGATTTGTTAAAAACCACAGCATAAGTAAATGTAGCATTTCTTATTTTAATTATTTTAGTCAGGTTTTTTTTCTGCCTGGAGATATTCACTGTATGTGAGAAATACATGTCTAATGGACAATTATGCAGCCCTGGAGCCTGCGGCCTCCACAGGTCTTCCAAGTAGGCATACACTGGCATCTTATTAACTTTGTCAAGGAAAAATGAAGAGACCAAATCACATGGACCAGTAAGTTCACATAGGAAGAATGAACCAGCAAGGACTTTCTTTCACAAGAGTCCTGGAAATTATAAAAGACATCACTCACAAATTGCTTTTAGACAAACAGAAAGGAATGTTGTTACAGATGGCAGGGAGAGTGGGGAGTGGAGAGAAAAATTGCATTCTATGATACAAGTCAGAGATAAAGAAGAAAACATAAATAACCAAAAGAACCCAAAAACCAGATTACTTCCTATTATCCAAAATAGTGGTTCAACCGTAGACAGAAATTAATTTAAGTGTTGTGACATGAATAGGTGTTGTATATTTAATGCATACAATCTTATTTTTGTCCTGTATAAAATAAGATGAAAATTTTTTTTAAGACAGTCTTTCAAAGTCTCTATGTTGCTTTACTTATATTGATACATCCCCCAAAAGAATAAATAAATCTAGAATTTAGTTGTCAAAAGCTGTAAATCTATATTGCAGAAGAATTAGAAGCTCTAGAAAAAGGTAAGATCAGGATTGCTAGGAAAAGGCAGTGGTGCTTTCGCAATTATGAAGAAGTTACAGACTGAAGTGTGTTCATCCAGAAACCTTAGATGAACTCTCTCAGACATATGTTAAGCACTTGGCCAAGTACTCCAACAAACAGGTTATCCAGCAAACAGGTTAAGCAGACCAGGGGCATAAGATGAAAAAGAAAATTGTTCATGTAACGAGTTATGCTACAGTCCATCTTTGGTATTATTTCCTTGGGCTGCTGTGTTCCAGAAGAACACAACCAGCACAGTGGCCTCTCTTCAATTTTCAAGCTGCTGACCATGTTCCAAGCTGAGACAGACCCAAAAAGAGCGCAGGCTGCGTTATACCTAAAATAGCTTTCCTCACTGCGAGGAGAGGAAGGTGCTACACAAAAGTCACGGATTCAGATTTCAAGGTCTGGGTGCAGATTTTTTCTGTACTGGGTTTAGGATTTACTGAAGGTTGATGAAGCCTGAAATGACTCAAACAAAACATTCTGGTCTGAATATACAGTTTTAGTGCATGTAACAGGAGGGAATTAACTTTGCATTTTAAATCCACCTCTTTTTTTACTCTCTTCTACAGAAATCTAGAGGAAAAAAGCAGGAAACTCTTCAAGCTTTAATTACAAAGTCAATGACAAAATTGGCAAGGAGAAGAGTAAAACTCAATTTTGCTGTCATTGTTCTGGACTCACATTTTTTTCCCCTTCCTGATTAATTGCACCCTCTGATAATAAAACAAGTCAAACTCCACATACAAAAATACAATTACTGGCATCTCTCAGACTTGCTTCCTAGCACAGGTCATGAATGTAATAGATCACACCCTTTCCTATGCAACCCTATTTTACATCTTCATTTACAGCTCACCAACATCTATTCCTTCATTGCCTTCAATATCCCTCTCCTGAGTTTTATGCTGCATTAGTTTATTTAAATTAACTGCTTTTCTTTAGGTGGTTCACTGCACCTACCAGTGAGGGTCATGATCTGGAGAGGCGTTTTCCCCACTGAATTCAGGTCTTTAATACTTGAACACATGTCTGGGGGGGCATACTTCTGTCAGCTGTGTCTCCCCATGTCCCCCATCCCCTCATTTTCAACCCCACCTTCTCTGAGATTTGAAGGACACCGGTTTACTGCATTTCACCCAGAACTTCCATTCTACTCCAAACTTTGTTGAATAATAAAAGCAATAAAATCAAAGGAATGGTGAAAGGAATCACTAGGGGTTTAAAATTACAATTGTATTTTATAGTTTATGGCAATTACATTTTGCTTTATATACTAATAGGAACAAAGGCATGGTAATATTTTATCAGTTATCCTATATTACATTAGTCTCAAAACCAGAAAACCTGATTTACGGAGCCAAAAGCTTTTAAAAATCAGTATATCCCAGTAAATTCTCTTTGTCTATCATATTAAATATGTAATTTGCTGTGATGGACAAATCCCTTTTAGTTTAATCTTTTAGGAATTTAGGAGCTCAGAAGAAAATGTATTTGAGCTCAACATTATGAGTCAAAAGATTGCTCACATTAACATAAGGAATATAAATACAAAAGTTGCAGGATTTGTATTACACATTATAAACCTTTATTCACTTGCAAAGAATAGATGTCCTGTACCTGCCAGACATTTGGCATTCATGAGAACCTCATCTCAAGTCATGTCACAGGTTAATGCCCAGACAGAATAGGGTGAGGGATTAGTAGACCCAGTGGAGATTACAGATATGCCAACTTTGTTCTGTTCAACCTCACAGCAACCTTATAAACAGGATAAAAGCAAGGTTCATGGTTTTTAATGGTCAGTAGGGCATACATTAATTTATAAATCTCCAAGAGTCCTTTTCTTGGTTAATGTTCTTAATGCACCGACTTTTATGACCCGAATCAATTCTCTCTGTATTTTCTAAAAGTAGAAAGCACAGGAAGTTTATATTTCCCTAGATGAGCTTGTCAAAGTAGATAAAAAGTAACACAAACCCCAAAAATTTACGTGTCTAGCACATAGTATTGTGCCACAATCTTAAATTTTATTTTATCCCTGATAGGCGGAAACTACTTTTTAGACACACTAGGACTACTTAATGGTTGGACTGTAGGCATAGATGTGCTTTTGCCAGGGGAACAGAAAGCAGAAACTATCTCCAAGATCTATTAAGCCATAAGGAGGATGCATAAGGTAGATCTCAGATGAGGTAGATGCTGATTCAATAAGTGGAATTTAAAATGTATTTCTTTGTTCTGTGGCTCTTTGGAAACCCACTTGGTGAAAATTTTCATATCATGTATTGCTCATATGACTAATGTAGAAAACATTTAGAAAAATTTGAGGACATATTTCCAGTCTAATTTTTCTCTGATTTGTGAATAAAGTCAATAAGTCCATTTTAGCATTGTTTGTTTGTATCTTGTATTTGTTTAGTGATATTTATGGATTTCCTTCTAGACTATAAACAACTGTTATTGATGTGTTATTTTTTTATCACTGGGACAAGAACATGTCCAAAGAGGATTTGACCATCTGGAAATTGTCATTTATTTATCCATTTGTCAGTAAAAAAATAAATAGTACAACTGGTCTGTGTAAGGCCTTTTATTTCATTTCTTTTCCATGCTTTCTCTTGAATGCTCCCCTGCGACTCTTGGGGATATGTTACTCGGAAATTCCAGGTGATGCTCCTACAAGGGTGTAAGGCAATCCTTGGTTTCTTAATGCCTCTTGAAAGCCAACACAAAATTCCTTCATCCTAATATGATCAATACTGAGCATAAGTACTGCTGCTACACTGTCAGAGAAGCTTAGCCAGGCATCCAGGGGAAAATTCCAAGGCCGGCAGATACTGTCCCACAGGGCCCAGTGAGGTGAGCAGGGTAGACTCAGAGAGGGTGGTCAGAGCCAAAGAAGTGTCTGGATCACAGGGGTAGGTCATACTGAAGAGGCAGGTCTGAGGTCAAGTTGGAAAGCCAGTCCAGAGGTCAGAGTTGGGATCAGGTCTTGTAGTGGCTGGGCAGGTCCATAGTGACAGTGGTGGCTGAGCTCAGGCCAGGAACTCAGCCCAGGGGTTGAAGTTCAGGTCAAGGGGTTCCATGATGAGACAGGGCAACGCTGTGGCAGAGCTGGAGACCAACACTCCTGTGACATTGCTGATGCCAGGGCTAAGCTGAACGGGATCTCCTGAGTCTGTGGGTAGGGTGTGGGGACGTCCTTGGTGAGGCTGGGCAGAGGCAATGAAGACTACAGCTCCTTTATGGCCCTGACGTACACAGAGATATTAAGAGTCAAGAGACCTAGATAGGGAATGCATTATATTCTGTAAGAGAGAGAATAACCATTATATTTGAAGTTTCTAGTTTTTCAGGGAGCAGTGACACTTTTCAGAGTTTGATTAAGAAAAATTAAGGTGGACCAAGGACCTTTCATAGTAAATTTGGTACCAGCTTCCCATAAGCTGAATGACTTTCCAAGTGTCTGAAAAAGCTCAGTAAAACACTTATTTTGTTTTCTAGAGAATGGTATTATCATACGCTTTAAATCTACATCCACCCAAGGAAAATATTCATTAAGTTTTCTGTTCATGCAGTGTGTACATGGACAGTCCTTTGACATATTTTATGCAACGTGGTGACCTCTACTAATACCCCTTATGGTCAGAGTCTTGCATTTTAAAAGGGAATTATGCCTGCTTCTTGTAGAAGTCTTTTAAGAGTATTCTCAAACTATCAATACCATACCATACTCTTTGCTCATTGAAATGCCTTGAATATGAAAGAATTTATTCTAATCAGGATGAGAAATACAATAAAAATTAAATGCAAGGGTAAGCAAAGTCTCTTGTCATCTTATTCACCAGGCATCTTATTTGAATGGTATATATTGAACTGATATTTAAATTTTGCAGCAAGTCATTAAAAACAAAGTCACAGGTTCACCAGTACTCTCTTATCTATCCATTCTAAATTTATTAACGGCTCCCTTTTATTTTAAAATTATTTCTGTATTTCCATCCTATAGTTTCCTTATTAAAATTCTCAGACCAAGAGGAGCAACTCTCTAACTAAAGTGAATTAAACAGCATGAGAGTTGTTCATTGCTCTTACCAGCACAGGTCAGAGCTGCAACTCAGCAATTTTATGCCTCTCTTGCTGAGGCAGTTCTAATATATGGTGCACTCTAGAGAGGCGTGGGGATAAATCTTTGCGGTTTGCAACTCTTATTGTTTTCTCCTTCAATAATTTTAATGACCTGCTCTCACTTAATAAACAGCACAAACATCATCTAAAATTTAAATCAATATTGGAAATAATATAGACTGCAGTCATCATGTTGAGGCTGTGTTTGCTGTATCATGCTTTGGAATTATGTGGGAAGCATATTAAACAATAGGTGTTAAGGCTAGGATTAATCTTCTCTAACTTTAGCCATCTAGCCATCTAATCTAAGATGACTTTCCAGTTTCTCTTTTCAGCCATAGAACTGTACAACAGAGCAATCCCTTAAAGGTAACCCATCTGACCTATTACAGTTTCTTGTCTCAGAATTAGATTAATTGCTCTGTAAAAGGAACTACTTCTTTCTACTATGAAGGAAGTTAATAGAGACCAACTCAGACTTAGAAATCATATATTTTGTTTTAAGGAAGAAGTGAATTTAATCATACCTTAAACTTTCAAAAAGTTCCCATAACTTTTCCTGAGTTTAAGGTTAAAATTTTCCTTATATCTACATTTCATCTCCATCCCAAGTACTTATGTGGAAAAAAAACCCCCAAAACAACTTATAACTTTTGGGGATCAGACACAAAGTTTTCACCCCCACAGAACACACTGGCCCATGACCATTTGGGGGCAACCTTCATTTATTGTGCACATGAAACACACGACTTTAAGGCAGACTGGTTTAAAGAAGGCACAAAATACAATTATTATTTACATGTCTGTATTAGGTGGACTGGATTCCATTTCTGCTTCTTTCATTCCATTCTAATTGAAATTGGGATTTAATCACTAACTCTATGGCTTAATATTGCTCTGGAAAACTTTTATTGGTGTTCAGCTTCTTTTAGACTTGTGAGATTTATTGTAATTTATTGCAATTTGCCCTTAAACATTCATTCATATTAATAGAGAAAGATGGTAGCCAACAGGTAGTGTTTAGAACACAGCAACCATTTAAAGTGAAGGCGAGCTGGTGGAAAACATGACTAGATTGCAGTTTGTTGCATAACTTATACATTTATAGGTTTAGGATTTGGATTCTGGTAATGATAATGGGCTTCATATGTAGGAATAAAGAATTTTTAAAAATTTGGTCTGATTAGATCTGCTCAAAGGTTTGAAATAGGAGTTATACCAGTGGACATGAATATACATTATAAAGGGCTGTGATAGCACTTTTCAAGTGAATACCCATAATTGCACTCAAGAATGTGTAATCAAACACAAGAACACTCATTTGCACATCAGTCTGTGTACTTCTATTAATTAAAGCTCTTTTTGAAATGTTTGTACAGAACAAAATCTGTCTTCTAAATGTTTGCAACAAGCAAGCAAACAAACAAATAAACAGAACAAGAGGTACTGAATTGGACAAGCAGTTTTGCAAGCAAGATTTGTCAAATAACAGAATTTCAGAATCACAGAGTCACCGAGGCTGGAATATGTTACTTTCTACAGTTCTTTGCTTAAATAGTGCATATGCTTTATTCCATGAATATAATTTAAATATCAGAATCATAGAGTTATAGAATGGCTTGAGCTGGAAGGGCCCTTAAAGATCGTCTAGTTCCAACCTGCAATGGTAGGAACACCTTCCACTAGACCAGTTTGCTCCGAAACATCCAACCTGACTTTGAACACTCCCAGGGATGGGGCATGCGCAACTTATACAGGCAACCCGTTCCCGTGCCTCCTTAAACCTCATAGTAAAGAATTTCATCCTAACATCTAATCTAAACCTATTCTGTCTCAGTTTGAAGCTATTGCTACTATTTCTGTCACTATATGTCCTTGTAAAAAGTTTCTCTCCATCTTTCTTCTGGCTCCCTTCAGGTACTGAAAGGCTGCAATTAGATCACCTTGAAGCCGCCTTTTTTCCAGGGTGAACAATCTCAATTCCCTCAGCCTTTGCTCATAGAAAAGTTGCTCCATCCCTCTGATCAAAGTGGTGGCCCTTCTTTGGACTCACTCCAACAGGTCGATATCCTTCCTTTGCTGGGGACCTTTGATTTCACGGTAAGGTTATGAGAATCTAGTTCAGTTCTAACAAATACAGTCAATGTTTTCTAAAAATTATCATACAGTCAATATTTTGTAAGAAATACACATCTGAAAGACTTTAAAAAAGCAATTTGCTTGTTTATAATTCAGAAAAATCAACTTAACATTGATACTTTCAGGAGAGCTTCTGCTTGGGTTTGGTTGGGTTTTTCTTTTTTTCTTTTTCCCTCCTGGAGAAAAGTAAATTGTGTTTATTAATTTAAAAATTTACAGTCCAAATTTTAGCAAGGAACTCAGACTGATTTGTTGGTTTTTTTTCTTTTTTTTAATTGCCAGCTGTATCCAGCTTGCTGACCTGTAAACATTACGCATCACAATTTTGCACTGTTCAAAGGAAGAATCTCATTGTTCTCTCAGTCCAGAGAATAAAATGAATGCCACACGCTGTCTAGAATCCAAGCCAGTCTACATCACTTTTTTAGCTAGATTATCTGCTTCAGTAACTATTCTCATTCTGGTTAGTTTTTCAGTCTAAATAGCCAGCTGCTGAGAGATGAAGATTAATCTTTCCAAACTACAAAGTTAGGAAGAAACAAGGAAAAAAGAAAAAAAATAGGAAAAGAAACAATCAATCCACAACTAAAATTCTCTTGCATTAAACTTCTGATGTAGTTTAATTTGGAAAAAAGTAAATATTAGCCTTTCCCTTGGTCTCCAACCTCTTCCCAGTGGAAAATGCACTGCTTTAGGCTTCCTTGCCAAACTTCTGATGCCATGCACAGGTGAATGTCATATTTCTTTACCATGATACTTTGGAGGGTTTTATGTGTATAAGCTTCATTTATAATTAGTTTTGAGACAAATCTTTGTGGAATACAAGATTTGTTTTGGGAAAAAATCTGATTTTAGAGGGGAAGTATTTGTATAAGTTTCTGTTTTGAAGATAAAAGAAACATAATTTTCCTATCAAAATTCAGCACGAATTTCAGCAAATAATTGATGTTAAGAAATTCCGGGTAAACTGTCAGCATTTTTTCAGTGAACAGATATTACTGTAACATTTGGAGAAGACAGTTTGCACTGGGAGAACGATCATGAGAAATTCTTCTGTAGTGATGTATGCCATCATTTCCCACTTAATCAATAGAATTTATCATTAAAGACACTGATTCAGCACAGTTATGCTTTTGGGCATATAAACAGTCCCATTAACTTCAGTAGCTGTAGATGAAAAAATTGTTCAAAACAAGACAGCTATTAATAATACTAGCATGCAAATCTCATGCCCACAGGGGAAAGACCAAGGAAGCAACTCACCAGGCATCGCACAAAAAGAGGAAGTTATCCCAGCTCTCCGTGGAGGCAGGAGGTTTCTCATAGTACCTCCAGTAGTTTCTATAACTAATACAAGGTTTGCTGGACTGGAGAGTTAGCAAGTGTGGATGTTTCTGAAGGTTAACATACTTTTTTTTCCAAAATAAGAGCCCTATGGTTAAAGTTTCTGTCCCAAGAATAAGTAAGTTTTTTAAGGGGGGAAACTCATCATCATGATTTATAACTCTGAATCCAAAGAAGAGCTAGGCAAAATGCTCACAAGTGGAGCACCTTCTCCACTGATTTATCATAGAGTTTATGCACTTAGGAATACTGATTCACCAAACATCTAGAAAAGGCCTAAGTCAAGAAAGCGGTGTCAAAATATAGACAGACGATACCTTATAGTGACTACTGATTTCATTAACACAGGTATTCCTGGCTAGATTTTCAATTATAATGTAGAGAACTCTATGTATATATTCTAAAGATATTTCAAACTCCAGAGGTAAAATCTTCCGTCCATTCCTCTGCCATGCAGGAATTTTCAAATGTGAAACTGCTTGTATAAAATGTGATGAAATGTAAGGAAAGGTATGGCATGCTGTTCTTTCTTATGGTTATCACACTGTGACATATCTATCTAAAGAATTTCTCATGCTTTTTGTATTTTTCTGTTCTAATCTGAAATGCTATCAGTTTCCTTTCTATCCTGTAGACATACAGGTGAAGAATGAATTGAAAAATTCAGGTGGAGGCATAAACCAAAAGAAAGGCTGTTCCTTAGCTTGTTAAAAGCAATGAAAATATCCTTTCAGGTCACAGACTATGTGAGTAAGAATAATAGAGCTAATTTTCCTGATTCTGAGTGTTTCTGACAAGTGCTGACTTTTAAGGGCCTTTCTGTAAGGAAGAGGAAGCTAGCCTTTCACTGATAAACCACTTTTTACAGTGTTAAGAGTTTCCTTACATTCAACATGAAAAATACACTTTTTGCTGTATTGCTAGAAATTATTATACTCTTGAATGGGTTCAACATATGCTAAAATTTACCTTGGAAAAAGTTATAACAAAAAAATACTCCACAAGTTGGTTTTATGTCTATCCAGATATTTTACTATGCTTTCACAGAGCAGCTAAGGATATTTGTCTGCATTTTACAGAGGTAAAGAAAAAATCTTAGATCTTTGTGTGATAATATTTTTGCCAATATGGATGTCAATGTTTAAGAGATAAGGTTTTAGTACTTCACTTCTTCCTCTCCCTCAATGAAGGTTTAAAACACCTCTGCCAGGATTAGATACCCATAAACAGATTTTCTGACCAAAAGAACCCTGCTATCATTGTTGTGATCTCATTTTCTCTAAATACATGCAGATACTCATTTAAAATATACAAGATGATTTTTTAACACTCATTTTTGCATATGTGCATGGGCCATATGTAATTATTAAGGAAAGCTCCAGATCTGGAATAAAAATGTAGATTGCAGAGCACCTAAGTGGCTCAGGGTAGAAGAAAGGGGCAGAGAGGGTGAGAATATGGGACAACACAGACAGAGTTTGATGTAGTCTCCAGTTTTATGCTTAAAGGAATAGGGATGTGGGGTTTTAGTTAACATATACCATCTACCATACACTGCCATAAACCACTTTTTGATAGGGTTTAAACATATATAACCTTTCTATTAAGGGTAGAAGTCCACATTGCCACTACCTTGCATAGAACCTAATCATGTCGACTTGTGTTAAATCTGCTCTGAATTGCTTAATGCATGCATCTTAAAGGTATGCAAGTGTTTATACATGCATACTGATAGAATTATAAATGGTATCATATCAAACTCCAATTAAAACCTGCTTCAGCAGCCTATGTTTTTTAAAGCCATTCAAGTTTTAGAAAACTGTTCAGGGAGCATGAAGTGTCTCCTAGATCGCTCTTGCTGTAAGACACCAATTAATAAGATGGTATTATCTACCTCTTTGATTTTTATCTCTCTCTTTTCTGCCCTGAGATGACTCCTTTGGCAAGCTGATATGGCTAGTACTGTACCTTCTGCAGCACTATCAGTTCCACTGTTTCTCCATTTGGCAATCAGAAACTTGCTCAGTAAAATGCCATAGATAGTAGTAGTAGTCGTGATACAATCTGCTGGTATTTTGTCTGTGTTAAGTGCCTGGCTGGTTGTAAAGAGTGCTTTAACAGGGTTCATGCTGAAGGTCAAGGTCTTTATCTATTTTTGACTCTCTGTAACTAAGAAATAACCAAATATTTTATTAAAAAGTAATAATATTGCCAAACAGATTTTTTTAGAAGAGTCAGGAGACTGGAATAAAATTTCATTTTACTAGAAAAAAAATAACCAAACCAAATAATGTTACTGTCTTTATTATAAACTTGCATGGATTGCCTTTTTGTCAGAAAATCTGACTTTCAAATTTATTCTAAAAATAATGCCAAGAGTTTCAATGCAAAACTGTTGTCCAGGACTTGTGTTTCAAGGGGCAAAAAAAAAAGTGAAATTATTTGACTGTGTTATTTGTATAAATATAATTTTTATCACATGTAAGACGACTTTATCATGTGTTAAATATAACGTAAAATTAATTTAACCTCATTCTGTATGTCTAGAAGTTAGACATCTATACTGTAGTCATCTTCAGTCTTCTTTCACATTGTAGGAGAAAATGTAGGAACCTCCAGAGGTCCATTAGTGTAATTTTTATTGCCCATCCTAACATGACATGAAATACCTTCTGGAGGTGGCTAACTGTATCTTACTGAGCGCAAAAATAATGCGTGGCATAAATCTGTTAGACATTGAACTGTTAGATGACCAAGTCAGGGTAGGTCAGAACACGAACTTTAATTTTTCTAGGTGAGATTTGTCTATCTCCTGTGTTATTTTCAGGAAATCTAAGGGGATCCTATAACCCTGCACTGCTGACCTGCATCACACAATTTATGTATATGGGAAAAAACCCTTTTTTCACCTTTACCTTAAGACTGGAGGAGAATAAGAAAAAAAAGTTAAGGTAATAAAAGAAAAATTGATATTGTCTCTCCAATGAGCCAGGCAATGCAGCTGCATGGACTACTAATGAATTCTCAAACTAGACATAAACTATAACAGCTATATAAAGTAAAAAACCAGTTTAAGTGTTGAGTAGACATGAGAAGCAAAATAGGAAGTCACTGGTTTAAGTAGGTACAATTTCACGCTAAAGTTTTGTGTCCATATATGTTAGAACAGAGAAGTTAGCACTTGATTTCACTCATTTGTGCAGACCTGCTTTTTACCCATTTCAATAGGTTTCTAATTAAAATAAAAGCATAACACACCAGTCCTGATATCTTTTAATTAATTTCAGTCGTGTTAACCACCAGTCTAACTTAAAATATTTTGGATTTAAAGGTAGGATAGCCTGTGAATATATGAAATTTATAATGTGTGGCAGCCTGTACAGTTTCATAAATTGAATGGAAACATTGAATTGACAAAAGGAAAATATGTAATGACTTGGAAGAAAGCTGTGATCTGAATAGCTGAAGAGTATCCTAGATCCAGTTAATCATCTTTCAATGAGAGTTAACATCAAGGCAATAAAACCTTTCCATGACACCAATCAGTACTCTACATCATAAGACATGTGATTTTAAAAAGCACTTTAAGAAGATAGTTGTAATTAATTCTCAAAATCAAGTTATTATTCCAAACTGACTATAATTGAAATGTCCCTAAACCTAAGGCTAAAAGAAGAAGTCTTGTAAATCAATGTGACAGAAAAGTAGTGAGAACAATTATTTATCTGAAGTGCCATCATGATTTATTTGTATTTATGTTGTGTTCCTACTTATAAGTGATTCTTCTCACATGAAAAACTGAATTCCTACTCTGTATTTATAAAATATCCAATCTTTAGACTTTTTACAGTACGTAATAAAGAATTTCTGAAATTTGGACTCAATATATGTGGTAAGTAAAAATGAACTGTCTACTATATGCGAGTATATTAGGAGAGAAAATGTACATGGTCATTATCCGTCCCTGAGGCAAACTGGTACAGACTAGACTGTGTTGATACTTTTAAACTCTTTTATCCTCTAAAAAATGTCAACATCTAAACTGTTGATTGGGAATGGTCCCCTGGCCATGTTAACTGCTGAATCACACAGACAAATTGCTTTGGAAAGTCAAGTTGGATGTACCAAAAACATGCAGGGATCACTATGGAAACATAGTAAAAACAAGAAATATGTATATTTTTAAAGGGGCTTCAGTTAGAAGTTTTCAAAGACTCAGGAGGAGCTGTATTTTCACATTATTATTCTTTCAGATAATCAAGATGTAATTCATTTATATGCATGAAGTCATGGTGTTACAGCTTATTCTTCACTTTATGCACAAATATAAATTAAAATATACAAGTCTTTTTTAAGAATAGTTGAAATGCAAGCCTGAACACAAGAATACAGGAAATCTAATGCATTTTTGCTGATAAGTTGTAGTAAAAAGACGGCTTAGTATTGTAGCACACTATGTTGTTGAGGCATGTTTGTCTGAGGATGTGAATATGTGAACAAGAAAAAAATAAAAAAGGAAAAAAACACAAAAAGCCCCCTAAACAACCAACCAACCAACCAATCAAACAAACAAAACCCCCAAGCCCCACAGCCATGGCCAAATTACAATAAATATATTCATTATATTCTTATACTCGGGAAGTACATTGTAGAGCTGTGTTGGATTCATCTTCAGAAATCAAACCTGACTTCTTATTCCCAGCAAATGCAGAATGGTAATGGAAGTGTTATTAAATGGAGGACAGGAGAGACAAACCAACTTTGTGGAGGATGGATAATTTAGGAACAAAGTTAGTTCTAATGTTATTAGAAATCTTGCTAAATTTGCAAGATAGTAGTAATAGAACGTGGGGCATGTTGTCATAGGTCCATATGGGAAAAAGAGTAAGGGAAGAAAACAAAGTGGTATTATGCTTTATGTCAATAAATTAATTAAATATAGAGAGCTATGTTACAGAAGATGCAAAAGGCTGATCAGTTCCTTTTGAAACTGAATTTGAGGAGAAACAGACAGAACATGATGCAGGTGCTGGATACTGACCTCCTGATCAAACAGTTTTAAAAAAATGCTTCAAAACGCATGAAGAAGTCTCATGATTGGAATACAAAGTTATTGTGGAGGACTTCAATTACTCCAATATCTTCTGGAAGAGCGATATGGTTGAACACAAGCAAACCAGGAGAATTCTGGAGTGCATTACGAACAGTGTTTTGATGCAGATACTGAATGGAGAGAAGGTGGGAAGTCAGATCTGCCAGAACTGCTGCTTCTGAATAAAAATGAGTAGTGTGATTGGTCAACAGCAACCTTCCTTCCAAGTACTATCAGATGATCTAATTAAGTATCCTCAGGAAAATGAGGAAGAGCGAAGGTATAGTCAAGACACGGGATCTAGAAGATGAGACTTTAGCTTGTTCAGGTAATTGGTAGAAAGAATCCCTTGGATGTTGCTTCGAATGGAAAAAAAAAGGAAAAAAGGGGAAAAAAAAACCCAGCAGAAGAAACCTCCAACCCCAACAAACCAAATCTCAAGATAGCTGGTTATTGCAGAGGACAAATGCCTCAAAGTACAAGGATGGTCCATGAAATTAGACTGGCTTGACATAAGACCAGCATGCATAAAAACTCCTAATTGAACTCAAATGCAAATAGAAAGAGTATGGAAAGAGGAAATAGAGATTTCCTACCAGGAGAAAAATAGGAATATTACATGAGATGCATAGATGGAATTAGGCAAGTAAGAAAACTAAAGCTTATAGTTGAAACTGGGAATGTGAAAGTCAACAAGAAGGGCTTTGTAAGTTCACTGGCAACAACCGGAACAGAAACCAAAGATGATATAGGCTTGCTATTACCGAACAAGTGAATTGCTGATGATGGAGAATTAGAAGTCAGAGATACTAATTTTCTCATTTGTATCAGTTTGTACTTGCAATGTCTGCTGTCAGGCCTCCTGTGTCTGACTAAATGAAGTACAACTTTACAGCAGGAAAATATCAAGTTAGGGACCATGTTAACAAACTGTACAAACATTCAATGGGGACACACTGAAGACTTTCAAGACTTCTGAGAGACCTGTCAGATGCCATTTCAAGGTCCCTGTCTGTCATCTTCAGATGGTTGTACCTGTCAAAGGAGTTCCCTGTAGCATGGAAAAAGACAATTATTATGCTCATCTTCTAAACTGGAAGGAAGAGCCAAGGTAATACAGGCTGTCTGTGAAGAAAATGCAGCAAATCCTTTTGGAAGCTATTTCCAAGGAAAAAGGTAGTTGAAAATAGCTAGCGTGGATTCGCTAAGGGCAAATCATGACTGTTCAATATGATTGTCTCCTACACCAAGTTAACTGGCTGAGTGGGCAAGTGCAGCAGGGTCAACTGTAAAATCTCTGTGGTATAACTGAAAAGAAGTGGGCTAAAAAGATGGAGAAAAGGTAGGTAAGACTCACTGGACTGATAAAAAACTTGCTTATAAGTCGTCAGCAGTTCAAAAGTGTATTTTTGAGTGTTGTTCGTTTGGGATTATTGCTAGGGTTCGTGCTATTTGAGATCTTTATTAATGACTGTGATAGTGTGCTCCCTCCCCTCACTTTTTCTGCTTAAGCTGTAGGCCCTAATGTTTTTAGTGATGGCTGCACCTGGCATACAGGTAAATGCAATAGTTAAGGGCCATAAATCTTGCTCAGCGCCTAAGGGACATAAGTCTTGCTCAACAGATGAGGGATAGTCGAGCATGTGCCAACTCAAAATATGTCTGCTTTGCAAAAAGAGCCATAGGTCAGTCCTCTTACTTCATAAATAGTGGACAGTTCAGGGCCCACTGAGCTCTCCTGCATTGCAGTGGTCTGCACACCAGGATCTCCCCTTGCATAGGAACGCCTCACAAAGCATCCTTGAGGCCGAGGGAATCCTTATCTCATCAGACACTTGGTAAGTGAATTGGAATAACTGCACTCAAACTGAAATCGTAGGTGAGTGATAGAAAGGATTGCTTGTGCACATGTAGTCCTTTAGACACAAACCCCTGACCAAGCCTGGTGATCCATACTATCTTGTCTATGTGGATCCAGCCAGACCTAAACTCCTCTCAGAAAGGAGTTTAGAACTCAAAGAGGTCCTTTTTGAATCTCACGACTCATCAGGAATGTCTTCCTGGGGGTTTTGTCTGACTCTGTACTCTATGCAGTAGAAGAGTACCTTGCCATTGAATCTTATTGAATCGCTTGCATTTACTATCCAGCTTAGCTAAATCACTGTTCTGTATCAATAAACATACCACTATTTCCATCTTACAAGTGAAGTATATCACTCCATCCCTGACAATGACTTAGTGAGTGTACAGAAGAAAGAAAGTTCGGGAAATAGTTTGTACACAGTCATTCAGAGAGAATTCCAGGAGCTGGAGGAATGGGCTTGGCAGAAACACCATGAAACTCATCTTAAAGAAACAAAAAGTGCTATGCTTGGGATGCAATAACTCCGTGCCACAATGTTGGTGGATGCTGACTGCTTGGGGAGTAATTTTGTATTAATGGATCTGGCAGGCCTAGCTGTCCACTAGTTGAGCATTGAATCAGCAGTGAGTCCATGTTTTAGTGAAGGCTAAGGTTTTACTGGTCTGCATTAGAACAAGCATAGCCAGCAGACAATGGGAAGCAACTGTGCTCCTCCATGGGGCATTTCTGAGGCCGCACTCGAAGAAATTTTTCTAGTTTGGGGCTCTAAGAGAAAGATTGACATACTGAATAACGAAGAGGCAGGAGGAACACATGAAATAAAGAAAGGCTGAGGAAGCTGTGTTTCTTAAAAACACATAGAAAAGAGAATGCTGAGAGACAACCTGTTTGCTGCATTCAGCTACCTTTTACTTGTTAGAGAGAGAAGAGTGCCAGAATATTGTCCAAGCTGTAAAGTAAAAAACTTAGAGACTATGGCAGTTTATAGGTGCCATAATGGAAACTGACTCTGTATATACAAATTCACAGTCAGGACAGTCAAACACTGGAAGAGGTTCTCCAAAGAGGCTGGATAATCTTAATTTTTGGAGATATTAAAAACTCAACTGTAGAAGGTCCTGAGCATCCTCACCTAACATACAGCAGGAGATGAGATCAGATGACTGTCCAATCCAAATGTATGTTCATTGTGAAATATTTTGCTTTCCTTTAATACTTTGTTTTGTTGCATACTTTTAATGATAACATATCTTATCCTGCCACACAGCCTGCTAGCCATGACTATTGTGACATATGCTGAAATTTTAGGTGTTTGGGTTTTTTGGAGTGAGGGTGTTTCAGGAATTTTTGAAGTATAGTTTCCGCATTGTTGCTTAAGTATCCTCTAAAAGAGAACTTGTGAGTTTTCTAGTTTCAAGACAGTATACATGCCTAATGAAAAAAATGATCTAGTTTAGGAGCAGCTCAGAAAATTGGAATCAATGCACCACAATGTGCAATTTTTAAACAAAATTAATAGCTTATAGATTAGACCTAGTTATCCTATAAAAAATGGAAAAAACGGCTGACAACCACATTCTATTTTTGGCTATTATTTACCTGCACCCCATCTCTTGTTCATTGTTTCCTCTTAACATTAGTATTCATAGCATGTTATCTTGAAAGCGGAGATAATAAAACAAAACCACTGTGGTCTTCTCCACAGCAGAGCCCTGCAAGAGATCCGACTCTCTGAGTAATCAGTGATTTACAGTCAATCTTATTCTATTGCTTTTTTTTCTCTATCTCCCTCGAGGTAACAGCACTAAAGGAAAAAGATGTTTTCAAGTCATACCATGAAGTTAGAAACATGTCAATAACAGGTTCACTTGATGATTATAGAAATCATAACACTATACCTTTTTTACAAATATGTGCAAGAGAACTCTCTGTCTAGTACACGTAGGAGTGCTTGCTATTAAGCACTTTAATATTTCCATAATACCTAATTAGTGTCTGTTGCTTCTTTTTCAGCCAGGGAACAAAAAACTCTTTGCCAAGGAAGAACTGGAGCTCATTCCAATTTACTGATGAAGAAATTAAGCTTCAGAGACCAGCTATGACTTCCCAAGGTCCTTATGGCAGAAAGGAGGGCAAAGAAACAATTTAACTTTGCTTTTTCCCTACACCTCAACAGCCTTACATGTCACAGTACAAAGGCTGAAGAAAACACCACAGGGTAATCCTGGTACAAGTTCAGATAGAAAAGAGGTGTCTCTGGGGCAGCCTGCAGAGCAGAGCACTATTAAGATTTTCAACAAGAATGAAAGAGTCAAAATATGCTAGCTCTTCTGACAGAGAGGCCTCCAGCATTATTCTTACTGCACCAGCCAGCTCTCCAGGTCTGTGTTCGGGGTTTGGATAAGGTTGGCTGCTGTTGATCTAGCTTGAGGTGCTGTGCCGGGAGGAGCCCACGCTTTCTAAGCTTTAAGAAAATTCAGGACTTCCCTAGACCTTGGTCATAGCATTGAAGGAAGTCACCTTACCGACTAGGAAGTATAGATCGAAAACAAATTTGATCCTTTTCCCCTGATCTCCAAGTTGGTCTAAGAGGAAATATGTTCTCTAATAAAAATACTTCCAAGCATTTGTAATTTTGATTCAGTTTCCTAACTTAACATCTTTTTTATCCTTCATTCATAAAAAGTACCAGGGGTTCTTTGAAAAAATCAGGTTACAGAATTTGATTTTAATTAACACAGATACTCAGTGAAATATAAATATTTGAGATAGGAATATTCTATAAGGAGCATGATATCTACTACATTTGGCAGTAGCTATTATGTAGTAACCAAACTCGTTTCCAGTATGTTTTATTTTGTTCCCCACTTTATCCCTAAAGTCTACAGCAAGTTTGGACTGTGGAATTCACTAAGCAGATATGTTAGAATCACTTCACATACACGTACTTTTTGGCCCTTAAGTGCATTCTCTTGCTTAAGAACTCCTGGTTAATTACGTACATGCCAACATTTCTAAGTGTGCAGCTTTTACATTTCTGGAATAACGGCCATTATAATGAGAATTCCTCTATAGCTCTGTCAAGACAGAAAAGGCAGAAAATGTATGAAGAGCTGGCTCTTTCTCAGTGAAAGAAAAATTTGCTAATACTTGTCTATAAGCATTTATTTTTATGCATACAACACTTAAGTCAAAATTGATTACATTATGTATTCTGAAAAAATATCCAAATGATTTACCTTTTACAAGTACACCACAAAAATTACAAATTTACCTAATTCCTCCTCATGTTTTTAACATTTTTTGTAGACTTCAATAGTTTTGTGAACTTAGAGACATTTAAAATGATTGAAGAACTTTAATACCAATTTTGTACAAAAGAAATATGAAGCTCAATGAAGAACATACATTAAGTGATTGTTATATTTCAGTTGAAAAAATTCACACTGAGGCTCAAAATGATACTTTGGTTTTTGCATTCACCTGAAATAACTAGAGTACTTAGCTCTGAATAACTGTGAGCAGAACAGGTCAGTCTGTACATTTGCTTGAGGATGTCAGGTACATGACAGTGGGATAATGAAAAATGCAGAAATAGAACAGAAAATGTATCAGGCTTCTACTCATAAACCTGGCAATGAAATTCAAGGAAAAAATCAAACTTGTTCTGACAGAGCTACTAGTAAAATCCTGTGCACACTGTAAGAAAGATTTGTGAATATGGATTATACTGGAATCACTCTGATCTTTATTTCAAAACTCAGCTATGAATGGCAGTTCTTTTTCATCCTCTCCCATTAAAGAAAAAACCCACAAATTTATGTTAGTAGCATTAGCTCATTTGACAGCTTAGGACATTAGCAGAAACAAATACAGAGTACTTGTATTCTCCTAAATCAGTGTGAAAAAGCATCAAAATATAGGTTAAAATTTTTATTTAGATAATTAATCAGAAACATGTTATGGATTGAAGGAAGAGAAAGTAGTTTTACTCACAGACACAAAGCTTCATAGAAGTAAATAGAATACTTTGGATATATGTTACTTTTCTATTTATGAACTCCTGGTTATTTTAATATTAAATTATATAGTAATCAAATAGTTTCAATTGTAAAGAACCTCCCATGGAAAGGGACACCTCCCCCTAGACCAGGTTACTCAGAGCCCCATCCGACCTGGCCTTGAACACTGCAGGGGATGGGGCATCCACAGCTTCTCTGGGCAACGTGTGGCAGTGCCTCACCACATTCATAGTAAAGAAATTTTTCCCAATATCTTATGTAAACTTACCCTCTTTCAGTCCGAAGCCATTCCCCATTGTCCTATCACTACATGCCCTTGCAAAAAGGTCCATTGGGAAAAAAAGGACAGATTACTTGAACAAAAATATTTCACGATGTTTGTAAAATAAATAAAAAGAATCCAGTGGTTTTGTGGATACTATTTCAAAACAATTAACTAAGACAATTATAAATATCTTTTCAAAATTAACAGAGCTACTCAGTCATAGCTATCTGTAAGTGCCAAATGGTGACTCTTCCGTGCAGCTATTTAAAACCATATTATATTTTCATGTTCAAAAATTGCATGGCTATTTCAGATTTTGTATAATTTACTGAATATTTGGGGATTATCATTTTCATTATGTGAAAACAGGATTTTTCCCTAATAAACACATCCTTGTTCATGCTTGTTTATCTAGCTTACTAGTAAATGGATAAATATGCTTTGAAACATTGTTCCCACAGTTTTATCTAATACAAATGGGTGAAATAACAATACAAAAATATAGAAAACTTTCCTTTTTTTTTTTTTCCTGTTGTTTATAACACTTTTTCCTACTTTATTTTCTCAACTGGTTAATATATTAATTTTATCCAATATAATTCTTGTAATTTTATGTCTTTAGATAAATTTTATTAGTCTTCTGAAAATGAGATGTTTTTGTTGGCTGTAGTCAAGATTTCATGCTGTTGCCAGTATATATGACTGCATACTTTCATCAAACAAGCTACTTCATTGCCATATATGTTCCAAATATTTATAAAAAAATGACTGAAGGAAAACAAAATCACCTACACATATCATATACATATATGATTAACAGCTTCCAGATTTTAAATTAAGGAAGATACATTAAGGAGGCTTATTAAAGAGATTGAGGCCATTATGTCTAGATCTAATCAGCTGGACTTGGAAGAACTGCAATTTGGAACATCTTTATTGCTAATTATGTCCTGGATGATCAAGTTTAACAACAAAAGAAAAGAAACTCATCAACCCACTGCCTCTAAGTGGCTCACAGAGATCAGAGAAACACAGGCAAATGTTGGTTTATGAAGTTGTTCCAGTAAGCCTGTCTTCCCATTTGCTTCCAAGATTTTGATCAATGATATGCTTGAAACAGAAAATAAGGTACTAGAACAGAACAATTCTTTGAACAGACAAAAGTGCAGGTGTGGTTATGTATCAAATTAAATAAAAATAAACTTATGTCTCTGCATTTTCACAAGATCTTCCACTTCAGTCTATGAATCTGTGAATAGCGGAAAGTCACAGTCGTCTTTGGGTACTTTGGAAAATTTCCTTCTTTTCATCATTTCTAAGGCTTGGATCTTGTTCCATGCAAGAGACTGGTCTCAGGAGTTTCCTGACCTCGTCATGTGCCAAAAGTTCACGGTTCTCTGTATTCCTTTTACTGCTTCCATTCTACTCTTCAGAAAGCTCTTCCCATAGGACATGGACGTTGCCCATAGTTACTCTTCTGTTAAAATCAGAAACTGATGTAATGCAAATATCTAGTCTTCTTCACTGTTGCCTATCCAAAAATCATGCAATACTTAGTCTTCGTACCCTAAACACCTTTACAATCTATCACACTTTACATCGTAGCCCCAAGACTAAACAATGTTGTATAATACTGAGGTCTTGTACCTAGGAGTAGCACAAATACATGGACATTTTTATAGCAGCAGAAGATTGTTAGGCTTTTGGCTGTCCTTCTTGGACCCAAATTCCTCTAAGAGATTCAGACAGAAATTCAGAGTAGGCTGGAGCAGAATTGCCAGAAGAGTAAGGAAAACTCTGGCCCACAGGGCCTTACCTTGCTTCAGATAATACGTGGAAAGTTTCCAGGGGACTGCAGATTCAGATGCTTTAATTTGCTGCCTTGCCTTACAGCTTGGGATCCTCCAGGCGAGTATAGCTCATGTCACTTTATCATCATCTTCTTCTTATGCCAGGAAGACAGCTGCTACAGACACCACTGCTCACAGCTTAGTCTTGAGTTAGAAAAGTGGCATATTACGTGACAAAAGCTGGGTCAGAGGATTTCTCTGCTTCACGTCCAGTACATGAGTGAGTGACTGGAAGCAATGTATCCTGAAGCATCCTGGCAAATGAAAGGGGACAAATACGGGTCCGGGAGGGGTGAAGACATAAACAAAATGGTAAGATGCTGAATTTTAGCTCATATGATCTTCCACACTTTTTGGTGATTTTTTAGTTCTATCCCTCATCAAATAGATTACATAAATTTTGTCTTCTTAATTTAGAGATAGTTAATGTCTGAAAGTGAACCTGGATGAGTCGGCAGATATGCCCAGAGGCCAGTATGGAGAAAAAGAAATAGCTGTAACATGGATTTGAAGGAACAACCCTGCTCAATATATGTTAAAAAAATACGTCAACAAAAGCTTCAGCAAATTTCTGTTTACAGGGTGAAAGTTGAGTATATTCTTTTCTGTTGTGGCTACTTGGGAATTAATAAATTTACACTAAACTGCTCTGCAGTTTCTGAGTGACTGGGATATTTTCTTTTTCTTCTCTGCACCAGTTTTTGGTAGGATGATAAATACCGGAGTACCACTCTGGCACTTTATAGCCATTGCACCAAAAATAGCAGGAAAACAAACAAGTCTGAAATAGAACAGTGTATCCATGGAAACTGTGTACACAATGGTATTGAAAGTTTTATATTGAATCAGAGAAATTAATTAGTGAGATGAGGCATAAAACTCAAATTTCCACATGCCTAGTAAGTGCAACAATTACATGGCCTTTCTTTATTTAGGAAAGAACACAGTCCTGCAAAATGTAGGACATCAAGCTAAATGGATCACACGACCTGATTTTCTTTTCCTTTTGTCAATCCCAGAGAAGTGGCAAGCTGCATAGCATGCTTAATTATTTCCCGAATAAGAATTTTCAGTATCAATACAGAAGAGTGTGTCTGGAGTATGCATCTAGATACTGACAAATTTTCTTTGCCGTATCTCAGCAAAATCTTTATATGGGTTAATCCACATGAACTTGTTTAGATAACACACGCAAACGCCACCATCTACTTAGCAGTCTTCCAAATGCCGTATTTCTCAAAATAATAAAAATAAAATAAAATAAAAATAGAAAGTTTTATTTTCGAAACTAAGAACAAGTGGAGCTATATCAGGAATTAACAACAAAGCTGTAAAAAACGGGGAGCAAACAGGGAGTTCTAAGATTAAAAATGAAATCAGATCTTTATTGAAATTTGATTCTGAATGAAAAGTGTAAGGATGTCATATAAAAGCCAATGATTACTTTTTCTTAAAAAATAAAAATGGGGGAAAAAAACTTTAACTCCAGTGTGGCATTTGCCTAGTGATTACACTTGTGAGATTACCTTGAAAAATACTGTTATGACTCTGGGGAGGAGTCACTGATGATTAGCAAAAATATAAATATGAAAGAAAATAAAAGGCTTCTATTGATCTGTGTAAAGACGCCCTGTGAATTTAATTTAAACACGTGTGGGTTTCAATATTTTGTTTTTCCTTTTGCTAAAGAATACAGGAAGATAATTTGGCTTTCAGTGTCACACTTTGAGTAAGAAATTTTGTTTAGAAGCTGCAATTAAATAATTCAGAAATAATTAATTCAGAAGACATCCCATTAAATTATAACCCTCCCCACTGGTTAACTTGGTGCCAAAATGTATTGTTTAATTTATCATTCTTAGTATTTTTAGAAGGCCTCAAGGCAGGGAATGAAGCAATAATAAATAGGGAATAGTGGATAATTAGAGAAGGAAATGTGGAACAAAATTACTAAGGGCTTTAGGTGAAGTTCATTATTACTATTTAATAGTGCCCAAGAGCATTTGATCAAATTATGGATCATGTTTAAAAGTGGGCTGAGAAAAATCCTAGTGGAGGAGAGCTTTCTCACTACCACCTTCAGAATTTTGCAGTAAGTTTTACAGAATTTATTAAGGAGCAAAAAAGCAAAAGCATATTGACCAAACCTTCTATTCTATCACACACAATGCTCTAGTGAGATTTAAAGAAGACAGAAGTTCTTCATTCCCTCAGATATTGTTCAAGATGTGAGTATTACATGATTAAACAGTAAAGCACTTCAAGAATGAGTGATAAAGTGGCACGTTGTAAGTGCAGCCCTTAGGGCTTTTAAGCACAAGGTGAAGTAAATTTTTTTTTTTTTTTAATTCTCCAGGGTGCTTGCTTTTTAGTCACATCTTAAAAGAAGCACATTTTTAACAACAATCTTTCAAGCTGACTTGAACTTTTCGGGTTTCTTCCATTCATTTTCCTTATGCATTTATGTTATTTCTTTTAATTATAGTATAACAAATGCCCTGAAAAGATTTTTGAACACAAACATATGTGCAAAATTACAGAACTCACCTTTTCACTATTCAATAAATCAAGATCCTCTCTGACATTTTCAGTTGGAAGACTTAAAAGAATGAGAAAGCACACATGGCACACAGCAAATAAGAGCATTTAATTTAAGCAGTGAGTTTAATATATGGAATATTCTTTTATATTTAAATATGTTTTCTGAAAGTCTGCAACTCTGATATATTAGATAATTAAAAATATTTTTTTATGTCTTTTCATTCTTAGAAATAAGGAAAGAAAGGGAAAAAAAAAAGAGAAAACCCCTTCTGATCTGTATTCCACAGTAGCAGAATGAGGGAATAGAATAAGTAACTTAATTATTTCTGAAAAATTCCCTTCCAGGGGAACAGCTACATTTTCAGATATATATGCTGACTCAAAGTAAAATGATGCCTGTTAAATATAAAGACTTTTGTGGGACGGAAATTCTAATTATTCAGCAGTTCTGTTCATTAGAAAATGGAGATCTCCATCTTTAGACATTTGATTCCATAGACATAGCGGTCTGGACATTATGCTACATTTTTTTTTCTCTTTTTTTTTTCTTTCCTCATAAACTTTGTTAACAGCAAAAGAGTCAAGCTGGTTTACCTTTTAACTAAGTTTGTACAACTGGGCAAACTGATGTGTTTCATTTGATATTCTGGAAGTTTATAAAACCACTGACACAGTTTAACAGAGTTCTAGTGGTAAGAGCACTGGCAGTAATGGTAAGAATAAAGCACTATTCACAATGTATGAAATGCCTTAATTTTTACTTTAACCAGAGAAGCAGGGTGTTAACTACCTCCTTCAATATGGGAATGACTGAAAAAGAATATTAATTTGTATACATAACTGCAATATAGTAACACACAGTTTGAGATAGCATGATGAGGTAGTACAGAACCACCAGCTTTTCACTCAGATTCACATGACAGGACAGAAAGCCTTTAGGTTTGGGAGAGTCAGAATGTCAAAAAAAAAAATAAAAAAGAGAAATCTGGTTGTCAGCCAGGGGAAAGGAGTCAATTATTTGGATAGTTTTTGCACCTAATTTCTGTCGCAATGATTACTGAGCACTCTTTAAACAAATCCACAATATGCAGAAAGAGGATGGAGCAGTTTTCCTTGAGACTGTGTGCATAGTGCAGAATGTATCTTATTTATGCATCCCAGACAGCCTACAGCTCTGTCATAGGCAGCCTTGTGCCACTTGGGCCTCCTCTCTCTCGTGTGTTGTATTCAGAGGTATTCTCTGATCTGCCTGTTGTGTTCTGTAATGATATTCACAGCCATAACCTTGAAAATGAATTATTTACTTTGAAGGCTGGCTATGTCATCATGTGTCTAAACCCCTCTACAATGCTTTCTACTGCACATGTGCAAGTGCTTATGTCTGATTCATCACGTGGGGAAATCGTGTCACATAAACACCTTTCAAAATCATACCCTTTCTAAATGAAAAGTAGAAGAAAATAGTTAAGCAGATATCTCTGAGTATTGCAAGGAAAAGGTCAGATGAGTCTAAAAACCATAAAAAAATAGCAGTACACGTTTTAATTGGTTGGACTACGTTATTATGGACTTTTTAATTTGCTTGACCAGTTGCTCTGACACACATTTGCAAAAATAGAGAACACCAAATATGCTCAAAACAGAAAATTTTCCTTTTTGTCTTGGGCAGAGCATTCAGCTTCTATGTGAAGTGAAGCTGGGGTCATCACTGCAACTTAAATAATGCTTTATCAATAATGTAGAAGTTGATTTTAGCGATCTATTTCTTGCTGTGTTTTCTCTGCTGTTTTTTCTTCTGAAAAATTGTGCAGACAAAATATATTTACCTTACTGAGATAATAGTGGAGATAACCTTTCTTAAGTAAGGGATTTTAGCAGTTTGATGCTAATTTATAATTGCTGAAAGTTTCTCAGCTCATGATTTTTCCAGTTTCAGTTTTATTCATATTGTCTATTATTCCTTTAGTCTTACTACCAAGATCATTCCTTACTTGTCTTTCTTTTTTAACGTATAATTTGTTATTAAATCTTATTACTCCTCCACTATCAAATTCACCCGTGTGTTCTTCTGTAGTCATTGACAATGTTCACCTATAAATCTTAGATGTCATGTACATGGCTCGTTTTTGAAGAGTTTTGTGAACTCCAGAACAGATTTAAGAAATACTACCACTACTGTTTTGCATTTACAACACCTTTCAAATGAAGCTTACAATGGAATTTAAGATCATAAATTAAGCTTCACAATGACCTTGAAAACCTGAAATATAAATTCCTGTTCTTTTACACTTTGAAGTAAAAAGATCAGAAAACTGATCAAGTAAAAAAAAAAAAAAATTGAATTACAGGAGTTACGTGAACGTTCTAATATTTTTCAGAAGGAAAAGTCACTGCTACTTTTAAAAATCAAGATGACTTTAAATATGAATTATTAATCTAAAGCTACAGACAGTCAGTTTTAGATATAATTTACATTACACATCTTAGGATATGTAACTGTTACAGTCTGCTTAATAATTAGGTCAATAGAAAGACAGTGCCTTCCAGACAGGAATAGGTTTGGGTCAGCCTGTGAGGTAATTCATCAAACTTGGTACAGTGCCTCCCAGGCAAGTAACTATTCACTTTGGTCTGGAAGAGAAGGCGGAACATGGAAATGTCTCCCAGGTAGAAAATTAAATGGGTCAGCCTTGGAGGCAGCCCAGATAGGTGACTGTTCAGCTTTACTTGAAAATGGATTAACATACTAAGGTCATTCCTGAGTACATAACTATTGGCTCCTGCTCAGATGACAAGCCATTATTCATGGACTTTCTTTCATTTGAAGCGCTGCTTATGGCAGCTTATCTTAAAAATAGGTTATGAGACATTTAGCCTTTGTCTCTCATAATAAAGTCCTGTTTGTGAACACGGGTGTGTGTTTTACCAGGACATAAGAAATTACTGACCCTGCTGATTGTATCTTTGCCAGGGACAGTAAAAGACATTCCCTCAACTGGTTTTGCCACAACTGAGACAAGAAGTTCATGTATCAGAAAGATGTAAAGTACGCTGCTTTGGCAGGTGTGAAAGCCTAGAGAGCATATGCTTACCTGGAGTACATATGGTCCTGACTTGGAAAAGAACATCAAGAGTTTCATATATTTAAACTGGCCTTTTATTCATGTCCATCCGAAAACTGAAAATAGAGTATTATTTGAGGAAAATATACTGAAAACTCACACAATTATTAAAGTAGGAAGGTAAGCCAGAGCCATAAAAGACAACGCAGGCATAAGAGACTTGACTAACCAGGATAGGAGGTCTAGGGGGAGAGATGAGAAGTAGCAGACTAGTACACAGCACAAGAAGGGTTTTTATCCTATTTCCTCTCTTTCTTTTTATTTTTTCATAGGCTCTTGTCAGTATGTCCGGCGTTGTGTCTGTAAGATAATAAAAGAGAACATGTTATTATTTGAGGAGAGAGAGCCAAGTGAAGAATAGAGGGCATCCAATAAATTGGAAATTCTGATAGGTCTTGCTGAGTGCCAAATGGCATATGCATAAATTAGCAACACTGAAGGAATTCTGGCGGTGATAAATCAGAGAAAGGGCAGTTTTTTATGGGAAGGCCAAGAGAGATCAGGTGGTCTGTGGTGCAGTTAATGATGCTGCAGGAGACAGAAGGTGGTAAGAGAAAGTGGAAACTTTGGATTGGGATTAATTAGGAAGATGCATATTTCCTATGTAACTCATGGTAAACTACAATATTTTATACTGAAAGCCAATGCTCTGCGACATATGTTAGGATACTTCATAGCGATGAAGTCCAGCTTTTAAAAGGGACTCTATAAAAATACAGATGTTCAAGAAAACTACCCCAAAAAATAAAAATTAGCATTAAAGGCTATAATGAATCAGTATCTTATGGCAAGTATCTTACTGTAATGTCTGTTAGGATTTTATATAGTGAATATTTTATGTAAATGCTTAAGCTCTACCTGGAACAGACAACAGCTCCCTTTTCAAGTGGATGCTTTCATTACTAGTTAATAAGATGTTTCAGGTATTTTGTTCTTTGCCTGGTCCCATAAATCTCACAAACGATAGTAAGAGGGAATACAGAGCAGCTCTGTTGCTCCACTTTAACCCTACCTTTTCCCACCGCCAGTGTTATATTACCTATAATGGGTAAAATGGAGGCTGGGTTTCCTGACTGCTGGTCTCATTTCATGCCTCAGCATTTTAAGTCTAGGTTGTTTAACCAAAAAGGATGAATGTGGCACAGCCATGATTGTGTGTCTCATCAGTAAAAGAGTGAATTTTCTTGGGTGAGATTAAACTCACTGCAGAGGTCTAAAGTTTACTGTCAAAGTCACCAGCAGTTGCCCTTTTATAGTCTTAGAGGAGAAATAAGCACCACCAGAGTGCCATTCATCAGCTGTATTTCAGATTCTGTTTTAGAGAGAACTGCACCTTAAAAGGGCCTTGAATTTCCTAAATGACTGAAGATTTATTGTTCAAGTGAAGGTCAAATGCCACAGGCTATTTTAGTGAGTGAAGAGTTTCCCATTTGTTTGGGCTTCTTTTGCTCTAACCAAACTTTCTTGAAAGTCTTAAAAATCTTCTGAGAAGACAGTAATGTATAGTAACTGTTATAACATAATCTCAGTAATGTCTAAAGCTGCAATTTTTCAACATCATAAGGCATGAATTCAGAATTCACATGTTCTTACTTATTTATCCTACAGATGAGAAATCTATGCACCTGGTATTATTGTCTTACAACCTTGGCCATCAGAGCAATGGGATAGGGAAGATCTGGTGCTCAGTTACAACATGGATTAACTTCTAGTACATTTTCACCTAGTCAGGTAAATTAATAAATCAAAAAGAACGGTATGACTGTTGTCATGGCTATAGAATATAATGGTTACTAGTTTCTTTTATGGGCAAAATTTAGACTATGGAATGAGCTGTGTGCTACTTGCAGGCAAAATCCATTCTGCATTTGATTTTGATGTGTTTTCAATTGAATTATTTTCTGTGGTTCATTTCACTTCAAATAGAAATTAAAAGATCTAGTTTTAAAGCAGCTGACATCATGGAACGTCTGATATGTCATTTACAGATGGAGATAATGCAGTTTTGTGCATCCCTTAAAGGTTTTGTGCAAACACCCTTGCTCTGACTGTGACAGAGAAAAAGGCTTTTCTTGTTTCATCAAATGAAGATCAGGCAAAATGTGAATATTTGTTTTTGCTCGAGCAAGAGATTCCTAAATTCCAAGTGTGTCCTGGAATTTTCACTGGTTTCTCCAAAGTGATATCTCTTATCAACCCATATTGTCACTGTCAGATTTCAAAGCTTGTTGGGTAAAGATTAAAATGATAATTTGTAGGGAATTATATCCATATTTCCTCTCTATTCTTCAAAGTCACAGAGGGAATTATTCTTTCTTCAAGCACAATTACTCCTAGAGTTTCTCTGGTGGAGTTTTTCTTCCTGTATTGATTCTGACACATGGTCTTCCTTGAAGATGCAATAAAGAGCACGGTATGTGAATGTGGCTACAGACTTCTACTCTGCTCTGTTTTTTAAATTCACATTATCTAATGCCTACAGGTAATAAGGAAGTAGATAAACCTATTAATCAATAGAATTAAATTGGAAAGTAGAGGTTCTGTGGGCACAAATATCCTTACCTCGACCGACAGACTTCCTTGATAAGTAGGCACTCAGCAGAAATCTGTGAGCCATTTATACTTTGTATTGGCGTGCCACTGCCATCAGTGTTTAACTCTTTCAGTGTTGTGAAGTTCATCTCCACGTTGTCCAAGTTTTTGCTGTGTTTCTACTGAAGTACTAACCTTTGTTTGATGACTCTGACAATACGAAGCCTGCTTCTGAGTTCTGCTGAAGAGCTAACAGGAACATGACTGTTAATGAATGAAGTGTTATGGAAAAATAATAAAAGCAGCAAAAGCAACGAGAAAAAAACAAAAAACAAAACAAAAAAAAGGTTTAAACTCTTCCAATACTAACTGTTCTGTCATTCTCTGAAAAAAAAAAAAAAAAGAAATAAAAGAAACCTGTTACAGATGAAGCTGCTGCTAAGTAATCTGCTCCAACACTGAAACTTTGAGTTGAAAGCTGTTTAATAAGACTTTCAAGCAGCGGTATCAAGAGACGAAATGTCACATATGCAAGTTCTACTGAACTATTACAGTATGAGATGATGAAATACATTTGGGAAAACATAAGCATAAGACAAAATCAGCGCAATGATGATGAGTTTGCAGATGTGGTGCTTAGGGACGTGGTTGCGATGGATGTGGCAGAGACAGCCTAATGGTTGGACTCAATGCTCTTAGGGGTCTTTTCCAGCTTTAATGATTCTATGAATCTAAGATCACACCCCAAAACAGTTTAAGGTTCCTCTAAATGTCTATCATTTCATATTTGTTCTGTATATACAACTTTCATTAATGAAAATTTCAGGGCCCTCTCTGAATGCTATAATGGGCCTCCCTTGTGCTGCCTAGTCCTGTGCTCCCTGCAGGCCTCTTCCCAATCCCTGTCCATTGGCCCGGGAGCCGCATTTCAGCTCAGCCCAAGTTCAAGTGTCCATTCTTTAGTGATGCTGTGGGTGGGCCAGACTCCAGCTCCACCACAGCCCTGCCCTGCCCAGACGTGGGCTCCACTGATTTGGTCCCAACCCACAATCTGACCTAAACTCTGCATTCCTAAGAGAAACTTGGGATCTCCTGTCAGAGTCGTACGGTTGTCTGTTCTAAATTCACAATACAGGCATAGGAAGACAAAAGCTCTCTGATGAGTGAATAACCTTGTGATAACACTAGGGTATTGAAAACAACTCTAGTTTGAAATAAAGAGGTTCATTAATATCGAATTCCAGGTTTCATCCACCTGCTTTTAGGCAACTGAGGCATCTAAGCAAAGAATACTGAGATGGATTCACCTCATCTGACTTCAGGCAAAAGCTGCCTGCCTAGTTCAATCTGTCTGTTTGTGACTTTAGATCTGTTTGCATAGCGCTGTGAGAGTTTTATTTCTGACATTTGCCTTTGGAGAGATCCCAATTCAAACTGCTGCTTATCTGAGAAAGTTCAGTGCACTGAAATAAATTTTTACCAAAGGGTAGAAGAGAGTAAAATGGCCATTCTGCTTCACCAACTCTTCAGAAAAGACAGGCATGTCATGAGCATAATGATTTGTTTTTAATCTGTAGCTAAAGCCAAAAATGCTTATAATGGTTGAAAGCGGAAAGTGGTAAGAGCTTTATAGTTATGCTCTGCTGCAGCATCACAAAGAACTGCTGAAAAGAGTAGACATACACCCCTGCCACATCTGTCACGGTTCGGGACCAAATGAGAGCGTAGAGACTAAATAGACCTGAACACCAGAGCATTTAATCACAGATGTATGCAGTTTTATAAATTAGATGACTTCCCAGCACTTCAGTGGCCATGTGATCATTCCCCCTCCAGCTCTCACAACCTGCTAGGATGCAGGGCCGGGTGGTGACATGCCACTGTGACCGGCCAGGCTGCATTGAAGCAGCCTGAACACCTCGCCCTGTCCCTGGGATCATGTCCCTCAGATGGCCAATGGTGCAAATACATCCAGGTCATTCCTACCTTCATACCTTCATTTAGGGATGGAGATTGCCCCTTCTGTAGAGCCAGCAAACCCCCTTGTCCGTGGAGGAGGAGGAGAAGAGAAAAGAAGTCCAGATATCCCCATTTAAATGTTCCAGGTCCCAGTCAGGAACAAATGGCTGCAGTGACCTTAGAGAACAAGAACACAGCCGTTTTCACTTGGCAGCCACTTCTACTTTGGGACAAGGCAGCTCCGACACTGCTCTCTGTGCATTTTTCTGCTCTATATCACAGCCTCGGTGGGCAGACATTTGTTTCTCTTTAACAGGTTATTACCATTTTTAAATGCACTTGCTTTTTATCTGGACCATTCTTCTATTCTTCCAGGTTTTGGTTTTTTTTCCACTAAAATCTTGTATGCAAAAACACAAACCTACACTAATGTTTAACAATTTTCTCTATTTCCCTTATAAAGTCTGAAACTTTCCTGAACTTTGTTTTCTCAATAACCCAGAATTTTCTACCTTCCCCTTCCAACAGGGGCATGTATTTGGGTCAAATACTATGTTAAGAGTCTTTTTCATCCTCCTCTGAAGGGACCAGGTATTCCTCTTTCTTGCTCCCTTTCCCAAAGCTATCTGTGATTCATGTAATCACTACCTTACTTCTGACACCAAAGGACAGCGCAGAAACTTGGATATCAATACCTTTTAACCATAGATAAATGCACATTTTTAGGAGTTGTGTGGGAGGTAGAGCACAGTTCAAAATGAAGGTTTGGCAAGTTGACTTTGAGGTCCCTGCCAGGCATTGTGTGATCCTGGAGCCAGGCTGTGGGGTGCCCAGGACTCTTATTTTATCCTCTTACTGGATATCAACACTGGTCTCATCAAGCAGAGAAAAAGACATGCCTCATCAGCCAGTTCAAATTCACAGTCCTGCATAAGACCTGTCTGTTGCCATCACTGGTGCACTGAGCCTGCACCCCTGGGAAGTCTTCCATGTGTTTGCTGCTTTCTCAGGGGCAGGTTGTGCAGGTCAGAGATGCTCCTCTATCCTTAAAACTAGACTACTTCCTTTTCCTAAAATTTTACCTATGTTAATTCACTAACACTATAGTTAACCAGGCCTAACCCACGCTGGCTGCTGCAACCTCATCCAGAGAAACTGTTACAACATCAGGTTTTGAAAATGCATTTTAAACATTAAGTGTTTTCCCATATTCCTTAGCAAGCTATTGCAATGTTTTAGTTACCTTGCTATTAGCAAATTGTCACTGCGAGTTTTGTGCGGATTTCTTGACTTCTGTTTTCAGCCTTTCAATTTTTTTCCATCTTTTGTTTCTGTCGAATTCATCATACATTATTGCCAAAGGTAACTTCATCAATCTCTAAACCTATCTCTGAATAAGCTGAATAATTTCTCATATTTCTCACTATAACTAATCTTTTAGAAGACTAGAAACCTTTTTGTTCTTTTCTAGACACCGTCTAGGAAAACTGGGCCGAAGCAGAACAGGTGTCTTCATCAGTGTCAAAGTTTCACCCTGATTAATTTCAAGAAATGAAAAGAATTTCTGAAGTGCATGAAGAGATTTTAATGGAGTGGAAACCACACAGAGGTTGTTACAAGGTAACATACACAAATACATCTTCTTTCAACCTTTTTTTTTTCCTTTTTTACACTATTTATTGGATAGAAAATCTGAAGTAGGATTATGAACCATTTAATAGTTAGATTCATGTAAGATCCAGGGACCAGATTTGTGCCAGTTGCTTTAGTCACTCTGAAGCATAACAATTAGTGAAAGACCTGGCTAAGGTTTTAAACAAACTTAGATGTCTGAACCTTCTTTAACCCAGGTATGTGTACACTGCCATCAGGAGGAAAAAAAAATTCCTTATGTCTGCATAAAGAAATAGGGTAAATGCACTCACAACTTTAATTTCAATATCGATAAAATACATGTGCATGTAAGGGCCCTAGTAGACTTATCAACTCTGTCAGGATCCAAACGTGCATAGATCCAGACCTACCCCATTCAGCCTTGTAGACAGATGTCACTGAAGGCAATAATGTACTCCAAGTACTGTAAGCCAAGCAATCTGTGCTTTTGAGACACTCCTGTAACAGTTAATCTAACAGGACGTGTCAAGGGCTTGATCACTGGCATGCAGTAACCTATACTGCAAAATCGCCAGCGTAGTCCCTAAGATGTCATCGTTAAGATCAGCGACTTTCTCCCAGTCAAACCTGAGCCAAGGATCATTCCCAAGAGCAGTTTGAACATAGCTGCTCTATTTAGGAAGGAAAGAGAGTTTAGTTGTTAAGAAAGCTACTTTGCTGTGTCAATTAGCCCGAGGTCCAAAGAGTCCCTGGACTATCTTATTTATTAACATAGCCAGAGTCTTAGTGATGGAATTTTCACTAAGTTGTATTTTTCTACAATTTTTAGTAACATATCTTTCTCCCTTTTTCTCATCATAAATAAGAATAGATATTTACAACTTTTAATAAAACAATCATGAGAAAAATCATATACTTCTCAATGGACCTTACCTGATATTTGATTTCAGCATTATACATGGCTATGGAAGTCTTCTGAGAACTATGTCCGTATTAAAAAATCAGAAACCCAACTTCCCTGTCCTTGTTCTGTACAAATAGAACAGATTTCTTCTTGAATAAGAATTATGCTAAAATCCATGATCGAATAGCAAAAAACTTGCACACGCCAGAATAAACAACTCCTCAAAACTTCCTTGAATTCCCATAATTAAAATGTCATTGTCCTGCATGGAGTACATGTCACACAATCATTAAAATCTTTTAAAATTCAGAGTAGAATATGTGTTCACTTAATTGACAAAGTTCACTTGCTATGGACTTCACTATTAGAAATAAATTAGAAAAGAAAAAAGGTTTAAATCTGAAAAAATGAATTAAATAGTAAAATCTTGAAATTATTCTTTCATGATTATCAGCAAAAGGAAAACAATTCAACTTCTAAATGAAACACTACAATCTGCTTTTCTTTATTTTCTTCTTATTATTATTCCTCTTCCTCAACTTTCATCTCAACATTTTTCCTTTTCTTTTTCTTTTTCTTTTCCTTTTTCTTTCTTTGTCTTTGTCTTTTTCTTTATTTTTCCTTTTTCTTTTTTCTCTCTTTTTCTTTTTCTCCTTCCTTCCTTCCTTCCTTCCTTCCTTCCTTCCTTCCTTCCTTCCTTCCTTCCTTCCTTCCTTCTCTTTTGTCCTTTTTCTTATGTCTTTCTCTTTCCCTCCTTTTTTCTCTCTTTCCTCTTTTTTTCATTTCTTCTTTCTCTCCCTTCCTCTCTACCATCTTCTCTCCCTATTTCTCTCAGTGTCTTTTTTTACTTTCTTACCCTGCTCCCCTGAATCTCCACTCTACTACAACTTAGTCATTGTTCACATTAGTTTGTAGAGTATGCAGTATTTCTCCTAGGAGTTTATCCAATAATCATTTTTGTTTCCTGCCTCCACAAAAGACTGTGCTCTCTGACCAGATGGAAATAGTCTTGGGAACTAACCTTGTGTATGTAAATAGAGAAGGTGAATGTTGTTACAAGGATGCATACATTTTCGTTTAAAATGGTCTTGAGAATGTTGTTCTACAGTGGCTGTCTCCTGACCTGCAGATACTGAAGTATGTTGCTGGTGAGGTATACACTAATGAAGTGCAGAGTGCCAATTACTGACTTGTTAATTTCTCCTTTAATGATGAGAAAATGTGTCTCATGTGAGGAGTTTGCAGGTTGGCACAGGACAAACCTAGTCATGTATTTTGTTACTGAACATTGTTTCCAGCAAAGTACTTACTCTCAAAATATGCTATTAAATTTTAAATTACCATCAAAATGAAGTTTCCTATTTTAAAATTGCAGGATGGATTTGTATTAGCAATATCAAAATATCTCTCTAGAGAAATGTGTATCATTTTCCTAAAGGAACTTTAATTAATTTGCTTAGATTTCATATCCACTCTTTTACTCTGGGAACACTTGCCATAACCTAAAATGCAAATATTAAAAATTCTTTTTATTTTGGTGGAGTTACAGACTTGTCAGAGTCTCCATGTTTCTAGAATCCAAAAGACAAACCATACAAATCAGAATGGAAACAGTTTTAATTTTCAGTCAGATTACAATCCTCTTCTTTCTTCAAACACTACAAATATACACTGTTTGAGAAATTCACCCTAAAGACAGTTAAAATAAAATATCTGTTAGGAAGAAGGAAAAGACAAATAATATATGAAGAAGCAACACCTGAATTTCCTATGATAATATCACTTGCAGAGAAGGAATGCTGTGTTTGTGTCCAACAATATCCTGCTGATGGAAATTTAGCCCAGTCTATCATTTAGACTGACCTTACAAATGTGTAGAGGTGCAACAAAAATATGGTAAGAGAGGAATTTGATTTTGACAAGTGAGGATAAGTTGGTTAGGTTTTTTTTTTTTAATAAAAGATCTTGAATTTCTTTCCTTTTCATAGAATTCATTTGAACTGACTTATTGTATCTGACAATCAAAAACCTAAGTCTGAGGCAATCACTTCCCTCTGTAAACAACAATGAGAAGTTCACACATCTGGAGAGTGATTTATCTACCTTATCTAAATCACTCTTAAAGCTGGAAGCATCAACCATAGTGGAGATACTTGTTTGCTTGAAGAGAAAAAAAAAGTAAATGAATAAATATTTTTTTACTATTCAAACCTATTTTTTTAAATTACAATTAAAGGCATCTGTAGCACACATGATGTCCAAATGCATATAGTCATGATTTCCATTTAAAAGGTACAAATCCTCTCTACCTTCACGCATCTGTTCAAAACTAGTTTCCCCAAACTATCAAATCAATTCACTGGGTTAAAAAATAAATTACTGCCCGATAATCTCAGCCTTTCAGATTAAAATTTTTGGTTCTCTAGTCCAAAAACATTAGATTTCAGGTGAAAATAAATTGCTCTCTTTGGTACTTGAATTACTAGATACCTAAATTATTTCTGCATGAAAATGGGTATGTTCCTATGAAAGCAGGCTCTACCTACATGTCTTTTTAAATCTTGCATCTTTTCACCAATTTCAATTGATTGACTAGTCTTCAAAGATGACTGGCAGAACACCAGTGATTATATCATCAAGCTTAAGTTTAACAAGTGGGTGGAATAGACTGTGAGGATGTGTTTGCTAGAGCTTTACTTAAAGATTTACAGAAAGGTTGACACACACAAAAGATGAACATTCAACTGTTTAAAAAAATTCAATGGTATGGAAAGATAAACATAGGTATGGCAGTCCTTCTGTCCATAATTTACTGAGCATAATAATGGACAGAACCTCTAGAACGTTTGAAGATACAGAGAATGATTTTGCACCTTCTTACACTTTGTGTAGTTTAAGACTTTGCGTGATTTAATGTTTTGCAGTCATAGCGAAAAGGACTTAAAATAGAGCCTGATATTGTAGTATTCATAGTGTTACCTGATAAAAGCTAAAATTATTAGATCTGGTCCCAAGTGTAGAGAATCAGCCAAATGTCTAACAACCCATACAGTGAACCTCCAAAATTAGGGGAAATACCTCAGCCATAACTCATGAATATTAATTTATTGAAGTGATACAAATATCTGAAAAGAAGGTTTCTCTAAAAAGACAAGGGTTCAGCTCATGATTGGAGCAGCAGTTCAAGTTCACATTTTATGACGTTTATTAGTTAGTCAGTGAAAAGCTTCTAACAAATAACTCTCTTGGTTAATTCAATATTTTCCCTTTTCATGGATTATATGCTGTGATCTCAGTTGCTTTCAATTTACCTATAAAAACGCAATCCTGTACATTTGCTATTTTGCTACAATTAAGCAACAATTAAAATAAAATTTTTTTCTTCTTTTAACAATTAAAACAAACATTAATAGAAAAGAAACCATACTTACCACATGGAGATTTCAGATTCTGGCTCTTGTGTGATTGTGTGTATTGCGTATTGCAGCAGTTATCCTTGCAGACTCCTCGTATCTAAAGCTGTCTGAACATCATCCTCAGTCTAGGTGTGGCTCAGAGCAACGATGAGACCGTTCCATGTGATTTTCTCCCACAGAAACTGTCTTCTAATTGGGCTAACTGGAACACCAGAGAGGTAAATACAGAAAGTTTCTACATGGTGTTCATCTGTACAACGGGAAGACTTCCTAAGGCTGGGAAGTATTCATTAATACATTATCTTTTCTGACTCTTGTTGTATAGAAGACTGTAGTGAGAGTGCTCGAAAGAGCCCATTAAACTATAATGTTTTGGGAGTAGTCTGTGTACTTTTCAGGCACGTGTAGTCAAAGGCACAAGACAAACTTTTTTGATAGATGCATTTCCAGTGGATATCTGCTCAATATTTTAGAGGTTTTCTTTTTGGCTGGTCTTTTTTTGTTCAGGAGGGAGTGTTATATTCTCATATTATGTAGAAACCATGCTAAATCTGTTCTTACAGTTGCATTGTAATTCATCAATCTACTCAAGCACTAAAAGAGTTTCCCGCTCTGAGAAACATATAGGTGAATACAAAAAAAATTAACTAGAAAAGATTTCTCCAATAGCACAAGAATTCACTACTATTTTTGGAAAAAAAGAATGCAGAAGGAAAGACCGATAGCTGATTCCTTAATCTTGTCCTTTGTTTAAGCCAGTATGAACTTCATTTTACCTGAAATGGAAAATGTAATATAAACAAAGAAAAATGCACTGTCAATGTCATAAGAAGTTAACGTTCTTAAAGAAAAGGAACAGTCAATTTTTATATTATTCAAGCTCATGAAATCAAATCATTACTGGACAAGTTTACAAACTGAAAAATATTTCATGACCATATGCCTTTCTTTAATAGGAGGGCTTTTTTTGGCAACCAGTCACTTTTCAGGGAGCTGGTAACTTTGAATCGTTTAGAACTCTTCCTTACAAAATGTGACTCTGAGCACTGAACTGTGAAAGCTCCATGTGTTACCATGGCTTGGCACTCATGGAGCCTAATGCTGGTTCAAGAACAACAGCAATATTTTTGCTGTGTTATTCATACAGGATGTCTCATGATACTTTAAAATAAAGTAACAAAAGCAGGAGTCTAAGCACACACTCTGGCCAAAGCCCATCCAAAAGTATTGGATTTCAATCTATCCATATCAGGAGGCAGAGCCTCAGATTTTTTTGTTGATGAAAGACTTTGATTCTGGAAGCGTGGAGGTGCATAATGGGGAAGAAAAATTGCTTCCTCTCAATTGATTTTAAAAATATGAAATTGGATATTCCACAGACTTTGCACTCTGTGAGGTCTGAGAAGGACAATGGAGAATTATGAATTCATGGATACTGAAACAATACAAGGCCCTTAGACAATGCAGGGGGAAGGATATATAAACTGGAAATGCTTCAGGCAACCACTGAGGAAACTCCAGTCCTGAAGAAACATGCTGAACATTTTCAGTCTGGGTAAAAAACTTTGTAATAGCAATTTGTATTCAGGGAAAATAATGCATTGATCTTCTTGTAAGTCTAGAAAAAGAGAGAGAAAAAAATCTGCTCAATATCACTGAGCCTGATGTTTTAAACCTGCAAATGTAAAGGAGAGAATGGAAGTGGGCAGCAGTGAAGAAGGAAGCTTATTTTTTGAAGGCACTTAAAGGAGGACTTTTATGCCAATTTGCCCTCGATCCTTTAAAAATGACTGAAAAAATTCTGCAAGAATCAACGGAATTGAAAGTTAAAGGAAAAAAAAAAAATTCATCCACATT
>VZTA01020717.1:0-27912 GCA_013398855.1 Mohoua ochrocephala
TTTTTAATATTGAGATTTTTTTACATATATTGAGGTGATTTTTAGATATTGACTTTTTTTAGATATTGACTTTTTTAATATTGAAATTTTTTTATATTGAATTTTTTTTTACATTGACTTTTTTTTTATATTGGGATTTGAAGTGCCTGTCCAACATTCCCCTGAGCAGAAAACATCGTTCTCCTTACAAAGCCAAGCCTGAGGACCCGAAAGCCAAAACTCTGCCCTTTTATATTCCATTTTAAAGCCCTAAAAATTCGCACCCCTTGTTCCAGGACCAGCCCCGCTCCAGTGCTGGCAGGAGTTGGGGGATTGAGGTGGTTTTTTTATATTGGGATTTTTTATGTTGAGATTTTAAAAAATATATTGGTTTTTTTTTATATTGGGATTTTTTTATATATTGAAGAGGTTTTTTATGTTGAGGTGGGTTTTTTTATATTGAGGTTTTTTTAATATTGAGATTTTTTTTAATATTGAGATTTTTTTAATATTGAGATTTTTTTACATATATTGAGGTGATTTTTAGATATTGACTTTTTTTAGATATTGACTTTTTTAATATTGAAATTTTTTTATATTGAATTTTTTTTTACATTGACTTTTTTTTTATATTGGGATTTGAAGTGCCTGTCCAACATTCCCCTGAGCAGAAAACATCGTTCTCCTTACAAAGCCAAGCCTGAGGACCCGAAAGCCAAAACTCTGCCCTTTTATATTCCATTTTAAAGCCCCAAAAATTCGTACCCCTTGTTCCAGGAGCAGCCCCGCTCCAGTGCTGGCAGGAGTTGGGGGATCCATGGGATTCCAGAAGATTTGGGTTGGAAAGAACCTTTGGGATCATCCCATTCCCACCCCTGACACCTCCCCCTGTCCCAGCCCGCAGACAGTGGCGGGCACTGGCCATAAAAACACGGGCAGGAGCATCCCAAGCTCAGCCTCATTTTTGGTCATTCTCAGCCCATTTTTCTCCACTGTCCCCGACTTTTGTTTGGTTTTTCCCTATTTTTCCTCATTTTTCCTTTATTTTCACAACTTTTCTTCCTCTTTTCCCCAATTTTCTCAATTTTCCCCAACTTTTTGCTCATTTTTCCCAACTTTTGTTCATTTTTCCCAACTTTTGTTCATTTTCCCTTCACTTTTCGTTCATTTTTCCCAATTTTCATTGGTTTTTCCCAGCTTTTGTCCAAAGTCTCAGCTTTGTAGGGCAGCAAATCAATTTAATTTTGGCTGTGGGGTGGTTTGGGGATGGGCAGGGCGAGGCGTTGTTGGGGTTTTTTTGGGGTAGGATTGCAGGGAGTTTGGAATTCCACCTCTCGAGGGGAGGAAGGAGCGGGGGTTTGTCCCTGAATTTGGGTCCCCTGTGCTCCTCATGGCACTGCCCCCAAACCCCGCGGAGCAGAACGGGCTGGAGGGGCAGGGAGGCTGGAGGTGGGCGTGGGGCAACAACCGAGAAAATCTGATCGGAAAAACAATGGATTTTCAGTCAATCTTTTCCAGAATCAAACCTTCACCTGGCGTTCAGCCGAGGAATAAATCCCATTTACCGTGCTGTGCCCTCCGAGAGGGGAACCCAGACAGGTCCCACTCCTGAGCGGAGCTGGGATCCCGCATTTCCAGTGCAGACAGGTCCCTGGAGAGGGAAATATCTATTGGAGCATGTGGGGACAGGACAGAGGGAACGGCTCCCAGTGCCACAGGGCAGGGATGGGTGGGAGATCGGGCAGGAATTGTTCCCTGGGAGGCTGGGATGGAATTCCCAGAGCAGCTGGGGCTGCCCCTGGATCCCTGGCAGTGTCCCAGGCCAGGTTGGACATTGGGGCTTGGAGCAGCCTGGGACAGTGGGAGGTGACCCTGCCCCTGGCAGGGGATGAGAATGATATTATCTGTAAGGTCCCTTCCAAATTATTCACTAATTTTAAGTAGCCAGATTGGGCTGGGGCAGAGGGAAGAGTTTTATAATCCACGAGCACTTTATCCTTGGGATCTGGACGGGATTTTGCCTTTTTCTTGTCCTATACAGACAAAAAAAATCCCGTTCAGCTCAAAGCTCCACCCGAGCCGCGCGATCCCGCACGCCCGGAGCTGCTGGAATCCCTTGGATTCCCCTGGAACATCCCCAGCTCCTGTGTTTTGGCTGTAAATCTCCACGATCCTCTCCAGGATCCGTGGGATCCTGTAAATCTCCCCTGGGTCCCGCGGACTCCCCGCTGGGCTCCCAGCGGTTATTTGGGCATTGCGAGATTCCAGGCGGAGCAGTCAGAGCCCGGCAGGATAAACACACCCATTAGCAGGGAATGGGCGCGAGGAGAGGAAACCTCACCGGGAATGGGCATCCTTAATCATCCAGGATGTCCAGGCCATTCCAACCACCCCGGGGGGCACTCCGGGGGTCTGGGGACGGGCTCATCCCACAGGAGCAGGGAGGAAATGCCTCAATTCCCTGAGTCAGGAGTGCTGAAACAATCCCCAAACAATTCCTGCCCAGCAGGATGAGGAAGGGAAGGAAGCTGCCAGGCAGGGATGGCCTGGGGGTCAGGTGCTCTCTTTTTCCAAGGATAACCATCGGAATGTCTCAGGGGACACTGGCAGCAAGATGTGCTCTTTAGTCTCCGTAATTTTCCAGGTTTTTTAAAAATTCTCTTATTGGCATTAATTTTAAGCTTTAAATGCAAACCCACTTTTGAAAATGCACTTTTGAAATTTTTAAACTCACTTTTTAAATGGGTTCTTGTAGGAGATTTAAGGCAGAGCCAACCCCTCAGGTGTTGTAAAGCACCTGAGCTCTGCTATAGGTGAGGCCCCATCTTTGGAACAGATGAGCAACACTGGTTAACCAAAACAGGCTGAAACCCAAGAAAAACGGCAACAAGGAATCCTGGAATGGTTTGGGTTGGGAAGGGACCTTAAAGCCCATCCAGTGCCACCCCTGCCACGGGCAGGGACACCTCCCACTGTCCCAGGCTGCTCCAAGCCCCAGTGTCCAACCTGGCCTTGGGCACTGCCAGGGATCCAGGGGCAGCCCCAGCTGCTCTGGGCACCCTGTGCCAGGGCCTGCCCACCCTCCCAGGGAAGGGAATGACTTTAAATGAGCAAAAAATTGTATGTTTGGGATGAAACTCTTGGCTTCTGTTCACAGCCCTCATGGGCAGATTGGCACGAAGCTTTTCTAAGATTATCACATTCTTCTCAAAGAAGGCCTTTCAGAGAGCTAAAAATGATCCATGGATTTCTGTCAAAATTGGAAAATCGGTGCTGCCAAAAGCTTATTTTTGGGGTGTGGGATTGGGAGACAGAGCAAAAATTCTTCCATCTTTAGATTTTTGAGAATGGCAGGATTTTGAGGTTTGCTTAGAGGCAATGGTTTGCCCAGAGCAGCTGTGGCTGCCCCTGGAGCCCTGGCAGTGCCCAAGGCCAGGTTGGACATTGGGGCTTGGAGCAGCCTGGGACAGTGGGAGGTGTCCCTGCCCGTGGCAGGGGTGGCACTGGATGGGCTTTGAGGTCCCTCCCAGCCCAAACCATTCCACGATCCCGTGACAACCCCACTATTGATTTCCTCTCCTGTTGGTGATGTCACTTTTCATCCCATTTCCACTGAGATAATCTCTGGAACTGGCAGTGTTATTCCCGAGTTCTGACTTTGATGCTGCATCACCAGCAGAACAAACCCAGCCCGGGGGAGCTGTGTGTGCCCGTGGAAATGCCCGTTTTCCGTGCAGACAGCACAACTCTGGATTCCCTGAATTCCTGCCCTAACTCGCTGCTGGCTTCCACTGTGGCTCTCTGCCTGTCAGATGTGCAGCCAGAGGATGGAATCAGGGAATATCCTGAGTGGGAAGGACCCACAGGGATCCCCCAGGCCAAGCCCTGGCCCTGCCCAGACCCCCCAACAACCCCTCCCTGGGCATCCCTGGCAGCGCTGCCCAAACGCTCCTGGAGCTCGGGCAGCCTCGGGGCCGTGCCCATTCCCTGGGGAGCCTGGGCAGTGCCAGCACCCTCTGGGGGAAGAACCTTTCCCTAAAATCCAACCTAACCCTGCCCTGGCCCAGCTCCAGCCGCTCCCTGGGTGCTGTCCCTGTCCCAGGGAGCAGAGATCGGAGCTGCCCCTCTGAGGAGCTCAGGGGAGCTCTGACCTCGGGCTCCTCCAGCTGAACATTCCAAGTGCAGGAATCCCCAGAGCAGTGGAGAGGGAATGGTTTGAAGGCCCTGGGCTCAGCCAATCGGTTCTTTTTCACTTTGTTTTGTTTAGATTTGGCGTCTGGAGTGGGAGCTGCGATGGCTTTGAGCAACCACACCAACAGCAGCTCGCTGCTGCCCAATTTACTGCACATGTTCGTGGAACAGAAAAAAGCCCTTCGGTTCAACAACTACAGCAACCCCGCCCTGGAGCTGCAGGAGGAGATCATGGCCTCCTTTTACATCCTCATCATCGTCGGCTTCTTCGGCTTCCTCCTCTTTGTCATGATGCTCAGCAACATCGTGTCCAGCAAGCCCGAGAACTACATGGATTATCTGTACTCGGGGAAGCTGGGCCCGCCCCGGAGCCCGGTGGAGCTGCCCGGAGCCGAGAGCAGGGACACCTTTGTGATCATCAACAGCGCTGCCTTCCTGGACCTGCAGCGGCAGGATGGCAAAAGCCACCCCGGGACCGAGGCGCTGGGCACAAACCCGGTCCTCAGGGACGTGTGAAAATGGTTTTGTTTCATTTTCCTTCTGTTCCGCCTACCCGGGGATGATTTTCCTCCACGAGGAGCCGTGCCAGGACAGGCACAGCTCTTGTGGAGGTTTCCCACGTGCAGCTGTGCAGGCGCTGGAGTGGAACCTGTGTTATTCCAGCTCCAGGCCTTTGGATGGGAGGCTGGAGCTGAATTCCCTGCTGGGCTGCTCTTCCGTGGCTGTTCCTGTCGTGTTTTCATGGCTTGGCTCTCGGGAGAAGGGATCACCTTTCCTTTGCTGTTGCTTCCAGCAGGGCCAGGATGTGTCCAGCTGGGACAATGTGTCCGTGCCTGCTTCCTGGTATTCCTTATTCCCGAGTTTATTTGGGTGCCAGCGAGCCCTGTGCCAGCAGAAACAGCCACTGCAGCCTCCGTGTCCAGCCTCAGATGGTGGGAAAGGGATGGTGATCCGTGCCCACCCATTCCACGAGGAATGAAGGTCATTTCAAGGAGCTGGAGGCACGTGTTGGACTTGGACTTGCTTGGTCTGCAGCAGGTTTTGGACAGTGGTCGTGCATTTCTCAGCAGCTCTTCCACACTTGGCTGCCCTAAGCCAGGAAAATGAGGAGGGCCAGGACATCCCATTCCCAAAGGGCTTGGAGACAGGACAATGGGAATGGCCTGAAACTGCCAGAGGGCAGGGCTGGATGGGATGTTGGGCAGGAATTGTTCCCTGGGAGGGTGGGCAGGCCCTGGCACAGGGTGCCCAGAGCAGCTGTGGCTGCCCCTGGATCCCTGGCAGTGCCCAAGGCCAGGTTGGACATTGGGGCTTGGAGCAGCCTGGGACAGTGGGAGGTGTCCCTGCCCATGGCAGGGGGTTGGGATGGGATGATCTTGGAGGTCCTTCCAATCCAACCCATTCCATGCTCCTGGAGCCCCCCTGGGCAGCCTCAGGGCTGACAAATCTCAGGTGCAGCCCTTGGGGATGTGACACCACCCCACCAATGACCCCAAACGATTCCTTCAGGGATCAGTGCCGCCCCTCTCCTCGTGGAATCCCACGGAGCTGCCGCTGCTTCCCCAGGTGGTTACAGGAACCAAGTGGGGAGTTGCAGTTTTGGGGTGTCTTCTGCAGGCCCCCACGGGGCTCAGGAGTGCTCAATCCATGCCCTGCAGAGCCCAGGAATCCGGGATGGGAGATTTGGAGAGGCTGGTAGGTGGTTCATGCTGGCAGAGGGTTCCAGCTTGCTACACTTGGTCCAAGAATTCATTGGGAAAAGCTCTGGAGTCTGCAAATCCAAATGGTTGAAGACCAGTGGGGCAGATACTGTGAGAACTTTGAGGCATTTGGTTATAGGAGTAAAAATCCTATGAAATCCCATAAAACTGTGAGTCTGGGGGGTGAATGTTGGGGGCTCCCACTCAGCCTCCTTTATGTTCCTTTGTGCGTTTGCTCGTTGTTACCGACAGGAAAAGAATTCCCAACAATTTTATAGGAAGCATTATTCCCCAATTCTCCTTCCACACGTTTTTTACTGTCTGGAACTTCCCATTTTGCTGCTGTGATGTTTTTCTCTCCCTCTTTTTCCTGCATCCTTTCCTGCCACGATAAAGTGTTGTTCTGATGGGATTTCGCCACTGTTTGGGCCAATCCAACCGGCTGGAATTGATTTATTCCATGTAGGCCGCATCCTTAAAGGGAGTTTCCAGAGCCTGATCTCCTCAGAACTGTTCCAAGGCTGCTACTCCCAGCTGCTATCCGAGCTGAAATCCAAACCACTCTCTTGGCTTGCCACACTTGTCCTTGGAATTCCAGCGTTTCAGCTTTCCAGCAGAGGCCTCTCCTTTTTTGGACAGGTGCATATTCCCAGCCACTGGCTCCAGCAGAGGCCAATTAGGGACTGGAGTTGGTTTTGGATCCTGTTCCTTTGGCTTCCCTGCTGTGTCGGCTCGGTTGGAGCCAGGATCCGCAATTCCAGCTCCCGGCAGCCGCATTCCCATTGCTGCTGCCCAGCTGGGAAATGGGAGGTGTTTAAAGGTAAAAAACAACATTTGAGCTTCCAGGTTTGTTCCTTCTCCCCAGTGGGGCCGTTTCCCAGAACGGGACAGGTGGCACCATCCAAAATTGGATCCAATTTCCGCTATGCCAGCACCAAGAGGAGATTCCAGCCTGACTTCCAGCAGCTCTGGCAATTCCTGCTTTGCACACCCAGCTTCTCCATTTTTCCATGCAACAGCATCAGGGAGCAGAGTTGGTGGTGCCTCATTCCATGGGGAGATCCAGGTTCTGGAGGTGCCTCATTCCATGGTGAGGTCCAGGTTTGAGGTGCCTCATTCCATGGTGAGATCCAGGTTTTGGAGGTGCCTCATTCCATGGTGAGATCCAGGTTTCAGAGGTGCCTCATTCCATGGTGAGAAGATCCAGGTCTGAGGTGCCTCATTCCATGGTGAGATCCAGGATTGAGGTGCCTCATTCCATGGCCAGATCCAGGTTGGAGGTGTCTCATTCCATGGTGAGATCAAGGTTTCAGGGGTGCTTGATTCCATGGGGAGATCCAGGTTGGAGGTGCCTCATTCCCTGGTGAGGTCCAGGTTTTGGAGGTGCCTCATTCCATGGCCAGATCCAGGTTCCAGAGGTGCCTCATTCCCTGGTGAGATCCAGGTTCCAGAGGTGCCTCATTCCCTGGTGAGATCCAGGTTGGAGGTGCCTCATTCCATGGTGAGATCCAGGTTTTGGAGGTGCCTCATTCCCTGGTGAGATCCAGGTTCTGGAGGTGCCTCATTCCATGGGGAGATCCAGGTTTCAGGCATCCATCACCCACTCCAGGTTCTGGGCAGGGATTTCACCTCCTGCACCAGTGGCTGCTGCAAGGAAGTGCCAGGCTGGAAGTTGAATTTCTCAGGGAAGGTCAAACTGAGCTTCCAAAACCAAATTCCCTGCTGGTGGATGACAGAGCTCTGATATTCCCTTGGGAATGAGCAGGTGGGTGAGGTGAGTCCTTCCCTCTGCACTGGGGGCTCCACATCCTAAAAGGAGAGGGAAGATCCAACCCTGACCACTCAGGATCTGCTGGCTTCATCCCCTTCCCAACCACTCTGTCCCAGCCCCTCGGAGCTTTCCCTTCTGGCCTTGCATCTGTGCCCTACCCCATTTCAACCGCACTGATAAAAGCCCCAACTCCTACAGAAATCCCGATCCTGCAGAGTCCAGGGGATGAATGTTCAGTATTCCCACCTGGGATGAGGCAGAAGCCGTGAATGACCCAAGGGGAACGTGATAAACTCAGCCTCAGCTGAGAATTCCAGCTGCTGAACCCCAAATTCCATCAGTTTTCACAAAGTCTCTCCCCCCTTTAGCAGGAAACCACCAGCTCTTGTACTGAGTCTGTTCTGAGGAGTTCAAGGCTCTTCATTTAATTATTGTCTTAATTTATTTTCTGAATTTTCCACCTTTTTCTGCTTCCATCTTGAGGCCATCTTTGATACGGGCAAGTTTTTCTCTCTTGGTTCCAGCAGAGCTAAAATTACCCACTTTTGGAAAGTTTTCTTTGACACCAAAAATACAACTTTCGTGTGGGACTTCAGCTCACACTCAGGAATTCATCAGCCAGCTGGAGGGAAAAGAGATTATTTAAATTGGGGATGGTATTGGTTAGAAAAAGAATCCCAATCTTTGTCGCTTTGTGTAAGACTGGGAGAGAACCAAATTCCCTGTGGAGAGTCGGTTTTGGAAAAAAAATAAAAATTAAACCTACAAACCATTTAATTTAGATAAAAATAAAATATTAAATTTCAAACTTAATTTTAGCTGTAACATAATACAGCAGTAAAAATCCTGCTGTCGCTGTGTATTTCATGATGTTCTGTATTTCACGATGTTGTTTTTAGTTGGCATTTTAAAATAAAGGGTTCGTGACGATTTTTAGCTCGAATCTCAAATGTGGTGACTGGGAAGCTAATGACATAATGAGCCCTGAGCTGGGTAATTGGGGTGTAAGTGATAATTGCCACCCTAATTGCTGCATTAATAGGGACTTTGCTCAGGGATGAGTGGTAAATTTGGTGGTTGGATTGGTTTGTGTCATTTCTGTAGGACTGGGACAGAGGAGAACCCCCAGCTCAGCGATACTGGGATTTCCAGGGCCAGAGCATGGAATCATGGAATATCCTGAGTGGGAAGGGACCCCCAGGATCATCCAGTCCCATTCCTGCCCTGCCCAGACCCCCCAACAACCCCACCCTGGGCATCCCTGGCAGCGCTGCCCAAACGCTCCTGGAGCTCTGGCAGCCTCGGGGCCGTGCCCATTCCCTGGGGAGCCTGGGCAGTGCCAGCACCCTCTGGGGGAAGAACCTTTCCCTGATTTCCAACCTAAATCCCTCCTGGCCCAGCTCCAGCCGCTCCCTGGGTGCTGTCCCTGCTCACCAGGGAGAGAGAGGTCAGTGCCCATCCCTCCTCTGCCCTCATGAGGATGGTCTGACTGAGGGGTTGAAGGAGCTGGGGACAGCCAGAGATGAGGTGATGCTGATGCTTGAAGTGGCCACCTAAACACAGAGACCAGACAAGAATAAGAGAATAAAAGGAGGTGTTTATTTGAAGGCCTTCAAAGGCTCACCCTGGGCAGTCCAGAGGCTCCACCCCAGATGGACCCTGGCTCACGGGTTCTTCACCCTTTGATCAGTTTGGTTCATTTGCATCTCAGGGTTCATTCTCCAGTGATCACCTCAGTCCATGATGGAATTACCCCGAGTTTGCCCCCCTTGAGAGGCTTTGAGTTGACACATTTGGGGCCTGGTGTCCTTGGAGTGGGAACCTGCAGAGGTTTGTTGTGTGTGAGCAGCAGGAGAGAACAGCAGCTCCCAGGGCACAAGGAACTGCAGAGTCACACACCAGGCAGGGCAGGGGTTGAGAAATAGAAAAGTTAAACCCTAAGGCATCAGTGTCACCTGGCAGCCTCAGAGCATCACCCTGGGACCCTGCAGTGACAGACCCTGCCTGTCCCCAAGGCCTCAGGAACACCATCCTCAGCCTGGCACAGCTCAGGGAGAGGGGAGGGAACAGGGCAGGAGAGGGGAAGCTCTGCTTCATTCCTGAACCCCAGGACACTGCCTGGGCTGCTCCCACAGCTCTTCCCTCACTGGTTTCCTCCTGGTGTCCGCTCACAATCCGGAGGGAGCTGAAAGCAAGAGTGACAAAAGTGGTGGGGCCTTTTTGTGTCCGTCTCAAGAACGGCACGTTCTGACTGGTGCAGGATGAAATAAATAAATTAAATAATTAAACGAGCAAACAACCAGGTCAGGGAGGGATCCTGCCCCTGTGCCCAGCCCTGGGGGCACCTCTGGGGTGCCGTGTCCAGCTCTGGCTCCTCAGCACAGCAGGGCCAGGGAGCTCCTGGAGCGGGGCCGGCGGAGGCTGCGGAGCTGAGGAAGGGCCTGGAGCATCTCCGTGCCCAGGAAAGGCTGAGGGAGCTGGGGCTGCTCAGCCTGGAGAGGAGCCCCAGCCGAGAGGGGCCCTCAGCCCTGGGTGTCCCTGGCTGCAGGGAGGGCTCCGAGCAGGGCCCGGGCTCTGCTCCAGGGCCCAGCAATGGCCCCAGAGCCACGGGCAGGGCCTGAGCCCAGCAATTCCCCCTGGGCAGGAGGCAGAACTTCTGCCCTGGGCAGGGCCCGAGCTGGAACAGAGCCCAGAGAGGGGCTGGGGTCTCCTCCCTGGGGCTATTCCAGAATCTCCACAATCCTGTGCCCTGTGCTCTGGGATGATGCTGGAGCAGGGAGCTGGCCCCAGATGTCCCAACCTGACCCATCCTGGGAGTCTGTGCAACACCACCTTCAAATGAGGGAACAGAGAATGGGATTTGCACTTGCAGTGAGTGCCAAGGGCACCGAAAGAATTAGGGAATAATTCCCTGCAGGCTTTTCTTCCCACACTTTACATCCCGTTCTCTAACAGGTCCATGAATGAGTTTTTTTGGGGGACCTCAGGTCATCATCAGGCCTTTAAATGTGCTCTTTGAAGAAATCATTAATTCCAGCAGGATTATCCCTGTTGGGTTCTGCTCCTGCTATCCCTCGTTAAGGATAAAAGCACACATTAAAAGAACACTAACAATAAAAGAGAGAATTTGAAATCCCAATGGTTCGTTTCAGGTGTATCCCACGACCAGGTGCATCTGTGCTCTGCTTGGATCAGGGACAGATAATTTACACAAAAATGGGCCAAAAATCCGCTTTCACCACCTTTTGCAAATTCCTCTGTTACAGGGAGTCAGGAGACCGTGCCTTGGATGTAAATCCCCCAAATTTCAACAGAGATGGGGCCAGAAAATGAATTCCATTCCNAAGTCACGAGACTGTGCCTTGGATGTAATAAATAAATTAAATAATAATAATAAATTTCAACAAAGACAGGGCCAGAAAATGAATTCCATTCCAAAGCCTGTCATTGACTCCAAGGGGGGGATCTGCTCCTGAGCAGGAAATTGGATAAATCTGAAGGATTCCAAGTGACTTTCCCACTGCAGACACACTAAAATCTGGTGAAAATGGGAAATTCAGATTTTCCCCCCTAAAACCTGGTGCCAGCTCAGAGGTTCCCAACACCAAGCACTTCACTTCCAGCAGTCTGCAAGGAACTTCTGAGGGACAGGCAGGAGAAATCTCCCTGAAAGGGAAGTTCCCAGCAATTAGGGGTTGGTTCAGGCTTTAAGGCACGAATTCAGTGTCTCAGGATAAAATCTGGCACCTCACCATGGCAGATTTTCCTTCCCCACGCCATTAATTAGTGAGATTTGGTGATTTCCCACGGTCAGCGATGCAAAGTGGTATTTTTAAACAGTTTTTCTGAGTTCATTTAACATTTTCTTCCTTTTTTTTTATTGGAAGTGGCTCCAAATTTACATCGTGGTGCTCATTAATGTGTTTCTTGTGGATTTCTGAGAGAATTAACACTATAAAAACATAAAAGAAAGAAGTTATGATTCACTAAAGAGACAAACCTGTGCTGGGTTTCCCCCGAGTGTGGAAATCATTGAAAAGGGAATTTCTGTGGCAGAGACAGATCTGAAACAAAGGAGTCTCATCCACCTTCAGAAGAATCCGCAGATTTAATTCTCCAGAGCTGAGATGTGAATAAGGAAAGAAAAAGACGCAGCTTCAGATCCCTCAGCACAAACATCTGCTCGTGTTTGACAGGAGGGAGGCAGCAGGGAATGAGGAGGGAAGGGAAAGGGAGAGCCTGGAGAGGGGCAGGAATGATTTTATTGTCCTGGTATCTTGACCCTGATCACAATTCCACATTGTTTTGAAGCAGCAATTCCTCCACTAAATATCCCGGAAGAATCAAGGTGGGAAGAGCCCCTCAGGATCACCCAGTGCCACCCCAGCAGCACCAGCATCACCCCAAACCCTGTCCCCAAGGGCCACATCCAGACTCCTCCTGAACACTTGGGTGCCACAGGAACAGCTGCTCTGCTGGAATGTGTCTGCTTTCCAGAGGGATCCTGACAGGCTGGCCCCAAAATATTCAAATCTGGTAAAAAACTGTCTCNAAACTGTCTCCAAATATTCCAGTAACTCCATGGCTGAAGGTCAGAGACCTACATGGGGTGCACTGTCCTTAATTCCTGGTGGAGAGGGACACCTGGGATGGTCCTTTGTGGCTCAAGAAAAATCCCAGAGTCGCAGAATCCCAGAATCACCAAGGTGGGAAGAGACCTTCAGCATCATCCAGTTCCAGCATCACCTCAAACCCTGTCCCCAAGGGCCACATCCAGACTCCTCCTGAACACTCCCACAGACAGTGACTCCACCACCTCCCTGGGCAGCTCATCCCAAGGCCTCACCACTCTGGGAGGGAAAAATTGTTTCCAATCTCCAACCTGAGCCTCCCCTGGTGCAATTTGAGGCCATTTCCTCTCCTCCTTTCCCTTGGGACACGGCAGCAGAGCCCGACCCCCCCTCACTGCCCCTCCTGTCAGGGAGTTGTGGGGAGCAATGAGGTCCCCCCTGAGCCTCCTTTCTCCAGGCTGAGCCCCTTTCCCAGCTCCCTCAGCTGCTCCTCCCAGGCTGTGCTGATGGATTTGGAGTGGTGTGAAATCAGAATGAGGAAAGGAACAGCTCTGGTGCCTCTCTGCCCCGGGGAAAGGCAGGGATTGCACAGCGCTCGGCTTTTCTTGAGCCACGGCTGCTGCTCACCCCACGGCCCAGGGACTGCTGCCCTGCCCTGCCCTGCTGACACCTCACGGGGGCTGGGGACAAGGAACAGCTCCGGTCACACCAGCACAAATCCCAGGGCTCCACTGTCGTGTCTGGATTCACAGGAAGGAGAACAAGCCCAGACCTGAAGGGCTCCGAGTCCTGGCTCTGCTGCCTCCCCGGGATTTGGTCCCAGGGCTCAGCAGCTGCGGGTTCCAGGCAGTGTTTCCACACTTGTTCCATGGAAAGGGGTGTCCTGCCATCCCTGACACAGCACAGCCCACGGGACCAGGAACGGGATCCCAGGCTCACGGAATCATGGAACCCCATTAATGGGTTGGAAGGACCTTAAAGCTCATCTTGTTCCATCCCCCTCCCCCTGTCCCAGGCTGCTCCAAGCCCCAATGGCCAACCTGGCCTTGGGCACTGCCAGGGATCCAGGGGCAGCCCCAGCTGCTCTGGGCACCCTGTGCCAGGGCCTGCCCACCCTCCCAGGGAACAATTCCTGCCCAAGATCCCACCCAGCCCTGCCCTCTGGCAGTGGGAAGCCATTCCCCGGCTCCTGGCCCTCCAGCCCTTGTCCCAAATCCCTCTCCAGCTCTCCTGGAGCCCCTTCAGGCACTGGGAAGGCTCTAAAATCTCTCCAGAACCTTCTCTTCTCCAGGTTGGACAACCCCAATCACCTGCTTCCCACCCATTTTAGCATCCAAAGGGAAGCAATTTGTATCCCAGGAATTGACTTTCCTGGTTTGTGTTCTTTGGGGAGACGAGGGGGAAGCCCCCCGGAAGGATTTCATGGGAACAAGCATCAGGAAGGAGGAAGTGCTCACTGCCAGTTTCCCAGAAAACAAAGGGAGAACCAGAACAATCTCATTTTCCTGGAAAGGGCTGGGAGAGCTTTATGAAACCCCTTCCCTTTTCCCTCCGGGAGGTTGAGGCCTGGCAAAAACCTTCCTCCCCAATCCCTTTTAATGAGCACGGAAACCTGCGGGCAGGAAAAAGAGCTGAGTCTGAAACCCGAGGAACTTCGGGATGTTCCAGGAACCCCTCCGAGACGAGTCCCTGCCTCTCCTCCACTCCCCCTGCGCTGCTGTAAGGGATAATTACAGCCCATTGTTTTCCACAAAACCCTGTAACCCTTCGTGGGGAAGGAAAATATTGTGGCTCACGCAGCTGTGACTCAACTGGTAATTTGGGATGACAAGCAATTCCTTGAGCATCTGACTCGAGTTAATGGGAGGATGTTACCCAACAGCAGCACCTTAGTCAAGAGCCCTTGAAACAACATCCCAGCTCCTCAGCAGGGTTTGAAACCCCTGTTATTTGATTGGGTTTGCCAGTGGGAGCTCCTGGAGGGAGGCTCAGGGATGCAGGATGGCAAAGGTGAGCTCTGGTCCCACTCGGGAATCTCTGTGTGTGTGTGTGGAGATTTTCTCTAAAATGTAGGGAAAATGATTAAAGGACCTTTGCATAAGGACAAGAGGCAGAGTCAGATGCAAATGCTGGGGGAGAAGCTGGCACAGGTGTCCCTCTGCTCGAGCTGGAATGCAAATCACCTGAATTTCCATGATGTCTCACTGACTAATGACTTCCAAATGCTTTCCCAAGCCTCATCTTCACAGAAAAAAAACTCCCCAGACATTTATTTTTTCCTCCAGCTCTTGGAGCAGGTTTGTAATGGGTGGCCCAACACATCTTTAGATAGGAACATTTTAAATGGGAATATTTTCCCCCATTTTCAAGTCCTCAGTCCTGACACCTTTCTGCAACCCAGGGTCAAAAGCACTCGGGGACATCATTTAGGGGTGATCATGGTGGGACTGGATGGTTCTGGAGCTCTCTCCCAAGCTGGATGATTTGGGGTTCTGGGATGAGGGCTTTTGTGAGTGAGCAGGCAAAGTGGAGCCCGCTGAGAAGGGTGGCCAGGAAGGGAAAGCCAAGGAGACATCACTCCGAGCTCACCCTCTGTCCCTGTGAACTCATTCCTTGGAATTTCTTCCTGCAGGGCCCAGGTGGGAGAGGAAGAGGCAGGGGAAGAAGAGGGAACACGCTAATGATGGTCTGGGTGAGAAAAGCAAAAGAACAGAGCTGGTTTAGAGCACAAACACAAGGCCCAGGCTCATTTCGTCGACTCCAACTCCACTTTCAGGAGCTGCCTTTGCTGGTGCTTGGCTCTGAGCCTCCTCGCATCACTGAGGAGCACCAGGCTGGGAAATGAGCCCGAGTTTAGGCCAGAGAAATGAGTCAGAGCAGATAAAAAGAGCTGGAGGACTGGGAAAGGGCCACGCCATTGGAAGCTGAGGCATTGGGGAGCAAAGCCAAGCAGCAGGAGGAAGTCCAGGGGGAAAAAAAAAGGATAATCAAAAAGGAGAGTCACCCATCTGTGCTCCTAGGGATCAACAGGAAGCAGCCACATCCATCCTCCTCCATGTGACAGCCACATCCCAGCCTTGGGACAGAATGGAACAGCCTTGCAGGGATGCTGGGACAGACTGGAACAGCCCTGCAGGGATGCTGGGACACACAGACACTTCCAGGAGCTCTCTCTGATCCAGCAGGAATAGCTGCCATATGGAAATGCACATGGATAAAAGCCTCGTGGCTCATTTGTGCCCAAACAAACCTTCCCTCTGCAGGAGCACACAAGGAGCCCATTGCTGTGGGATAAGTCATGGCAGCTGCCGGGAATTCCTGTTATCAGCTGGTGCTGAGATTATCCCAAACCGCTCCACACCTGCGCCAGGTGAGGTCCAGCTGAGCCCAGACACGCTGGAATTGCTCCAGCAGCCAAGACAAACCAACTTCAAAGCCAAAGCCAAACTGGGGAGGGACTTGGGTTGTGCCACCTCTCGGTCCCTGGGTCACTCACAGCCAAAAAATGGCCCTTGGATCAAATCCAGGGGGAAAACATCAACTCAGGTTTTGGAAATTTTACCTGAGCTGTCCCTACACGCTCCTGGGTTGGATGGACATTGGGGTGTTCTCCATGTGGTGCTGCAAGGTAAGATCCAAAGCTCTTGGAGAGTGTCCAAAGGATGGGGAAGGGTCTGGGAGGGGCCACACAAGGAGCAGCTGAGGGCACTTGGAATGTCCAGCTGGAGAAGGCTGAGGGAGACTCCTCAGGGGCTGCAGCTCCTCCCGAGGGGCAGCTCCGATCTCTGCTCCTGGGCCAGGGACAGCACCCAGGGAGCGGCTGGAGCTGGGCCAGGGCAGGCTCAGGCTGCAGAGCAGGGAAAGGTTCTTCCCCCAGAGGGTGCTGGCACTGCCCAGGCTCCCCAGGGAATGGGCACGGCCCCGAGGCTGCCAGAGCTCCAGGAGCGTTTGGGCAGCGCTGCCAGGGATGCCCAGGGTGGGGTTGTTGGGGGGTCTGGGCAGGGCCAGGGCTTGGCCTGGGTGATCCCTGTGGGACCCTTCCAGCTCAGGATGTTCCATGATTCCCTCCTGTGAGGTCTATCAGCTCCCCACAAGCCTTGAAGGCTGAGGTTAATAATAGTTAATAAATATTAACTAATTAACTATATCGTACATGCTATAATTAGAGAGGAAGCGACAAGTCACTGCATCATTGGAAGCAATCCTGCCAAGGCTGGAGCTGGGATCCCAGGGAATTATGAGGGATTCTCCCCTACACAGAAGATTTGCAGAGCAGGAAAAAGCAGGGGGAATTGCTGATCCCCAAGAGGAAAAGCAGGGAAGGAAATGTTGGAATCGCTGTCCGGGTGTGAAGCCCTTGGGATGCTCCCTGCAGCCCCAGGCTGGGCTGATTGTGGCAGAAGTCTCAGACTAAAAGCTTTCAGTGGTACTAAAATTAAGCTGAGCTCATCTCAGCCAAAGCCTGATGACAAAACCGTCCTGTTGAAGGTTTATTTTTCACTTTAAGGAGCACAGAAACCCCACAGCCCTGAGCTCCTTATTCCAGCAGCCACTTGAGTCACCTCAGAACCTGTGAGAATTTCGGTTTTTCCCCTTAAAATCCCAAGAGCTCCTTTCCTGAGCACTCCCCAAGGATTTCAGCTTTTGTTTAAACCCACCCAGCCTTCACGTGAATAAAAGGAACTCTAAAGGTGCAAACACTGGAAATTTAAAAGGCAGTTTTTAATTTTAAGCCTTTTATTTTCTGCCTTCAACACTTGGCACTGGTGACAAGGACGATATCAGAAACAGAGAGATTTGTGCAAGGGAGGTACAACCCGAATGGTGCTTTGGAAAAGAGGAGTTTTATGGAACAGGGGAGAAGGAGAGACCCTGTATTCTGCAGGCACCACAGTGACCTGGCTCATTTTTTGGGATGGGAACATTTCCAGGAGATTCCTGTGCGGATCCCCTGGTGTTGAAGCTGCCCACTCATATCCCCCATGTGGCATTTGGGGACGTGGTTTGGGACTGGATGATCCTGAAGGGCTCTTCCCACCTTGATTCTGGGGTACACTGAGCACTCCAAGGCTCTCTATCTTTGCTGCCTCCTCTTCCTCAGAAATGAAACTGAAGTGAATTCTCTTTTCCTCTTTTAAATGTGTTTTTAATCATAAAACCCTGGAGGGGTCCAAGGAAGGCCTGGCCGTGGCACTCAGTGCTCTGGGCTGGGGACAAGGTGGGCATCGGGCACAGCTTGGCCTCCATGGGCTGGGAGGGCTTTTCCAGCCTCAGGGATCCTGGGATTCTTTCGGACTTCGAGGTCCCCAGCTGGTTTGTGAAGGAGCAACTGCAGCAAAGCTGAGCTGCTGTCTCCCCCCAGTGTCAGATTCCTCCTGTTCCAGTTGTGGCACACGGGATTCCCAGAGGTAAAATCACCTGGGACCTTTGGCAGCACGGGTCAAACTCCCGCCTGGAATGCCAGGGAACAGGGATTGGTTCAGTTTGGGAAGGGATAAGACTGGACAAGACCTGTTCTTCTCCTGGAAATTATGGGATTTCAGGCTCTGGGGATATCTGAGCTCTGATGCTGTGCTGAAGTTGAGGAATGGCCTCAAGCAGGAGGAGGGCAGGGCTGGATGGGATCTTGGGCAGGAATTCCTCCCTGGGAGGGTGGGCAGGCCCTGGCACAGGGTGCCCAGAGCAGCTGTGGCTGCCCCTGGATCCCTGGCAGTGCCCAAGGCCAGGTTGGACATTGGGGCTTGGAGCAGCCTGGGACAGTGGGAGGTGTCCCTGCCATGGCAGAGGTGGCACTGGATGATCCTAAAAATCCCTTCCCACCCCAAACCATTCTGGGAGTCTAAAACTCAGGTTGGACCAGATTTAAAGTCTTTCACCTGCGAGGATTCTTCTGATTTGCCTGCAGAGGCAGAAAGGGGATCATTTGGAGGATTTCTGAGGAGGCTCCTCACAGCTCCTTCCCCCACATTCAGGGGCAAAAAAAAGAGCATGAATTCCCTTCTTGCACCCCTTTGGCAGGGAGGGCTCCAAGATTTTAAGCCTGACTTGATTATTTTAGGTGCTAAATGGTGCCCAGTGGCTTTGGTGGCAAATGAGCTGCTGTAAAGGGAGATTGTGTCCCTCTGGTTCTGCGAATTCCTCAACTGTACTGAAGTAGTTGAAAAAACTACATAAAACCCTCATTACTGCTATTATTTTTTCCTAGAAAAATCTACTCCTGAGAGCCTAAAAACTCCAGATTGGGGCTGATATCCAAAACCAACCAGTGACTGCACAGAGCCAAGCCCCTGGTGGCTTTTGGAGCTGGGGGGACCCTACAATTCCCTGGGCAGGTTTGGGGGAGTGGCTCCACCGAAATTCCTGGGTTTCCCTCAGCAGCCTTACAGGGAGCTGGTGGGTCCCAGGCTGTTCTCACTGACACCACAGGTATTGAATTGAATTGAATTCCTCCCACCCCAGTTCACCTGGGCATGCACAGGTGAGTGTTGGGAACAGAGGGGAACTGCTGGATTACCTGGGATCCTGGGAATTGCTGAGCCTGGCAGCCCTGAGGCTGCCGGAGCAGGGATATTTCTCTAGGATGCAGCAGGATATTGCACAGCAGGATATCTCTCTGTGCTGGGAATGGGTTCCTGCAGCGCTTTTGTTCTCCAGTCTCCAAGGAGACAGCAGGAAAAGTGAGATTTGCAGCATCCCTGCAGTTCCAGGAGTGATTCCAGCAGGGCCGCAGCTCCCCGAGCGTCCCCTGCACTCCCCGCTCGGGTGAGGGCTGGGGACCAGGGCAGCTGCACTCCCAGGGCTTCTCCAAGGGCTCTCCACCCTCCTCTTCCCTCCTCTCCTCACTCCACTGGCAGATTTCTGCTTCTCCTTAACTTCCAGAAGGGTCTAGGAAGTGCTTTGGGAAGGCAAAGGTACCTGAGGCACTGCCACACCGGAGCCTTTATTGCCCAATTTCTGTATTTCTCTGTTGATTAACCGAAATCTGCTCTGGAGCCAGGCTGGGAGAGCTGGGAATGTCCAGTCTAGAAAAGGAAAAGCTCCAGGAAGGCTTCAGAGCCCCATTCCAATACCTAACGGGGCTCCAGGAGAGCTGGAGAGGGATTTGGGACAAGGAATGGAGGGACAGGAGCCAGGGAATGGCTTCCCAGTGCCAGAGGGCAGGGCTGGATGGGATCTTGGGCAGGAATTGTTCCCTGGGAGGGTGGGCAGGCCCTGGCACAGGGTGCCCAGAGCAGCTGTGGCTGCCCCTGGATCCCTGGCAGTGCCCAAGGCCAGCTTGGAGCAGCCTGGGACAGTGGGAGGTGTCCCTGCCCATGGCAGGGGTGGGGACAAGGTGATTTTAGGTCTCTTCCAGCCCAAACAATTCCAAGATTCCATGACCAAGTTCTCCTCCAGGATTTGGTGTCACTGCCCAGGCAGGAACAGCTGCCCTCCACCCCAGGCTGAGCAGAAAACAGGGAACCAAAGAGAGTTCTCAGGATAAACCTCCTTCCATGACACTTCCCTAAAGGTGATGCCAGGATTTCCATGGATCCAAGCAAGTCCTGGATGCACAAAGTGCCTGGAAAAACTCCTCTCCTGGGTTTGTCCTCCTGGATTCCACGCAGGCCCCACAGCTGGAACCCTGCAGGAAGCAGCTGCAGAAGCTGCACTGAGCCCTCCCCACTCCCTTCTGCCTCTCAAGGAATTTTGGACCATCCCATGACGGATCCAGAGCATTTTTCTCCTCAATTTTTCCCTCTTTTCCATCCCAGCCACCTCCTTGCAGCTGATCTTTCCCAAGTGCCTCCCCTGCAGCTCCAATCCTTTGAGGAAGCAGCCCCCAAGTTGATTTTTTATTGCACAAATAGAGGCTCAGATGCTTCGCTGTACATTCAAAAAGGGAGATAAATTAAGTGTTACTCCGAGGTTACACATCCTGCTTTTCCAGGAAGGCTTCATCCTCCCGGGAGAGGAATCCAAGGGCAGCTGCCAAGTGTCAGGAGGAATCTGCAGGGTGGGGAGAGAGCAGTGAGAACAGCAGGCACCAGAGGTTGGCAGCACAGGGGCACCCTTGGAGCTGCTCCCAGCTCCATGGAGGGAATTCCTCCCTCTTAATGCCAGAATTTAGGAAGGGCAGGGCAGCTCTGGAGACTGGGCAGGGAATTTCTGTGGAATCTGAGAGGTTTTGATGCCACTCGTTGACCGAGGGTGATGACACCTGCTGGGCACAGAGGTTTTGTGGGATGATGCTGGTGCAGACATCCCTGGAGCTGTGGGGTTTGCCAAACACAATTCCCTGGGATAACACTGCACAGAATCCCAGAATCCCAGAATCCCAGACTGGTTTGGGTTGGAGGGACCTTAAAGCTCATCCCATCCCACCCCTGCCATGGGCAGGGACACCTTCCCACTATCCCAGGCTGCTCCAAGCCCTGCCCAACCTTCCCTTTTTCCAGGGGAGTGCCCCAAATCTGCCCCAAGCCAAGTCCTGAATCTGCTGCAAAAAGGAGACTGAAAAACCCTTTTGGTTTTTGTTATTATTTTTTCTATGCAAATAGAAAAAACCTTTGTTCCCATGGTTATTCCTCACATCTAGGCACGATTCCCAATCCTCGTTGCAGGGAATAAAAGAGTTTGAAATAAAATCTAGAAAAGATTTGAAGGACTGAAAAAGTGTCTTTAGACGGGAGGGGATGACCTCAGAAGGGCGAATGGGGTTTTTGATTTGAATAAAGAGCAACATTCCATCAAACTCCCACTGAGCTTCCAAAGGGAAGGCAGGAATAGAATTCCCATTTTGCTGCAGAACAGGGAGATGGGGAAGCAAACTGCTACCAAAATGACAAGGGAGGCAGGGAATAGAATCCGAGCACCAGGCAGGACTCGTTCCGCTCGTGGATTTGCTCCAAGAAAGCAGGGATTGCTTCAACTTTGGAAACACAGGGGAGGAATTTAGGACTTTCAGAATGAAAAGCCCAAACTGAAGGGATTTAGGAACGTTCGTTTTGCTCTCTGGAGCAGAAGGAAGTGATTTTTTCCTCAGGGAATTCTACACGGTGGATGTTCCACGGCATAACCTGTCCCTCTGGGAATTCCACGTGTGGAATTTGCCCTTTCCAGCTAAACCACCCCCATCCTGCCCGTGATTTCACTCAGCCAGAAGGGCTGATTATTTTCTCTCTCTCTGATGTGACTGAAGGCCCAGAGTTCTGATTGCAGCATCCTGCCTGGCTGCTCCCCTGCAGTTATTCCCGATTTATCCCCCCTCTTTGTGCACCAGGGGTGAAAATCCAGGGAGATAAAGAACAGAGAGGGAACGTTGTGCTGAAATATCCTCAAACAGGAGAGCAGTTCATGCAATTCCCACAAAGAACGAGCGGGAATGAAAGATCCCAAATATTCCAAGAGCTCAGCTCCTGCTGCTGGCTCTAACTGCCCATTCCAAACCAATCCCAGTGGGATCAATAACGTCATTCTCAAAGCCCAGGATGTGGGATCAATCCCATACCTGAGGGACTCTTCACTCATCCTTCTTCTCTGCTTCTGCTTTCAGTTTCTCCTCACGTTCCCTCTTGAGTTTCTCCTCGATTTTCTTGCTCTGGTACATTTTGACTCCAGCAAAGGCCAAGCAAAGGATCAATGTTTTAGCTGCCAAAATGTACATCAGCAGTGGGAAGTTCTCCAGAGCCTGGAATGCCAAAGAATCTATTTAGGCACTTCTGGAACACTCGGGACAATTAAAAATGACATTTACAGGGATGTTCTGCGTCTTCCATTCCAATGGTAACGCTCCTCCCTCTCCGTGGGTTTTAGTTCTGTGGGAAACTAAAGCAGGCAGAGCAACAAAACCAAAGAAAAATCCCCTTCCCTCAAGTCCTGAAGCCACTTTTGCTCATTTTACAGCAATGTTTGCACCACCTGGAGCTGAAAGGAGGGGAGAAGTGAGTATTTTAGGGACATTGTCAAAGGTGGAAATGCTGCTGAACAATCCTCGCAAGGGATGGATCCCTGGGGATCAGCTCTCAGATGGGACCCCCAAAACCACTCCTGGAAATCTTAATCCATAGCAATTCTTGTAATGAACCTGCTCAGATACGGGAGGTACAGATAAATGCCTTTAAACTGGGGGAAAAGTACAAAATCCACAGCTTCCAAGGGCTGTTGTACCAGTTTTGAATGCCTGGAATTGCACAGAACATTTCGGTGCTATAAAAACATGAGCTTGGTGCACATGGAGAGGAAAATCAAATGGAAATGGGTGGAAAATCAAATGGAAGTGGGTGGTGGGGCACTGAACAGGCTCCCCAGGGACAGGGTAGGGTTGTTGGGGTGTCTGTGCAGGGCCAGGGCTTGCACTGGGTGATCCCTGGGGGTCCCTTCCCATCAAGATTCTGTGATAACTCTGTGAACTCTGCAATTCTCCCTGTCCCCTCAGCCTTCCAGCATCTCCCAAATCTGTCAGGACACGTCAAAGCTCTGAGTTTAGGCCAAGCTTTGTGTCCATACAGCAGCAGGGAGTTGGGAAAAACAACAGCAGGCTCTGTCACTGTCCTCACAGTCACAGTGGCAACAGCTCTGAATCAAAAGCTCTGCAACACCAGAACAAGGCAGGCAGGGCTGGGGGGCAACTGGTAAATACTGATTTAATGTGTTAAAATTGTTAATTCCAGAGTCGTGGAATGGTTTGGATTGGAAGGGATTTCAAAGCCCATCCAGTGCCATGGGCAGGGACACCTCCCACTGTCCCAGGCTGCTCCAAGCCCCAATGGCCAACCTGGCCTTGGGCACTGCCAGGGATCCAGGGGCAGCCACAGCTGCTCTGGGCACCCTGTGCCAGGGCCTGCCCACCCTCCCAGGGAACAATTCCTGCCCAAGATCCCACCCAGCCCTGCCCTCTGGCACTGGGAAGCCATTCCCTGGCTCCTGGCCCTGCAGCCCTTGGAAATTGTCTCTCTCCATGGTTCCTGTGGGCTCCTTCAGGCCCTGCAAGGCCACAGTGAGCTCACCCCAGAGCTTCTCCTCTCCAGGCTGAACAATCCCAGCTCTCGCAGCCTTTCCTCCCAGCAGAGCTGCTCCATCCCTCTGCTCATCCTGCTGCCTCCATGGAGTTGCTCCATGCAGGAGGTACCTGCTCCAACACTGTGGTGCCTCACACACACGACCCTGCAGAGCTTTTATGGCCCCAAAACCCCAAAGATACAGTGGAGAAATCCCCCTCCAGTACCAAAAGCAGCTGAGGGAAGAGCAGCCAGAGAAAAACCCGGAGAGAGGAAAGGCAAGGAAGGACAACAACAAATCCCCTGTCCCCAAGAGTGTGCTGGCTAAAGAACCCTCCCCGGGAAAGGAATCATCACAACCCCCCCAACACATCCCACACGGAAAGAGCAGTGATCCCTGCTTTGGGAATGTCCATCAGCCTCACCTTCCAGTTAAAGGCCACCATGTCGGCTGTGGGGAGCCCCAGGACTGGAGGGGTCACACTCCTGGAGGCACAGGGCAGGGCAGGAGCATCTTGGAGAGAGGGAAAATAAAGCCGAATGAACTCTTGGAGAAAGGGGAAATAAAGCAGAATGAACTCTTGGAGAAATGGAAAATAAAGCAGAATGAACTCTTGGAGAAAGGGGAAATAAATCAGAATAAACTCCTGGAGAAATGGAGAATAAAGCAGAATGAACTCTTGGAGAAAGGGAAAATAAAGCAGAATAAACTCCTGGAGAAATGGAGAATAAAACAGAATGAACTCTTGGAGAAAGGGAGAATAAAGCAGAATAAACTCTTGGAGAAAGGGAAAATAAAGCAGAATGAACTCTTGGGGAAATGGAGAATAAAACAGAATGAACTCCTGGAAAAATGGAGAATAAAGCAGAATGAACTCTGGGAGAAATGGAAATGAAAAGATCATTAATCAAGCTGCTAACGAGTCCACCCTGCCCCTCTGACGGGCTCCTCTGCAGCAGCTCCCCAGTGACCTCCAGGACCTTTCTGGGGCTGAGGGACAGCAGCAGGACATGGGTTTGACAGGCCCAGGCAGCTGCTGGGGCTGGGATTCCACATCCTGGCAGCTGCCCCGTGGAAAACACGACTGCCTTTGGAAGCTGGAGCCGGGTGTGCTCCCCCTGCCTGGCTGTGCTGGGATCTGAGGGACACAGAGCCCCACAGGAGCTGCCCTGGGGGTTCTTTGAGGGTTTCGAAGCCCACTTGCTCTTTTTGGAGCCTGAATGTCTAATTAATCCTCTAATTTATCAGTCCTGTGTAACTGATTCATTAAATTCTCCACACTAACAGTTTGTAAATACAGAAATCAGCAAACCAAGCACTCCCTGGAGCCCTGAGTGGTCACCAGCCATCCCAGAGCTGAATTCCTGGGATGAAAAGCCTGAGGGGATGCTGGAGGCTGCAGCACACAGGGCACCCTCGGCTCTCTGCTCCACCTCTTCAGCTGCTGGAACCCAAATTAACCACTGGAGACCTTTCCTGTCCGTGGAACAAGAGTGGAAGAGCAGGAGGGAACACTCCAGCACAGCACAGAGCTGGGCTGAATAAATCAGCACCACACCAGAGAGCTGCTGCTGAGCTGCCTTCAGAATTTAAATGTTCTCGCAGCTCCTGCTCTGCTCAGTTTCAGGTAAATGTTCTCATTTCTCCAGCCAGGGCACCCTCTCCTCTCCTTTTCCCTCTCACCTTGCTGAGATCCCTCTGGAAATATTCCCACACCTCCAGAGATCTCTGTGACCAAGATCCAGCTGTACCAAAGCCCTGGAGTGGCCATCACCATGAAATTCCTGTGAATCAGTCACTATTTCTGTGCTGATCCTGATTGTGCAGCTCCTTATCCTGCTGAGGAAATGTCAGGGTGGTTGTGAACTAATGAGTCAATGTCCAAAAAAAGGTATTTTCACTTCATACAATCATGGAATGGTGTGGGTTGGAAGGAACTTGGAGATCATCCCATGGGCAGGGACACCTCCCACTGTCCCAGGCTGCTCCAAGCCCCAATGGCCAACCTGGCCTTGGGCACTGCCAGGGATCCAGGGGCAGCCACAGCTGCTCTGGGCACCCTGTGCCAGGGCCTGCCCACCCTCCCAGGGAACAATTCCTGCCCAAGATCCCACCCAGCCCTGCCCTCCTTCAGCTTGAGGCCATTCCCTGGGTCCTGTCCCTCCATCCCTTGTCTAAAGTCTGTTTCCATGTTTCCTGTAATCCCAACCTGTTTCCTGTGAGAGCTGACACCTGTCAGCTCTGTCCCCACAGTGCCTTGTGCAGTTGGGACTGAGTGGGAATGTCACTGCTCCCTCCAGGCTGCATTCCCACATCCCACCAGCCTCCAGTGGCCAAGTGCTTCTCTCCACCGAATTTTTTGGCTTTTCCATCTGATCCCAGCCCTTATTAAATCCAGCTGAAACCTCAGAATTGAAAAAAGCAGGTGAGGCAGGGAGAAGAAAGTGAGAAGAGGAGAGAAAGTGGGAAAAGGGGAGAATTTTGCCCAGAGCAGCTGTGGCTGCCCCTGGATCCCTGGCAGTGCCCAAGGCCAGGTTGGACACTGGGGCTTGGAGCAGCCTGGGACAGTGGGAGGTGTCCCTGCCCATGGATGGGCTTTGAAATCCCCTCCAATCCAAACCATTCCCAGACTCTAGGATTCCAGGATTCCTTTCACATTTGAAAAAAACCCCGTTTATGAGCACTGAGGTGATCAGTGCAAGAGCAAAAATCTCCGACACCGCTTTTTCAAGGTTGGGATATCTTAAAAGCCCGCAGGCAAATAAACAGCTGGAATTGTGTGTTTGCCTTTCCCGAGGAGATAAGGCACAGATAGGAGCCGGGAACACATCCACAGGCAGGCATTGTTCCTTCCCCAGGATAATGCAGGCTCCCTTGGCAAACACGGGCCCACAGCCCGGGCCCCTCGGAAGGGCACTGCTCCCTCTCCCTCCCTCACGTGCCAGGAGCTCTCGTGTGCAGCCACGTGAGGAGGGACAGGAGCTCCAGGCTCTGCCTGAAGCTTTCCCAGATATTCCCCGACGGATGCTCTACAAGCTGGGAGAAAAACGGCATCAGCCTCGCACGGATTCCTGGGGATTGCAGCTCCCAGTGTCCTGCTGGTCACTCCCAGGTCTCCTCTGGAGTTTTATTCCTTAATAAATTGGGAGGTGGCTGCCCTGCAAGGCTGCTGTGGTCATGAGGAGACCCAGAGCAGCTGTGGCTGCCCCTGGATCCCTGGCAGTGTCCCAGGCCAGGTTGGACATTGGGGCTTGGAGCAGCCTGGGACAGTGGGAGGTGTCCCTGCCCATGGCAGGGGTGGCACTGGATGGGCTTTGAGGTCCTTTCCAACCCAACCCATTCTGGGATTCTGTGCTGCATTGTCCCAGGGAATTCTGTTGGGTGAAGCAGATCCAGCTCCTGCAGATGGGAAAGAGGAGAGGGTTTGCCCAGATCACACCTCAGGGCTGTGCCAGCAACTCCCCGTGAACTCCAAATCCTCTGGGATCCCCTGGGAGCAGAGCAGGCACAGAGGTCACAGCTCATTCCACAGGGTTGTGTCCCTCAGGGAGGGCTGCACCACATCCCATATTTTGGGATTAGCCTTGGTTCCAGCCCCAGAATCCCTGCCCAGCTCTGCCTTGTGCAACACGGCCCCCACAGCTGGGCCCCAGGCACGTGGGAGGCCTGTGGTGGAGCATGGAATTGAATCCCAGCCCCTGGATTACAGCTCCAGCCCTCCACAGGAACCACAGCCCAGCCCAGGCTCTCAGGGCATTGTCTGCCGAGCACGGACAGCCCCGAGGCACCACACAACATCCAAACCCTCTGGAGGTGTCCTGGCTGCACATCCCACCCTGCCTGCCAAGAGCTCCATCATTCCCACAAAACGGGGCTGGAGATATTCCTCTGGGGATTGCTGAACAACTCCAGCCACGAGGCCCTGGGAAGCACCGAGCTACTGAGTTATCTGAGGGCACTTCAACGTGACATTTCTGAGCTAGAAAAGGGGTTTCGCTCACCGAGGCCAGGCTGGATGGGGCTCTGAGCAGCCTGGAAGTGTCCCTGCTGACGGCAGGGCTTGGAATGAGATGATCTTTAAGGTCCTTTCCAACCCAAACCTGATTCTGATTCCGAATCAACTCACGGTTCCAACTCAAGCAACATCAAAACAATTAAAAACCCAAGATCTCCATACCTGACGAAGCAGAAATTAAAAGATGAGTGATTTCTCTGTCAGCTTCTCACATGCTCTGGCCTCTGGAACATAGGAACAGAGCAGATGGGATGTTTCAATCACATTGGCTGGATTAAAATCAAACCAAACCCAGACATGCCAGGGGCACATCAGACTGCTCCACCGTGCAGCCCTGGGCATCACCAGGGATCACAAAGGGGATCCCAAGGCTGGAGCCCTTCGGCTCTGGAGACAGGCTGGGACAACTGGGATTGTCCAGCCTGGAGAAGGGACAGCTCCAGGGAGACCTTAGAGCCCCTTCCAGAGCCTAAAGGGGCTCATAAACAGGATGAGAGGGACTTTTTATATGGGCAGAAAGTGCCAGGACAAGGGGCAATGGTTTTAAACTGCCAGAGGGCAGAGATGGATGGGATATTGGGCAGGAATTGTTCCCTGGGAGGGTGGGGAGGCCCTGGCACAGGGTGCCCAGAGCAGCTGTGGCTGGGAGCTCTGTCCTGGGCTGGAGAACAAGAAATGGGTGCTGGAGAGCAAGGGGGGCGGGGG
>VZTA01020717.1:28881-62893 GCA_013398855.1 Mohoua ochrocephala
GTGCCCCTGTGCTCAGGTGAGACCCCACCTGCAGAGCTGCCCCAGCCCTGGGGCCCAGCACAGGGAGGACGTGGAGCTGCTGGAGAGAGGCCAGAGGAGGCAGCAGGATGAGCAGAGGGATGGAGCAGCTCTGCTGGGAGGAAAGGCTGCGAGAGCTGGGATTGTTCAGCCTGGAGAGGAGAAGCTCTGGGGTGAGCTCACTGTGGCCTTGCAGGGCCTGAAGGAGCCCACAGGAACCATGGAGAGAGACAATTTCCAAGGGCTGCAGGGCCAGGAGCCAGGGAATGGCTTCCCAGTGCCAGAGGGCAGGGCTGGGTGGGATCTTGGGCAGGAATTGTTCCCTGGGAGGGTGGGCAGGCCCTGGCACAGGGTGCCCAGAGCAGCTGTGGCTGCCCCTGGATCCCTGGCAGTGTCCCAGGCCAGGTTGGCCATTGGGGCTGGGAGCAGCCTGGGACAGTGGAGTCCACAACCTGTCTGGGCATCCTGTGCCAGGGCCTCACCACCCTCATACTAAAGAATTCCTTCCTAACATCTGACACAAACCTGCCCTCCTTCAACTTAAGGCCATTCCCCCTTGTCCTATCAGTACATTGCTTTGTCAGAAGTCCCTCTCCAGCTCTCCTGGAGCCCCTTTAGGCCCTGCAAGGGGCTCTGAGCTCTCCCTGGAGCCTTCTCCTCTCCAGGTGAGCACCCCCAGCTCTCCCAGCCTGGCTCCAGAGGGACTCCAGCCCTGGAGCAGCTCTGTGGCCTCCTCTGGACTCTCTCCAGCAGCTCCAGCTTTTTCTGGTGTTGATCCAGAGGCAGCTCTGCTGGTGGGGTCTCACTATAGCAGAGTAGAGGAGAATTCCTTCCCTCAGCCTGCTGCTTGTGCCTCTTTTGCACCTCCAGCACATCTGGAGCATGACGGCATCAGCTCAAATCTCCAGACCCACCTCCAAAACAAGCCAGAGGTTCCCAAAGGAAAGAAGCCCTTTGTTGTTTATTTTTTAACATGAGCGAAAATGGGAATCAGATCATTAAGGAGGAGTTTGGAGTGAATGTGTGCAGGTATCGATTCCCTCTTGTGATTCGTGCCCTAAGTGATTGTTCAGTCAATCCATGGAGGTTGGAGGTTTTACCGGACATTTTCAAGGTACTTTTAAGGTGGGCTTGAGTCACACAGTTTGGATCTAAATCAGCCCTTTTGACCACTAATTCACAGTTAGTCTGAGGTGAGACTAATCACGTTATGCTCAAAAAATCACGTTACCATTCTCTTGGCTTTATTTTCCTAAAGGGAAGCACAATCATAGATTTTTTTCTTGGAGTTTCCCAAGATCCTCACGGGAGCCATAACCCTGATTTCCTCAGGGCTCCATTATCCATCGACCTGAGTGTTAATTGAATCAACACTTCCACAGCCCTTTGGAATTCGGGTGAGTTCCCTCTGTGTGACTCCGTGGTTCCCTCACTGCTGGCATTCCCAGAAAATCAAGGCGATTCCGGGCTTGTTTTATCCCTCGCCCCCAGGTTCTCGTGGATCACGCACTTGAGATCTTCTGGATTGAGAACCTGGTTTTTGTACTTCCCTCCCCAGTCCTCCACGATGTACTGGTGGTAGGGATCATTGGAGTGCTCCCTCCTCTTGGATTTCACGGTGCTCACCAGGATGGCCACGATGATGAAGGAGAACATGCCGATCATCACCATCAGATAAAGGATCACGTAGTCAAAGTTCTCAGCAGCCACCTCGGCCTGCAGCTTATCCGCTGCTTCCGTCATGTTCCTCCTCCAGCCGTTCATGTACTTGAGGAAGGTTTCCTTGAAAATGTCTTCCACGGCCCAAGTGAAGTTTTGCATCTTGGCCATCCTTGCCAATTGTGGTGCTAAAGACAACAAAATACCCTTTTTAATCAGGTGTCTGTGCTGAAAGAGTTGGTTTGGAGTATTTTGCCCGTGTGGTGGCAATTATCTAATAACAGTCACCCTCTGGCACTTGAAGGTGCAACTTCAGCTCAGCTGAGAATCCCCATCTCTGAGTGGTTCACTGTGTTCAGAGACCCGAAAAGGTCTTACTCAGAATCTTGGAATCATGGAATGGTTTGGGCTGGGACGGACCTTAAAATCATCCAGTGCCACCCCTGCCACGGGCAGGGACACCTTCCCCTGTCCCAGGCTGCTCCAAGCCCCAATGGCCAACCTGGCCTGGGACACTGCCAGGGATCCAGGGGCAGCCACAGCTGCTCTGGGCACCCTGTGCCAGGGCCTGCCCACCCTCCCAGGGAACAATTCCTGCCCAAGATCCCACCCAGCCCTGCCCTCTGGCACTGGGAAGCCATTCCCTGCCTCCTGGCCCTGCAGCCCTTGGAAATTGTCTCTCTCCATGGTTCCTGTGGGCTCCTTCAGGCCCTGCAGGGCCACAGTGAGCTCACCCCAGAGCTTCTCCTCTCCAGGCTGAACAATCCCAGCTCTCGCAGCCTTTCCTCCCAGCAGAGCTGCTCCATCCCTCTGCTCATCCTGGTGCCCACTCAGGTCCCTTTGTTCTGTGGGACCCTTTGGTGAAGGCCCCTTGGCCCCTGTAACAGGGATCAAGGCCCTGTCCCTTCCCTACATAGGTGAAACTCTAAGGGAAAAGGATTTGTCCAGAGGAGAAGACAAAGACATGGGAGGGACATGGAGGCTGAGCCCCCCTCCATGGGGTGGCCTCAGTGACCATTTGGGACAGTCCCCAAAGGGGCAGAGACACTGCCTGGTGCTGCAAAGCCATGTTTGATCCCATTTATCCCAAAATTCAGTCCCCAGTGCTGCTCAGACCCCATGAACCAGGTGTATATCCCACAGGAGAATCCCCCTCCAGCATTCCTTCCTGCCCGGAGCCCATTCCCACTAGATCCCATTCCCACCCAAAACCCATTCCCACCAGAGCCCATTCCCATGCAGATCCCATTCCCACCAGATCCCATTCCCACACAGATCCCATTCCCACGCAGATCCCATTCCCACGCAGATCCCATTCCCACCCAAAACCCATTCCCACACAGATCCCATTCCCACGCAAATCTCATTCCCATCAGATCCCATTCCCACCAGAGCCCATTCCCACACAAATCCCATTCCCACACAGATCCCATTCCCACGCAGATCCCATTNCCAATCCCCCCCCAGCATTCCTCCCACCCAGATCCCATTCCCACGCAAATCTCATTCCCATCAGATCCCATTCCCCCCAGAGCCCATTCCCACACAAATCCCATTCCCACACAGATCCCATTCCCACGCAGATCCCATTCCCACGCAGATCCCATTCCCACCCAAAACCCATTCCCACACAGATCCCATTCCCACGCAAATCTCATTCCCATCAGATCCCATTCCCACCAGAGCCCATTCCCACACAAATCCCATTCCCACACAGATCCCATTCCCACACAAATCCCATTCCCATGTGGATCCCATTCCCAAGTGGATCCCATTCCCACCCAGATCCCATTCCCACCCAGATCCCATTCCCACCCAAGGCTGTCCCACTTTAATGTGGGCAATTCCTTCAGTTCTCCAGGCCCCTAAAATCTGTGGAAATCTTCCCAAAAAAGCCCTCGGTTCCTAGTGCAATCCTCAAGAATGAGGAGTTAGCTGTATCCAAGGGGAAGAGGCAGTGAATTTTCATTGCTAATAAAAAGTTTGGGATGTCTTTCCATGCAGGAATTCAGGAGTTCAGCCTTGTGTGCCCACAAAGATTCAGGCACACGTGCAGCTGGATCCCTCTGCAGTTACACCCCTCACGTGTGCTCAAACATAGGGGATCAAGCTAATTAATGAAAGCAAATGAGAAAACATAAATGCAAATAAAACATAAATGAAAATTGCCTTTACTGCCTGTAAAATCTGCTTTTCCCTCGATTTACACCAAAAATCGTGCTGCTTTTTGAAACTGAAATAAAGAATTCCTAACAGTGACTTACCTTTGCTGTGTCCTTCCCTGAGGAGGCTCAGAACACTCGGGATTTTCAAACTCTGCTGGATAATGGGATGATACTCCCGAAAAGTGCAGGGATGTCTTTAAGGAGCCTCCAGCCTGCACAAGGCCGGGGGCAGTTGCCTGTGAAATAAGTGCCTTGCACTGCACACTTTATGTTTATATTAAATTAAAAGCTAAATCTAATCTCACCTGGAAAGTCAAATATTGGCCGGCAGCCTGCATCAGTCATCCTGTCGGATCTGGGAATGAGCCTTTGTGCTGATTGCTGCAGTTTCAGACATTGGAAAAGAGCTTTCCTGGGGATCAACAGGGATGCGGCTCCGTTTTTGGTGAGCCGGAAGAGTAAAGATGAGCTCTGTAAAATAATAATATTAAGAATTATTAGAGAAGAATTCTCGGCTGGGAGGGTGGAGAGGCCCTGGCATGGCCCAGTGAAGCTGTGGCTGCCCCTGGATCCCTGGAAGTGTCCAAGGGCAGCTTGGATGGGGCTTGGAGTGACCTGGGACAGTGGAATGGGATGATCTTTAAGGTCCTTTCCAACCCAAACCATTCCACGTTTCTATGAATAAAATAACAACAGCAATAATAACAATATTAATTTCGTTTCCTTTGCTGGTCAGGGCACAAGAGGTGAGCACTGAGCAGTCAGGCTGCTCAAAGTTGGATTTTCCTTTCCTTTTCTCCCCCCAGGATCAGGATCAAGTGAGCAACACTTCCAGGCCCTTGCTGGAGAAGCAAATCCTCAGAGCCAGCCTGGAGCAGCCTCTCGGAGCTCTGCACTATGGGCACCTCACTCACGAGCTGGAGCAGGAAAAGACAAAAAGGTACTAAAAAAAACCCCCCAAAAACCAAACCAAAACAGAAAAAAAAGGGAGAATTAATGAGTGTTGGCTTTCTTTCTGGCAAACAGCACATGCTGACACCGCAGCGAGAGGCTCTGAGCCACCTGAGAGAGCAGGAATTTGCTCGGTGAAACGAGAGCACATCGGGAGCATCAGCAGCAGCTCCTGCTCTGATGGGGACATCCAAGGAGGGGATTTCTGCTGGGACTGAGATGCTCCCCAAGCACTGGGGCTGGGACAGACCTGCTGTAAAAACCACATTTTCATTCAGATAAGAAATGTTATCTTTGAGGGGGGTTAAGGCAGCGTGGAGCGACCCCGAATCCGCAGCACACACCGGAGAGAAGGAGTTCTGCTCCTGGTGTGGAAAAGTGCTGATCCCTGAGGAAGCCCTGCTGCCCCTGCCATTGTCATGGTCACTGCTCTCCATGCTCCTGGACGTGTTCTGAGCAGGAAACCTCCCAGCACGGGGATGAGCTGCTGGCAGCATTCCCTCCTGATCCCACACTTTTCCTGGCAGGTTCCTTTAGCTTTGCCCCTGGAAGTCCAAGGAGCTGGCACAGCTTCTGTTTGCTCCGAGGAACCCCAGAGGGACCTCACTGCACTGTGCACGGGCATTCCCTGGCTGGATGAAATCACCTGGAGCAGTGCTGTGAGAGGAGCTCTGTAGTAGCCTGGCTACTCTAACCCTGACCCCGGCTATGGAAATAAGAGGAGAGCCTGGAAGTTCCCAAGTTCAGGAATAACTGCCAAGAACAGGGTGAAATTTATCCCTCCCTCAGCCAATCTCTTCTACCACCTCTTCCTGCTTGGTCAGTAGCTGCAGGAGTACACTCAGATGTGCACAGGTAAAACATGTCTTTTATACATAAATATAAAAAAAATGCATAAGTGGATTTAAAAAAAAAAGAGAATCCTTTAACACCAGACATGAAATTTAACTGGCAACTCTGTTCCCAATGAAACCAAAGACTCCCTGAATAATCCCAGTCTGCTGCGTGTCCCCCTGAAGGTCACTTTGCTCAGGGTTTGCTGAATCTGGAGAGCAGCGAGGTGGTCAAGGGCAGGCAGGGTGGGAATGATGGAAAAGGAGGAGGAGCCCTTCCTTGGGCAGGAAAGGTGGAAACCTTAATATTAGTCTGGAATGGAGACTAATGCCAAGCAAAATGCTCCTGATCTCCTGGAATCACAGAATCGTGGAATTCCTGAGCTGGAAGGGACCCACAGGGATCACCCAGGCCAAGCCCTGTCCCTGCCCAGACCCCCCAACAACCCCACCCTGGGCATCCCTGGCAGCGCTGCCCAAACGCTCCTGGAGCTCTGGCAGCCTCGGGGCCGTGCCCATTCCCTGGGGAGCCTGGGCAGTGCCAGCACCCTCTGGGGGAAGAACCTTTCCCTGCTCTGCAGCCTGAGCCTGCCCTGGCCCAGCTCCAGCCGCTCCCTGGGTGCTGTCCCTGCTCACCAGGGAGCAGAGGGTGATGATTTGGAGGCCTTTTCCCACCTAAATAGTTCTGTGATTCTTCTGAATAGCAGAAGATTGTTGTCAATAATGATCTCCCCCAGACATTTCCCTTCAGAGGAGTTCTCAGTGCACCTGATGCCTTAGGGTTGAACTTTTCTATTTCCCAACCCCTGCCCTGCCTGGTGTGTGACTCTGCAGTTCCTTGTGCCCTGGGAGCTGCTGTTCTCTCCTGCTGCTCACACACAACAAACCTCTGCAGGTTCCCACTCCAAGGACACCGGGCCCCAAATGTGTCAACTCAAAGCCTCTCAAGGGGGGCAAACTCGGGGTGATTCCATCATGAACTGAGGTGATCACTGGAGAATGAACCCTGAGATGCAAATGAACCAAACTGATCAAAGGGTGAAGAACCTGTGAGCCAGGGTCCATCTGGGGTGGAGCCTCTGGACTGCCCAGGGTGAGCCTTTGAAGGCCTTCAAATAAACACCTCCTTTTATTCTCTTATTCTTGTCTGGTCTCTGGTTTCGGGTGGCCTCTTAAGGCATCACACTGGATCCCTTTTTTCCCAATCCTCCATTGTTTCCCTGCATTATCTACAATAAACAAACTTTGCACTCTATCCTCGATCAGCATTCACAACTTTTGCCATGTTTTTCCTTCCTTTCCTCTAAAATAAGGGAATTGACCCTACATGGTTCCTGATTTACAGGGTCCATCCCTTAGGATCATGAATTCTATCGAGTGAATTCTTAGAAACAAAAGACTGGAGCTGCTCAGTGGAGTGGGTGGAGAGGTGTGAGGATCCTTTCACCTCTCCCCGTGGAATTTACCTTTGGAATTCCTCCTGCTCTGCTTAAATCCCAATATTGCAGCCCTCGCTGGACCTTTCCCACCTCAAACCTGAGATGCACAGACTTAACTCAGCCTTCAGCTCCTGCAACCCTGGTACACAGAGTGCTGATAGAATTTCATCACTTCCCCCGCTGCTTTGAAGGTTTTATCTCCTTCGGAGCTCTCCTGGATTCCTTCTGGAATTTGCACACGCTTAAAAGAACATCAGGGAATGGGACTGTTCTGCCTGTCCCTGGGCCAAGTCCTCTGTCAGTTGATCACCCCCTAATCCAAAAAAATCCTCTCAAGGCCAGTAGGATTTGATGGTTTCACTTCCTCCGCGCCTGCTGAAACCATTTCTCTTAAGCTTACTCAAAACGACATCAATTAATTAAGTTAAAACTGTTTCTTTATGCTGACTTTCCTTTATAATCCAATTTTTACTCCGTCTTGGGACATTTTCCTGCTCCTCTGTTGGCAATCAAAGATTCTGCCTGTTTATTTTTTGGCTTGCAGCTATTTTTTGGCTCCTTGCTTTGGGTCAGAATAAGATCAAAGCTTTTTCCTGGCTCTCCAACATTTAACTCTTCTCCCTCTGTTTCCCTTTCCTCCAAGCAAATCCTTATGGATTCATTTTCTCTCTGCGCTCCCCCCATGCAGGATGGGGGTTATTTTCTTTCCCAGGTGAGGGATTTAGGATCTGCACGACATTTCCTCCCAAGGGGATGTTTTGAAGCACAGCTGGGGGTTTTATGCCTTGCCCTGTCCAGCTTGGGTTTTCTTTTTTTAACTGAGGAAACCCTTTGGAATTGCTTCTTTCTTATGGAGCTGTTCTTCCATCCTTTGGGGTCCTTGACTGCTGAGTGGTTCAGCCATTGGAGTATTTTGGTTTTCTGAGGGATCCTGACACTTCTTTGTGTGTTCTGCACTTTGATCGCCTGTTTTAACACTTTGGGTTTGTTTGACCCCCATCTTTTTCCCATAGGATCAGAGGAGCAGCTGCTCTGCTGGAATGTTGCTGCTTTCCAGAGGGATCCTGACAGGGTTTGGGGCTGTTCCCAAAATAGTCATATCTGGTAAAAAACTGTCTCTAAATATTCAAGTAACTCCATGGCTGAAGGTCAGAGACCTACATGGGGTGCACTGTCCTTAATTCCTGGTGGAGAGGGACACCTGGGATGGTCCTTTGTGGCTCAAGAAAAATCCCAGAGTCGCAGAATCCCAGAATCACCAAGGTGGGAAGAGACCTTCAGCATCACCCAGTTCCAGCATCACCTCAAACCCTGTCCCCAAGGGCCACATCCAGACTCCTCCTGAGCAGTCCCAGGGACAGTGACTCCACCACCTCCCTGGGCAGCTCATTTCAATACCTGACCACTCTGTGAGGGAAAAAAATGTTTCTAATCCTTAATCCAAGCCTCCCCAGGTGCAATTTGAGGCCATTTCGTCTCCTCTTTTCCCTTGGGGCAGTGCAGAAGAGACCTGGCTGCCCCTCCTGTCAGGGAGTGGCAGAGAGCAATGAGGTCTTGCCAAAAAAGCTCTGCTGCCTCAGCCCAGGCTGCAGGGATGGAGAAACCCGAGGCAGGAGGAGGCTGCAATGCCCAGCTTTGTTGCTATGGTTTTAGGTGTTGCTGTTGCAAAAGCTCCAGGGGATAAACGAGGGCGTTGGCTGCACAGAGCGTTGAAATGAAAAAGCAAACACGGATATTTCTGGCTGGGAAGAGCAGATGTGACACCTGAAACGCTCAGGTGTGTGTGTCCCTCAGAGGGGAAGAGAAACCTGAGGTGCCCATGCTGATCCCTTTGAAATGTTGGGGGTTTTCCCAGTCTTTCAGCTGTAAGGAAAAGATTGGTGCTGCAACAGCCTGTGGGTACCTGAGGGCAAGGTCTGCTCAAAGTGTTGTGAAAGGCAACATTAATGACTGACAGCAGCAATAGTTTGAGGTTTGGGGGGGGTTTTTGGTTTGTTTAATTGGTTGGTTGGTCGGTTTTTTTAATGGTTTGGGTTGGGAGGGATCTTGAAGCCCATCCAGTGCCACCCCTGCCATGGGCAGGGACACCTCCCACTGTCCCAGGCTGCTCCAAGCCCCAATGGCCAACCTGGCCTGGGGCACTGCCAGGGATCCAGGGGCAGCCACAGCTGCTCTGGGCACCCTGTGCCAGGGCCTGCCCACCCTCCCAGGGAACAATTCCTGCCCAAGATCCCACCCAGCCCTCCCTTCCTTCAGTTTAAGGCCATTCTCCCTTGTCCTGTCACTCCATTCCTTGTCCCAAGTCCCTCTCCAGCTTTCTTGTAGCCCCTTTAGGCACTGGAAGGGTCTCTAAGGTCTATGAGAAGTACAAATGTCACCTAGGGCAGTCACACAGCAAGGCACTGTCTGTCCCCACCTCCCCTCTGCTTCCACGGAGTGGAAAACCTGAATCCAGAGCTCCTCTGCCCTCAGTGGATGGAACCAGCACAGTGGTGGTGTGGAGGCCCCACTGTCCCTCCTGTCCCAGCCTGCGAGCTGGGCCGTCTGCTCTGATCTTTGCACACTCAGAGCCACACTCTGGGTCCTCGAAATAAAATCGGGTCCTGATCCATCACATTCCAATGGGTTTTTTGTTATCCTGGCATTTGCTCTGACGAACACAACCTATGGAGCTGAAACCTCACCAAAGAATCACGTTGGGCCCTCACAAGAGAGACCTGGAGGGGCTGGAGTGTGTCCAGGGCAGGGAACGGAGCTGGGGAAGGGGCTGGAGCCCCAGGAGCGGCTGAGGGAGCTGGGAAAGGGGCTCAGCCTGGAGCAAAGGAGGCTCAGGGGGGACCTTGTGGCTCTGCACAAGTCCCTGACAGGAGGGGGCAGCCGGGGGGGGTCGGGCTCTGCTCCCAGGGAACAGGGACAGGAGGAGAGGGAACGGCCTCAGGCTGGGCCAGGGGAGGCTCGGCTTGGACACCAGGAGCAATTTCCTCCTGGAAAGGGAGCTCAGGCCTTGGCAAGAGCTGCCCAGGGAGGGATCCCTGGAGGGATTTCAGAGTCCTGTAGATGTGGCACTTTGGAATCTGGCTTTGTGGTGGATTTCGCAGCTCTGTTAAAGGTTGGACTATGTGATCTTACAGGTCTTTTCCAACCTAAACCATTCTGTGATTCCAGCTTCTCTCCACTCCCACACGAGACTCCAGAGACAGGCCAGCGAGGCTGCAGGAGGTACCAGAGAGCCAAAGGTTCGCGGTTTGGCCTCAAGCAGACCCGAGGTTTTATTTGGGACTGTGGTGGGAAGCAGTTCACAGAACCTGCAGCCCGGATGTGCAATGGTCACAGGCATCCCGTCCCACCTGGCACTTCTCACAACCAACCCTCCAGAACCCGGGCTTTCCAGGGAATGGAAACTGGGAGAGGCCACCTTGCTGAATCCCCGTTTTCCTGCCACGTGCTGTCCTCCCAAAGCAGAGGAAGGCAGAGCAGCAGTTGCAGCACCGGGCCCTGGGTTTGGGTTTGGCAGGAGAGCAGGGCCCTGCCAGAGGTCACTGATTGCCACAGCTCCCGTGGGCAGGGACAGCTCACAGCCTCTGACAGGGCTCAATTCCCACAGCAGCACTCCTGGTTTCCAGTCTCGCTCCTTCTCCTTTCATCTCCTCGCCACAGTGGCCTGGAAGCTGGATCCAAATCCTGAATCTCCTGATTCCTCTTGTCCCCTTCTCCCTTCACACTGCTAAGCCCTGGACCTTTGTGCCCCAGGACACTGGAGGTGCAAACATTCCAAGAGAGGTTGATTCAGAGAGGGAAATGCCTCTGGAGGGTTTGAGTAAAGGGACACCGTGTCCAGTCCCAGCAGAGGATTAGTCTAGGGAGGTGTGACCACATGCCTGCCCCACTTGTTTGTCCTTCCTTAATCCCTCAGGTTTGTCCACCCCCTCGACGGATTTCTTCACCTAAAACCTCCCCACCCTGTCTGGGAAAGGGGAGGGAGAGGCAGGAAAGAGGAGGGTGGGAAAAGGAAAAAAATGCAGCTGGGGACACCAAGGGCAGCAGGGGACACCAAGGAAGGATGCAAAGGTCACCTGGATGCTCCTGTCAGACCTTCCCCTCTGGGGTCAAAGGTGCTGGGACTCCATGGAGCTTCAGATGGAACAAGGGGAATAAAAGGGGGAGGGCAGGGGAGCAGCCAGAGCCTTTCTAGAAGGTTCTTCAGGGCTCAGAAGAGAAATCACAACCTGCCCCCCTCAGGGTGCTTTGTGTGCCGGGGTGTCCCTCTTGGACTCGTGGCTGAGCCAGGAGGGACATCCTCATGTTGGTGTATTCCGTGAATGTTGGTGTATTCCATGGAGGTTGGTGAATTCCATGGATGTTGGTGTAGCCCACGGATGTTGGTGTAGCCCACGGATGTTGGTGTATTCCATGGATGTTGGTGTATTCCATGGAGGTTGGTGAATTCCATGGATGTTGGTGTATTCCATGGAGGTTGGTGTAGCCCATGGAGGTTGGTGTAGCCCATGGAGGTTGGTGTATTCCATGGACGTTGGTGTATTCCATGGATATTGGTGTATTCCACAGATATTGGTGTATCCCATGGATGTTGGTGAATTCCATGGATGTTGATGTATTCCGTGGACGTTGATGTATTCCATGGATGTTGTGTATTCCATGGAGGTTGGTGAGTTCCATGGATGTTGGTGAATTCCATGGATGTTGTGTATTCCATGGAGGTTGGTGAGTTCCATGGAGGTTGGTGTATTCCATGGATGTTGGTGTATTCCATGGACGTTGGTGAATTCCATGGAGGTCGGTGAATTCCATGGAGGTCGGTGAATTCCATGGATGTTGGTGTATTCCATAGCCCACGGATGTTCCAGAGGGGGTTTGATGGCAGCTGGGAGGTGGATCAGGATGGAGGTGCAGGGATACCTGGGCCAGCTTTGGTTCCAGCCCCACTGGCACAGATCAAAACCAAACTGGTTCTGCTCTCCTGGCTCAAGTGAAGTCCATGGAATTCCAAGGGGAATTGGGATGGAACAGCAGCCGGAGAGCCTGAACTGGAGCTAAGCTCCCATCAATACCCACTTCCACAGAGTGTGGTGTTGGTGACCCCCATGTCCATGGAATTACAGAATTATTCCTGAGGAGTGGATGGAGGAGTGAAGGATCTGTTTCCGTAATTCCTCAGGAAAATGAGTGGCCTGATCCCCATGGGCAGGAGAATTCCACCACTTCCCCGACTCCTTAGCAAGGATGTGCTTCCAGGCACATTTTAAACCAGAAGTTTTAGACGGAGATCTGAAGTCAAGGATTAAATTCCAGCCCTCCTGGTCTCCAAAAAAATACAGGACACTCCTGAGCCTTGTTCTGCTGGAAGCTTTTCCTGGTATTCTCATCTTGTTCCCACTGCCATGGGAAGGGGACATCCCTTGGACCAGGTTGTGAACCAGGCCAGTCATAGGAACTCAGACGTTTATGTATCTTAATCCCTTCTATTTTTAATGCTTATCTTATTCTTATTCCTAAAGAGTCAGGGAGGAGAAATGAGTTGGAGTTCCACCTCAACCTGAGGAAAAATGCCTTTCCATGGAGCCCTGGAACAGCTGCCCAGGGAGGTGATGGATTCTCCCTCTCTGGAGACATCCCAAACCCACCTGGATGTGTTCCTGTGTCACCTGCTCCAGCTGACCCTGCCTGGGCAGGGGGTTGGCCTGGGTGATCTCCAGAGGGCCCTTCCAACCATAATAATTCTGGGATGGTGTTACTGGTGAGGTCCAGGCTGTGTTTGTGCCACAGGCAGGAACAGGAGGAACAAATCCTGCCAGAATTATGGGACGAGCACCTGGCCACTGGGTACAACCTGTGCTGAGCTCAGACTTTGGCAGAAACACCAAGTCGGGCCTAGAACTGCTGCAGATTTTGGGTTTGCTGCACCCAGAGTTGACTAGTCAAGAAGTGTTGGTTATTTTTCACTCGATACAGCCCAGAGAGGCTCATTCCCACACCTGGGACTGCAGTGGAGTCCTGAGAACTGCTGCAGATTTTGGGTTTGCTGCACCCAGAGTTGACTAGTCAAGAAGTGTTGGTTATTTTTCACTCGATACAGCCCAGAGAGGCTCATTCCCATACCTGGGACTGCAATGGAGTCCTGGGATTGAGGAGCCAGCGGGTGCTGCTCAGTCAGAGGGGAAGCAGAGGCCAGGTCAGGACATTTGAATGACCCAGGAAACCAGAGCAGCCACCCCGCACGACCTCGCGCGGTGGCATCTTCCGAGCCCGACTGTCGGAGAAAGTTCCATTTCCACCGCTGTTTATTTTGGCAGGAAAAATCTCTGTCTGACACACAACCGTCCCCGGAGGTCACGGAGGCCAAAGCTCGTCCCGAGGCCACGCAAAACCCCGAGACTCGGGGTTATGTGAGGCTTCCCACACGGTTAAAGCAAGGCCGAGTGATCGTTTCCAACCCAAGGAAGGCAAACAAGGGTGTCAGCGCAGGAGTTAAGAAATCCCTGCCCACGAAACCTGGGATGTGTTGCAGGAGCACGGGAACATTCCTCGTTTCTTGTTTCCTCCCCCTGCCTTGACCTCGGGCCCGGTTGCGATCCCGTTGCGCAAACGGCTCTCGCAACCCAGCTCCTGCTTCCAGCAGAAAATCCTCCCCTCTGGAGGGGCAGGCAGAGGCCAGCCCTGCCCTGAGCCCCGGGGTGAGGGTCTGGTGGTACCCAGGAGACCTGGCACCCCCGGGAATGCTCTGGATCCTGTACTGAGCCTGCTCTGAGCCATGCTGGCTTCTCAATATCCCCTATCCCAGCACCAGCTCCCTCAGGAAGGTGCTGGAAGCCAGGGAAAGTCCTCGTGCTGTTCTGCTGGGCCACACATGGTCATCCCCCTCTCTGGGATGGCTCCCAGGATGAGGAGATGTGGGGTTTGGGAGATAATTCCAGAACTCTGGGTATTCCCCTGGTCAAGGAGGGCACGGAGTGATAGCACTGGGGGGATGGTTTTGATGCCTTAGGGTTTAACTTTTCTATGTTTCAAACCCTGCCCTGCCTGGTGTGTGACTCTGCAGTTCCTTGTGCCCTGGGAGCTGCTGTTCTCTCCTGCTGCTCACACACAACAAACCTCTGCAGGTTCCCACTCCAAGGACACCGGGCCCCAAATGTGTCAACTCAAAGCCTCTCAAGGGGGGCAAACTTGGGGTAATTCCATCATGGACTGAGGTGATCATTGGAGAATGAACCCTGAGATGCAAATGAACCAAACTGATCAAAGGGTGAAGAACCCGTGAGCCAGGGTCCATCTGGGGTGGAGCCTCTGGACTGCCCAGGGTGAGCCTTTGAAGGCCTTCAAATAAACACCTCCTTTTATTCTCTTATTCTTGTCTGGTCTCTGTTTTTAGGTGGCCACTTCAGGCATCAGATTGAAGCTGAAGGAGCGCAGGGCTGGATGGGATCTTGGGCCGGAATTGTTCCCTGGGAGGGTGGGGAGGTGCTGGGATAGAATTCCCAGAGCAGCTGTGGCTGCCCCTGGATCCCTGGCAGTGTCCCAGGCCAGGTTGGCCATTGGGGCTTGGAGCAGCCTGGGACAGTGGGAGGTGTCCCTGCCCACGGCAGGGGTGGGAATGGGACGATCTTCAAGATCCCTCCTAACCCAAACCATTCCATGATTCCGCGAAGTGCAGCAAACCCACGGAGATGGCAGCAGCCTCCTCCCAGCTTTCTGAAATCCGCTGGAGCCTTCCCGTTGCCGCTCATCTCCGCCTGGGGAGGCAGGGACGCCGCAGTTCCGTTCGTCCTGCCGGGAAGCGCCTCTCACATCCGCGCCTGACTTGGAGCTGGAGCGCTGCTCTGCACGGAGATGATTTCCTGAGCCGGAGCCTCCCCTGGGAGCTGGAGTGGATCCAGGAGAAGGTTATTCCGGGTAAGCTGCCTGAGGGATTTCAACAGATAATTCTGCGCGTCTCTAGAACACCCTGGCTGGAGAACAGTAATCTTTTAATTGGATTCCCTCCGGATAATTACCCTGCTGGAGCTGCTCGTGTCCAGCTCTCTAGAAACACATCCTGGCGTCTCCGTGGAAGGCTCCAGAAACAGCTCCAGGGAAAAGCCAGGAAGTGTTGATTCACCTTGGAATTTCTGCAATACTGTGAGTGTGGTGGCCAGAAAAGCACGGCTTGCACATTTATCCCACCAAACTCGTGGAAGTGCCTTTTGATCCTGCTTTTTTTTCTTTGGTTCCAGTGCCACATTTAAGAACCATGAGTTGAGTACTTCTGGTGGTGCTTTTCGCTGACCTGAGGATGGAACAAAGATAAGGAATTACAATTTCCATCAAAACTCGTGTTCGTTTTAAAAATAAATCCGATTTTTGACGGGATGTCTGCAGACCTTGGCGTGTGAGCAAGTCTGGGATTGTGTGAAGTATCCGACTCGGGGGGTTGATCCTGGAGCTTGATTTTCAGGAATTTCCTGCTGTTTGTGGCAGAAAAATCCAGCACAGGGTTCCTAATGCAAATTGGTTGTGATAGACACCAGATTCCAGCTAAAAGTCAGGAGTTGGTCCCGCAAACATCTGAGAGCCTGGAGTCAAGTGAGTGTTTATTTGTTTGTCTGCTCCTCGTCTGCTCCAGTGACCTCCAGCTTGTTGTCCCTGTGGAGCTGGGAATCGGTGGATCCCACGGGATGGACTCCTGATTTTGCATGTGTGTCTTCACTGAGGTTATCCCAAAAGATATCCCAAGGGAAAAGCCAGCACTCAGCTCTCCAGGGACGGAATTGAGGGATTTTGTGTGACAGGGATACAGAACTGACCTTCCTGACCGCAATTCCCTCAAACACGAATCGAGACCTGGGTTCAAACACCACATCCCACTCATTTGTCTGTGGGAGGAGCTGAACTTCAGCTCTGGGTATTCCACGTTGATCCATTCCCATTTGAGCTGGGATTTCAGTGCTGTGCCACGAGTGCTGATCCCAAACGGAAAGGTTCCTCCTGGCAAACTGATCCTCCTCCAGAACAACCCCCAAACATCCGAATTCCAAATCGTGGGATGATTTGGATGGGTTGGTGAAAGAAGAAGAGCCTCCAACTGGAGGGATCCCCATCTCTAGGGGTTGGTTTTGCCACCCCCACACCCAGAATGATCAAATTCTGCATCATTAAAATACAGACACAGCTCCCACAGCTCAGAGCTCACCTGGAGTAATTTAATCCCAGAAGAGAGATCTCAAACCTCTCATCAAACCCAGAATTCCTCTTAAAACTGATCCCTAAAACTCCATATTTTTGTGCTTAATTCAGGTTTTAATTTTGATAAATATTCCACATACTGCTGAGAGTACCAGAATTAAAACCACAAGTGGTCAAGAGTGGGTTGGGGATGTGTCAGTTTTGTGTCCTCTCTTATCAGGAGCCCAAACCTGTGGGGAGGAATTTGTTCCCATTCCTTACTCCCAAGGCCCTGGCTCAGCCTGTGCCTGGCCCGGAATGGAGCTGTTTGTTCGACCTCCAGCTCTGCCTAAACATCCTGATAAACCAGAGCGAGCCTGATTAGACAGAGGAATATCTGGGGCACTTTTGCCAGGGAAGCAGGAGAGGATTTCATCTCATCCAGAGACACATTTTTCCATCAATCAGGGCAGCGGGACGTCCCTTGGTTTTTCTCTCGGAGCGCCCCAGGGGATGCAGGTCCCAGCTCCAGTTGGAATCATTGCCCTAAATCCCATTTCCTGTTTGAAGGCACAATTAAAGAATGTTTACCTTTCCCTTTGGATATCATTCCAGTGAAAAAAGTCCATGTCTGCAGTCCGTGGTGACCCAAACTGGGATCCTACTGGGTTCCTACACATGTAGATGAAAAAACTGTGAACCAATAAAACAAAAAAAATTATTTAAAAATACCCTAAACTATAAACCAAACAGGCCATGAGGAAATGGCCAGATAGGAAGAAGTGATGCTCTGACCCCAAACATCACAGGCATTTTGATGATTTGGCTGGAATGAGGGATATATTCCTGTCTGGAATTCTCTAAGGTGTAACCAGGTACTTTAACCTGTCCTTTGACAAGGGACAATGATTTTAAACTGACAGAGAATGGAATTAGATGGGATGTTGGGAAGAAATTCCTCCCTGTGAGGGTGGGGAGGCCCTGGCACAGGGTGCCCAGAGAAGCTGTGGCTGTCCCTGGATCCCTGGCAGTGTCCAAGGCCAGGTTTCCTGGTGACAGGACCACCACGGACTCCACCAGTTCAAAGGAAAACATGGATTTGCTGAGTCTCTTTCAGGAAAACAAAGGAAAGTGTAAACCTTCAAGGTGTGTTATCCATATTTAAATCGGTGGGACTGAGGAACCAAAGCAGCTCTGGGAAGTTGGGTGGTTTGTCCGGTGGGACTGGAACTCCCATAATTGGCAATGGAGCTGGGGAAGGGGCTGGAGAGGGAGTCACAGGAGAATCCCAGAGTCCCTGAGGCTGGAAAAGCCCTCCCAGCCCATGGAGGCCAAGCTGTGCCCGATGCCCACCTTGTCCCCAGCCCAGAGCACTGAGTGCCACGGCCAGGCCTTCCTTGGACACCTCCAGGGATGGGCACTCCAAACCTCCCTGGGCAGCTCTTGCCAAGGCCTGAGCTCCCTTTCCAGGAGGAAATTGCTCCTGGTGTCCAAGCCGAGCCTCCCCTGGCCCAGCCTGAGGCCGTTCCCTCTCCTCCTGTCCCTGTTCCCTGGGAGCAGAGCCCGACCCCCCCCGGCTGCCCCCTCCTGTCAGGGACTTGTGCAGAGCCACAAGGTCCCCCCTGAGCCTCCTTTGGAAGGAGCCAAAGAAGCTCCCCTGGAAGGGCAGCTGGAGCTGGACAAACCTGCTGGGAACACTGCAGGGTGTGGAGGGAGCCCCTTGCAGGGGAACAACTCCCCCGGCTCGGTCAGTGCTCACAGAGGGATCCTTACCCACGCCTGGGGTCACTCCAGAGGCAATCCCGGAGCTCGGCTGGCTCCTGATTTACACCAGCTGGGATGCACTTGGCCTTTGCTCTGAACCCGGCTGGGTTACCGGGAGTCCGAGTGCAGGACTGGAATCGGCATTTTCCTCTTCTCAAACGGGAATTTGGCCACCCAAAACCTGTCCCCTGCCGCCCTCTGAGTTGGCCCCTTGCGTCCCTCACCCGCTCCCGCTCCCTGCGTCCCTCACCCGCTCCCGCTCCCTGCGTCCCTCACCCGCTCCCTGCGTCCCTCTCCCGCTCCCTGCGTCCCTCTCCCGCTCCCTGCGTCCCTCACCCGCTCCCGCTCCCTGCGTCCCTCTCCCGCTCCCGCTCCCTGCGTCCCTCTCCCGCTCCCGCTCCCTGCGTCCCTCACCCGCTCCCGCTCCCTGCCTTCCCCTCAGCCAAGGAAAAGCAGGATTGGGCTCCTCCAGCCCGGCTGGCATTTTCCGAAGCCACCACAGCGTGTCCCCACAGAGCTGTGCTTGCAATCCCTCCGTCCCCGCTCCTTCCCCTCAGGAACGCGTCCAAGCGCGGGCTCATCGGCATGGCCATAAATACACCCCCCCTCCAGCCACGGCTTCCACGGGCAGAGCTGGCAAGAGAAGGATCCTGACCTTCAGCCGTGCCCCATCCACCCGGGTCGAGCCTGGTGAGGCGAGGACGGAGTCGTTAAAAAAAAAAACAAAAAAACAACTCAACAAACCGAGCGGCGGAGAAAAAACCCGACAAGCAGGGAAAGGTCACGACTCAAGGTCTGCTGCTCATTAGTGAGGAATAACACCGGGAGCCGGCCTCATTTGCATAATGAGTTTCACGCTGGGGCCTGACACGGAGTAGGGTTAGGTTTGGAAATTAGGGAGGAATTGTTCCCTGGGAGGGTGGGGAGGTGCTGGCGCAGGGTGCCCAGAGCAGCTGTGGCTGCCCCTGGATCCCTGGAGGTGTTGCCTGCAGGGATAATTTCATGGAGTGGAGCTGCAGCGGCTGTGGGATACAGGGAGGTTTCTGGCCAAACTGGAGGAAAGACAAATTGGAAGAAAAAAAGGGGAAAAAAAAAGAAAGGATTCCTTCAAGACCAGGGGGAAGAGCAACCATTTGAGATGGGGAGAGAGATTTCTGCCTCAGCTGTGAAGAGTTTCAGGAAGCCCAGGGACAGGAAAACCCTCCTGGAGGGAGCTGGGGAAGGGAACGAAGCCCCAGGAGAGGCTGAGGGAGCTGGGAAAGGGGCTCAGCCTGGAGCAAAGGAGGCTCAGGGGGGACCTTGTGGCTCTGCACAAGTCCCTGACAGGAGGGGGCAGCCGGGGGGGGTCGGGCTCTGCTCCCAGGGAACAGGGACAGGAGGAGAGGGAACGGCCTCAGGCTGGGCCAGGGGAGGCTCGGCTTGGACACCAGGAGCAATTTCCTCCTGGAAAGGGAGCTCAGGCCTTGGCAAGAGCTGCCCAGGGAGGTTTGGAGTGCCCATCCCTGGAGGTGTCCAAGGAAGGCCTGGCCGTGGCACTCAGTGCTCTGGGCTGGGGACAAGGTGGCCATCGGGCACAGCTTGGCCTCCATGGGCTGGGAGGGCTTTTCCAGCCTCTGCGATCCTGGGATTCTGTGTGAGGGAGGCCATGGAGTAAATGAGGTGCAGCCACCACTGCTGAGGTCAGGGGGTACCTCCAGCAGTGCCAACGAGCAGACAGAGCTGGGGCACAGATGTCACACAGATGTCACTGCTGGGCGCTGAGCAGCAGCACTGAGATCCCTCCCAGTAGAAGGTCAGGAGTGGGCTCCAGCTACTAAATCTGATGGGATTTTTTCTTTCAGGTCATGCCACTGCCCTCCAGATCTGCCTGTTCCTGCTTTGATCGGGGCACCCCAACAACCCCACCCTGGGCATCCCTGGCAGCGCTGCCCAAACGCTCCTGGAGCTCTGGCAGCCTCGGGGCCGTGCCCATTCCCTGGGGAGCCTGGGCAGTGCCAGCACCCTCTGGGGGAAGAACCTTTCCCTGCTCTGCAGCCTGAGCCTGCCCTGGCCCAGCTCCAGCCGCTCCCTGGGTGCTGTCCCTGGCCCAGGAGCAGAGATCAGAGCTGCAACGGGACCCTCAGGATCACAGAGCTCCTTGCCATGGGGCCAGCCGGGTACTGAGGGCCCTGGGGCTGTTTAAACTCTACTTTTTTTTGCTCCTCTTGGTTTTTGTCATCTTTGGGGAGAGGTGCCGTGCACCCCCTTTTTTCCAGCCTCTGTTACCAGAGAGTTTGGGAAGCAGAAGAAGAGCAAATCCCCCTTATCCCGGAGCCGCTGCCATGAGCAGCTGGCATGGGGATCTGAGCTGTGCCTTGCAGCCTGGAGAAGGAAAAGGTCAGGCCAGCATGTGGTGACCCCCCAGTTTCCTCCCAGTGCCGTGACCCTTCTCCCTGGGCACAGGGAATGGCAGCGACCTCTGGGACTGCAGGCTGCCAGTGGTTCCAGATGTGCAATGAGATGGGAGCTGACTTTCAGGAACGAGTCCTTGCCAGAAGCTCCTCAGTGTGAGGCCAGTGCTGATTGCTGGTCCTTGACCACAGGATTACACTTGTCAGCCACAGAGGGTTTTGACCACACGTGCCTCGCTCTGCACTCGCTGACCTCCAGGCCAGCCCTCACCTCTGTCCCTGCTGTGTCACCCCATGGCCGCAGCGTTCCCACCCTGTCCCATTGCTGCAGGACCAGCTGCTGGAGCAGGGTGGTGAGGAAATGCCCCACTTGGGGTGTTCAGCTGGGGAAGAGGAGACTCAGGGGAGACTCGTTGCAGGTACAGCTTCCATGTGAGGGGAAAAGCAGGGCCAGCTCCAATCTCTGCTCCTGGGCCAGGGACAGCACCCAGGGAGCGGCTGGAGCTGGGCCAGGGCAGGCTCAGGCTGCAGAGCAGGGAAAGGTTCTTCCCCCAGAGGGTGCTGGCACTGCCCAGGCTCCCCAGGGAATGGGCACGGCCCCGAGGCTGCCAGAGCTCCAGGAGCGTTTGGGCAGCGCTGCCAGGGATGCCCAGGGTGGGGTTGTTGGGGGGTCTGGGCAGGGACAGGGGCTGGATCAATGATCCTGTGGGTCCCTTCAGCTCAGGATATTCCATGATCCTGTGATCTCTGCCAGGCACTCAGGACACACTCAGGCAGGAGCTCGGGATGGGGCTGGGCTCCCCATGGTCATTTGGGTGGTCACACAGAGGTGATACCAATGGCAGTGCAGATAACCCCGGTGTGGGGCTGATCTCTCATGTCAACAGCAGGACAGCAAACGCCTGGCAGGGGTGGCAGGAGGGGACCTTCCAGCAGGGACAGGGACTGTGGTGCCCTGAGAGGCCCAGGAACAGCCACACCTTCTGTGAGGGACAAATCTGGGGAGCACCGTGGGGCAATGCTCATCCCAGAAGGGGGAGATGGTTTCCCACGTCCTGGGCGATGGCAGCAGGGAACAATCCATGCAGTGCACGGCCCTGCCAGGCGCCCTGCTGGCACTGCCACAGCGGACACGGGGCAAAACCACCCAGCAGCTGCCCTGGAATGTGGTGTGGGATCACGGGAAAGCCAGGCTGGAGGTGCCCTCAGGAGGTGTCCGGTCTGGCCTCGTGCTCCAGAGAAGTCCAGGCTGAGGGCAAGGCTTGGGTTGGACTGAAATGCTGCTGGGATTTGTGGGAGAACGGCCACACCTGTGGAATTTCCTCCGGGGAGATGGATGAGGTGCTCTGCTCCTTCCCCGGAGCAGCTCCGGGTGCAGCACAGGCAGACAGGGATTCCCGTTTGTCCATCCTGCTCTGGAATTGCTGCTGGAATCGCCCACCCTCGCTGGGGGCAGTGGCTGTGGGACTCCTTCCCTGTCCCGTGTCACCCATGGAGTGACAACTTCCTGTGGAGCCACAACTTCCCACCACTTCCACTGCTGCTTGTTCCTGATGAGTTGCTAATTATTGCTCATTAATAAAGGTGACCTAAAAGTGTCTTCTCAGCAGAACAAGCATGGAAGTGTGCCAGGCCAGGTTGGACAGGGCTCGGAGCACCCTGGGACAGTGGAAGGTGTCCCTGCCCATGGAACGGGATGATCTTTAAGGTCCCTTCCCACCCGAACCAGTCTGGGATTCCATGATTCCTTAGCAGGGTGCAGTCCCACAATAATTATCCCTCTAAGCCAGGCTCCGTGTAGGATTCCTCAGCTGCTATTCCAGCTCCAAGCCCTCCAGACATCCAGGGAGATGTTTTAAGCAGGAGAAAGAAAATCAACGGCACAAGGAAGGTTCCAACTCTTTTAATCCCACTCAGTTCTCCTGGTTTAACTGGACCAACAGCTCCCTGACACACAAACTCACTAAACACCTTCCAATAAATGATTGGAAGTTTAACTTCAGCATTTCCAAACCCTTGGGGATAACCCAGCTCCTGGCTTTGTGCTTACACAGGGAAAAAGGGCCAGGAATGAGTTGGGGTGACTGCTCACTTGGGCTGCTGGACACTGTCCTGGTTTGAGACAAAAACTGGGAGGAACGCTCTGAGAGGAACGTCCCCTCCACAGAAGGCAGGTTACAGCCACCCCTCCCCCTGCAGGGTCGGGAAAAAATTCCTCGAAGGAAAGTGAAAGGAGGGAAAAAACCCCCAATTTATTTAACAAACACATGGGAAAAGAATAATGCTAAATAATAAAACCTCTCGCTGTGGAGAGAAAACCTGGGAAGATTTGAGAGTCCTTTCTGTGGGTGTGGGCTCTCTCTCTCTCCCTCTCTCTCTCGGGCCCCTCCGGGCCGAGGTGTGAGGGCTCCCAGGGAGGTTCTGATGTTCTGGTGCTCTGAACAGCCCAGAAGAGAAGAAGGAAAAATCCAAAGTCCCAGGGAAACAAAGGAGTTGGACTCTCCTCTCTCTCCTCCGAGAAAAGGAGCCCAGAGCCGGGGGAAGCAGGAAGGTGCCTCTGCTCTGCAGCAGCAGGAACGCAGGGCAGTGAATGTCCTTGGAGCAAAACTGATTTTTAAAAGTTTGTCTGGCTTTTTTCTTTCTCTTGCACCCGGTTTTAAAGCCACAGAAAGGCCCAGGAATCATGGCTGGGCACAGAGCAGGTGATAGGGGATGCACAGCATAAAGTCACCCCAAGACAGACACAAACTGTCCCCTGCAGACACAGGGATGAGTCCGACAGCTCCAAATCCCAACCCTCAGCAGATTTGCCCTTCTTAGAAATGTGGTTACACAGTTTCCTCCTCAATCTGGAAAAAACAAAAGTGGGGTTTTTCCACTCTCCCATAAAGGAAAAGCGACGTCTTTGCTCCAACTTTCGCTCACCCAGGGAAATTTCACCTCCAGGCAAACGCCACCCATGGAAAACTCCATGTCCAAAGGTGAGTGTTTTGGAAAGTCAGGAGAGTGTGAAAAATAGGGGCCAGGATGGAAACTATTCCTGCAGTAGTAGGCAAAGGATTGGATTCCCATCTTGGATTCCTTCTCCACAGCGTCCCCGGCCAAGGCTGTCACACACTGAGGGCAAACAAAGCCAACAAGGAGCTGACCAAAATTCGATGTTATTCCACAGAACATAGTTGAGGTGAGGGGAGTTATGTGGGATGGAAGCTGAGGTTGAGTGAACACAAAGGAGAAGGAATTCGGGCACTTTGGGGGATGTGCAGGGAACATTTTTCCTTCGTGTCTGATGCAAATTGGAGATTGCCAGGCACAGAATCCAGACCCCGGGCCAAGGCAGTGGTCGGGCTTAAAAACAGGGCAATTGTCTTCGAAAACTTAAATATTGTTTCTCTAGGATTTGTGGCTGTGTAGCCTCGAGATATTCCGTCGGGAATGCTGGGAGTGCCAGCGTGAGGTGAAACGACCCTGCTGAGGCCAGGCTGGAAGGGTTCAGAGAAAGGCTCCAGGGCCTCTGAGTGAGGTCCCTGAGGAGACTCGTGGAGGTGGCACTTCCAAAAAACGGTGTTGGTTGAGGAGGAGTGAGCGCTTCCCATCCCACCTTTCCTGCACTCTCCCCCTGCTCCCTGGCTGCTTGATTCTGGCTTTTTTTAAACACCGCAGTTTCTTAGTTTGTCCTTCCCTGTGCAGTCCTTCACTGAGAGGGGCAGGGAGGCTGCAGAGATCCACAGGCAGTGGCAAAAGCGCTGCTTCCTCTCAGAATCCCAGGATCGCAGAGGCTGGAAAAGCCCTCCCAGCCCAGCCAGGCCAAGCTGTGCCCGATGCCCACCTTGTCCCCAGCCCAGAGCACTGAGTGCCACGGCCAGGCCTTCCTTGGACACCTCCAGGGATGGGCACTCCAAACCTCCCTGGGCAGCTCTTGCCAAGGCCTGAGCTCCCTTTCCAGGAGGAAATTGCTCCTGGTGTCCAAGCCGAGCCTCCCCTGGCCCAGCCTGAGGCCGTTCCCTCTCCTCCTGTCCCTGTTCCCTGGGAGCAGAGCCCGACCCCCCCCGGCTGCCCCCTCCTGTCAGGGACTTGTGCAGAGCCACAAGGTCCCCCCTGAGCCTCCTTTGCTCCAGGCTGAGCCCCTTTCCCAGCTCCCTCAGCCCCTCCTGGGGCTCCAGCCCCTTCCCTTCTGCTCTTCTCCCAACCCCAGAGTTCCGGCTGTGCTGGTGATGAACAAAGGCAGAGAAAATTCTGGGAGCCACGAACACACTTTTTATTTACCTTGTGGAAATCTCAACTGCCCTGGAGGTAAAATTCACAATTTTCCCGCTCCTTTCCCACCATTTCTTTTACACTTCCACAGCTGGCCCAGGAATGATTTAAAATAACCCCATTTCCAAGACACAGCAGTGGCCGTGGACGTTCACTGCTGCATTTGGGATCATCTCGATTTACCCCGACGTGATTTAAAATTCTCTTTGTGCTCTATAAATGGGTTTCCATTAAATCACCCATAATATTCCTTTAACCCCGGGTCAATGTTTGGCTTCCAGTGCCTATATTTAAATACGATTAGAGGAACTCTGCCTCCTGATGAAGCAATTCCATATAAAGCGAACTTATTGTAATTTAATTTCTCTTTTGAACTGGAGGCAGAGTCTGAATCCACATTTATTTGGTGGAACTGAGGGGGTGGGAGCGGGATTTGATTACGAGAACAAATATAAGATCATATGATTGAAAAATTAATAGCTTCCCTTATCCGACTTTAATCTGTTTAAATAACTTTAGGAAAGGCTCAAGGCCTGGAATATTTGACTATTCCGTGGTGAAGCAGCCAACCCTCTCAGCAGAGTTCCCCCTGGAAAATCCTTGATTGACTTTCTCCATGAAAACTGAATATTTAGGGTTCCAAACAATACCTCGATGCAGCATTTTTGGGCATATTTCGATGAGCTGAGAATTTATTGGGAATTTTTTTTCCCTGTGGAAAAAAAAAATCTTGTGGATATTGCAGTGGAATGTTTGTTGTTAGCTGAGGTCAGGCTCCGGGGTTAACCCGTGTTTGATATCCTGGATAAATCCACACTGGGAATTGGACGATGCCACGACCAAATCCCAGCAAATGGATCGGAACGAGTCAATTCCATTTGGTGAGGAGAAGTTTTTCCAGGGAAGTTTAAAGGATGTGACTCTGTTAAATCCAGTTAAAAATTTTAAAGCCCATTTTCCCCCAAAATGGAATTTGTGCAAAACCTTTGTGTTCCATGGAAAAACCTCTGTTTGAAGGAACTCTCCAAATATTATCAATCAAACCATGGAATCGTAGAATTCCACAAAGGTTTGGGTTGGAAGGAGCGTGAGGATCATCCCATTCCAACCTCCTGCCACGGGCAGGGACACCTCCCACTGTCCCAGGCTGCTCCAAGCCCCAATGTCCAACCTGGCCTGGGACACTGCCAGGGATCCAGGGGCAGCCACAGCTGCTCTGGGAATTCCATCCCAGCACCTCCCCACCCTCCCAGGGCACAATTCCTTCCCAATATCCCATCCAGCCCTGCCCTCTGGCAGTTTGAAACCATTCCCCTTTCTCCTGTCACTATTTGCAGGGATAAAAACTCCCTCTCCCTCCTTTCAGAACCCCCTGAAGGCCCAGGAAGGCCTCAAGGAGTTCTCCTGGAGCCTCCTCTTCTCCAGAACGTGGAAAACCAAATCCACCAAAACCTGAGGGCAACCTTGGGAAAGAATCCCCACTCAAGGAGCTGGAAATGTGGATTGGGACTGGCAGCTCCTTTTTTGGGATGCCCACATTATTCCATCCCTTCCCAGAAGGAGGCACGGAGCAGGAATTCCACCAGGAGCTGCGAGATTCCATCAACTGCAGCTCTCGGAGCTGTCAGGAGTTTCCTGCTTCGGCTGCACTGATCTTTAATTTCTGGAGAAGGCCCAGCAGGTCTGGGGAAGGAAAACCACCTTTGAAATCTCTCTTCACCCAGAGCTGAATTCCAACAGAACGGATTTATTTTCCTGGAATGGAGCATCCAGCGGTTCATCCGTGGGAAGAGTGGAAGGGCACAGGATGGAGTTCACCCCTCCTGCATTCCTGGCACTCCGGGATTTCCCACCTGGGCTGGAGGCTGTGGCCAGAGTTTATCAGCCCCAGACAAACCTGTCCTACCTGGATTTGTCCAAACTGTCTCCCAACGGATTGAAACCTTTGGCCTCCTCGGGATGTTGGGATCGAGGCTTTCACAACTTAATTACGGCTGGAATTAAAAAGTTCTTCCTTTGGTCTGTGTTAAAACCGATGCCTGATGCTTTGATTAGAGGTTCTCCTTTCTTCTTTTATTACCAGGAATGATGAGTAATCCTTCCCTGTTCCTCATTTCCCAGGATTTTATGGATCTGTATTCCCATTGATCTCTTTCCCAATCGAATAATCCCTTCTACATTTCTCATCAGCTTTATTTCCCTCCCTTCTCTTTTCTTTTGGTTGCACATAATGGGTTTGAACAGAGAAAAAAATCCATTTTTTGGGGGGGTTTAGTTCCTTTCTAATCATTGCTCCCTGGCTTTTTCCTTTTCCACCACCCCAAACACTGAGCTGCCTTTTCAGGGAATTACAGCGACTCCCAGACCAACTTCCTGAACAGCAGCAGCTCAGAAACACAGAATCCTGGAATGGTTTGGACTGGAGGAACCTTAAAGCCCATCCAGTGCCACCCCTGCCATGGCAGGGACACCTCCCACTGTCCCAGGCTGCTCCAAGCCCCAATGTCCAACCTGGCCTTGATCATTCCCTGGGCTGAGCCCCAGTGTGGGCAGCAGGAAAGGGATTGGGATTGTGCCCCTGTGCCCCCTGTGCTCAGGTGAGACCCCACCTGCAGAGCTGCCCCAGCCCTGGGGCCCAGCACAGGGAGGACGTGGAGCTGCTGCAGAGAGTCCAGAGGAGGCACCAGGATGAGCAGAGGGATGGAGCAGCTCTGCTGGGAGAAAAGGCTGCGAGAGCTGGGATTGTTCAGCCTGGAGAGGAGAAGCTCTGGGGTGAGCTCACTGTGGCCTTGCAGGGCCTGAAGGAGCCCACAGGAACCATGGAGAGAGACAATTTCCAAGGGCTGCAGGGCCAGGAGCCAGGGAATGGCTTCCCAGTGCCAGAGGGCAGGGCTGGGTGGGATCTTGGGCAGGAATTGTTCCCTGGGAGGGTGGGCAGGCCCTGGCCCAGGGTGCCCAGAGCAGCTGGGGCTGCCCCTGGATCCCTGGCAGTGTCCCAGGCCAGGTTGGCCATTGGGGCTTGGAGCAGCCTGGGACAGTGGGAGGTGTCCCTGCCCGTGGCAGGGGTGGCACTGGATGGGCTTTGAGGCCCCTTCCAACCCAAACCATTCCATGATTCAGTTCCCTGTACAGAGATCTTTCCCCACAGGAACTTCTGTTTGATCCAAATGGAAAACCCCGACACAATCGAGGTCAGGGCTGCAGTTGTTACAAAGCCCCTCTGCCCCTTTTTTTTCAGATATTTATTTGCACTCAGATCCCTCCTCTTGCCTCTGGAACTGTAACTGGGACAGTGAAAGGATTTCTGTCCCTGCAGCCACATTCCCGAGTCGCACAGGCTCTGTCCCTGCACTTACAGACAATTGATGTGTCTCTCTCTCCCTGGCTTTTCCTCAAATGAACAGCCAGAAATTCATTCAAGCCCTGCACTCCTGGTATTGTCCAGTTGCAAGGAGCTCCTTTTTTTGGGGGGGAATCATGGAAAAGCTTTCCAGGCTTTTGCCACGAAGAAATCGTTCCCCCCTCTACCTGTTGGCCAAGCAGCTGCTGCAGTTGGATTCCTGCTCTTTTCCTTTTGCTCCCCATTCTCCTGGAGAATCGCTGCCTGTTGCTGACATTTGTATTGTGCCTGGCTTTATTAATTCATCAAATGCCAAGGATCTGGTTCCTCATTCTGCTGGAGCAGCTGGTTCCCATCAGCTGTTGTTACAATTGGCTTGAAAAACCTCCCAGGAGGAGCCCAATAACTCAGATTTGTCAGATCTGCAGTAATTCATGCAAGATGGGGCCTATGTGGAAATCCACATTTCTTAACTGCGAGGATCGGGATACCAATCCCATTGTTGAGGCCAAGATGGGACTCGCAGTGGAACCCACTTGTCGCTGACAATTCCCAATTCCCACCCCCTTCCCGTGGCACAGCCCAAAATCTCCAGTGTTTGCTCTCAGGCCAGAGTTTCGTGTGTTTTCCTTTTGAAACAGAAGAAAATCCGTTCAGATTAGGACAGAACAACCCAAACAATTCAGAAAATCGCTCCAGTGCTCCTCGCGCTCAGCGAACTCCAGGAACATTTCCTTTAAAATCCTCACATTTGGCATCTGCCAGGGAGGAATGCGTGGTTTGCCTCGATAGGAGAGATCTGGGAATGAACATTCCAACATTTTCTGCTTTGTAATTTGTAATTGTCCGGGCTGGTTTAGCAATAAGAGCGCGAGCGCAACGTTCAGGGAGATTTAGTTCTGCTTCTGTGACTCAACACAGACCTTTTGTTTTCTTTTTGACTCAGGAATTCCATCAGATGCCGTTTGGAAGCCACTGGCAGGCCCTGCACGGTGACAAATGCACGGACCCCGAGGAGGAACTCAACGTTTCCTTCCCAAAAACTCTGCCTCGGTGCTTTTTGTTTCCTCAGCCCTTCCTCACCTGCACAATAATTGTGTATAAACCAAATGGAGCTCTCCAAGGAACAGGATGTGGGTGATGGCTTCCAGCTGGGACAGGCAGGGTTAGATGGGATATTGGGAGGGAATTCTGTGAGGCCCAGGTTGCTCGGAGAGGTCATGGACTCCTCATCCCTGGAAGTGCCCAAGGCCAGGTTGGAGCAGCCTGGGACACTGGAAGGTGTCCCTGCCCATGGATGAGCTTTAAGGCCCCTCCCAACCCAAACCAGTTAAAGATTCCATGATTCCATGATCACCATGAGGATCTGTCCTGCTGGGTACCCCACGAGCAACTCATGGAGGAAATCAAAGATCTCGTCCAGTCTTTCCCCAGCTTTTTTCTCAGCTTTTTCCCAGCTTTTTCTCAGCTTTTTTCAGCTTTTTTCCATTTTTTTCCCAGCTTTTTCCCAGTTTTTTTCCAGCTTTTTCCCAGGTTTTTCCCAGCTTTTTTCCTGGGCACCGTGTCCTTGAGCTCTGGTGTCTAACCCTGGGTGTCCCGAGGAGCCCCAGGGTCTCCACACAGCTCCCAAACCCCACGAACAAGGAACATCTTCAGCTCCGTTCCCAGCGGGCACCTCTGGCTGTGGCCACAGCGGGATCCCGGCTTCAGCTTCCCTGTGGGAATGAGGGCTGACCAGGAAAGCAGAGGCAGCCCGTGGTTAAAGCCCAGGGTCTGGGCTCTATTCCTGGAATTGCAGCAGATTTCCTGTGTGGCTTTGGACGAGTCACGTCAGCCAAAGCCCTCGGACCTGGGGCCAAGCCGCTGCTGCTCCAAAATCAGGTGTTTGTTTGTTTGGCCAAGCATGGATTGATTTAGGAGCCGGATTTTTGGTGTCCAGGGGGTTTGGATCAATCTTTGGTCCTGGGTGTGTCTCGGGTCTCACAGCTCTGTGGAATTCCTGGGGAGCTCTGGATGCCAGGCCAGTTGTTCCTGTGTGGATTTAGGTGTGTTTAGCTCACAAGGGTGATCAGGTGGGGGCTCATCTCCCCGAGCCAGTCACTCCTACCTATGGATGAGGAAGGTCCAGGAGCACAATTCCATCTCTTCAGGCCTTCCAGAGGCTCAGCACGTTAAGGGTGGAACGGCTCTAATCCCAGAGAAACACAAAAATAACAATTCCTACTCCTGTTTATTCCACAATCGCCGAATATTCCTGCTGCATTCTCAGTGGGGAAACGCTCCAGACTTGCTGGGCAGTTGTTCTCATCCTGAAGATCTTTTTTTCCCCCTCAAAAAGAACCCCAGAATTTACCCGCTAAGTTTTTAATTCCCTCTGCAATTCCGTCAGGATCCGACCACCAGAAATTACCACGGAAGACCTTTTTAAACGGCAAAAATGCAAGGTAGGAGCACGCACCCACTCATTATTTTCATTCCTTGTCTTAAATAACCTGTCCAAACAAACAAATACCTCCTAGGCTGAGACTTTCTACGGCAATTTTTAGGCCAGGCTGGATGTTAACAGCCAACTTATAACAACAATCCCCCCTTATTGGTAGTGGCGTGTGTGCTACCAGGGTAAAAATATTCCCAATGCGCACTCGCTGGATGGGATTTAAATAGAAATATCCTTGTGATTTTGGCTGACAGAGTCCTCGGGCAAAGCTGGCTCCGTGCAGAGGCAGAACTTTTCTTAGCACAGCCAGGGGCCGGCCGGGTTTGTGTCCAGCGCTCGGCTCCACAGCGGGAGGGAACAGCAGGGACCAGGAATGGGGATCTGAGCTGAAGCCCAGGCCAGGCCTGCGTGGGGGACCCCAGCAGGAGACTCCAGTGCGGTGTTTCACAGCCCAGCAGACGGATGATGGGCTTTTTCCTGATATCCCAGGATCCCTGAGGCTGGAAAAGCCCTCCCAGCCCAGCCAGGCCAAGCTGTGCCCGATGCCCACCTTGTCCCCAGCCCAGAGCACTGAGTGCCACGGCCAGGCCTTCCTTGGACACCTCCAGGGATGGGCACTCCAAACCTCCCTGGGCAGCTCTTGCCATGGCCTGAGCTCCCTTTCCAGGAGGAAATTGCTCCTGGTGTCCAAGCCGAGCCTCCCCTGGCCCAGCCTGAGGCCGTTCCCTCTCCTCCTGTCCCTGTTCCCTGCGAGCAGAGCCTGACCCCCCCCGGCTGCCCCCTCCTGTCAGGGACTTGTGCAGAGCCACAAGGTCCCCCCTGAGCCTCCTTTGCTCCAGGCTGAGCCCCTTTCCCAGCTCCCTCAGCCGCTCCTGGGGCTCCAGCCCCTTCCCCAGCTCCGTTCCCTGCCCTGGACACGCTCCAGCCCCTCCAGGGCTCTCCTGCAGGAGCCAGAACTGGGCACAGCCCTCGAGGGGCCTCTCAGTGCCCAGCACAGAGGGACAATCCCTGCCCTGCTCCTGCTGGATTTATAATTTGGCCCCAATGCACAGCAAACCCCTCAGAGACGTGGCAAACAGGAGGCCCAAAAGCAAGTGGAGGCTCTAAAAATCCTGGTGGCGAGTGAGATTCCCGAGCAAAGTGGATTAAAAATCCAAGGGAATCTTTAAACCAAATATTGGCTTTTGTAGAACAACAAAACCAGGGTAGTGTTTGCAGTCAGCCATAAAAGCTGCTGTGGTTGTGTAATCATGTGGAGTTGTGGCCTTAGGAGGAGTTCTAAAGCAGCTGCAGCAAATTAACTTTTCAAAAGTTATTATGGATTGGGTGGAATCTAGAAAATTCCCCCATGTCATTATTGGTTTTTTTTCTCTTTAATAGAAGTGGAAAAGGCACGTTTTGGATGAGGTTTCACCTCAAGCCTCTCCCCCCGGGCAGGCACAAACCTGAAGCCTTCCAGCAGCAAAAGCAGACACCCCGCTCCCAAAAATACAATGGACATCTTTGTTCCTGCTTTAAGGACCCTGATCCTGATCCCACGGGGTTCAGGCAAAGGAATCCCAATGCGGGGAGCTGGCAGAGCCTCAGCAAGGTGAAACTTTGTGGGGTGAGCCCAAAGGAGTGAGTTCAAACAGCAGGGGATCCTTGTGCCGGAGAAAGGGGTGGGCAACACCAGCAGGAAATCCATGGAATGGCTGCCACAGCTGGGAAAATTCCGGATTCTGTAGGATGCTGGAGATGGGAAGTCCCTGATTTAGAGGCAGCACTTGATCTCCTGGGTGCCAGGAAGCCCAGAAGGAGCCACACCTCAGCCTTCACCCATGGAGAAGTTCCAGTCCCTCAGTTAATGGCAGTGGAAATTTTTCCACTGGTTTCACTGGGAACAGCTTTAGGCTCCTCCTGGAAGAAGAGGTAGCCCAGCATAAATCAACAAAAATCCCCCAGGTTTTGTTTTCCTTGCAGTGATTTTTTGAGGGTGCTTTACAGAGGGATTCTGGCCCGAGGGGACAGAGGGGAATGCTTAGAAATAAATTCAGATCTTCCCCTAAAAATCAAGCCCGGAAAGCCACCAGTGCCCTGCCTTTTTCAGAGGATAATCATAGGAAGCTGTCCCAGATTCCCAACATTCTCCAATGTTTCGGTTTCTCTTTCCCTTGAAAATCATTTCCAAGTGCCCCTCGCCAGCTCCTCGATCCTGTGGTGTTTTTCCCTGGGATCTTCAGTTCCTTGGCTCACCGCTCTTCCCGATATCCCCTTTCCCACCTCTAGATCTCCTCTCCCCTTCCTCCCTTTCCCTCATCCCATCCCACTTTTAATCCATCTCACTGGATGATCTCGAGGGTGTTTTCCCACCTTGGAGATCCTGTGGTTTTCCCCCTCTCGGGGGAAGCAGGGAATCGTGTTTGGGGTTCTGTCTGGAGGAATGATGCTTCCCACAAGTCCAAGAAGGATGAAATCTTTTCCACGGAGAGCCTTCCCAAAGTAAAACCATTTCCCAACCGCTTTATTGAGCAAAGTGATGATCCCACTGCTGGGATCTGCGCTCCCTGTGATGCTCACTTGCTGTGGGTCCCATCCAAGCCTTATCCACAATCAGTGGGAGTTTTTGCATCAGCTCCGAGGTACTTGGGATTTCACGACAGCCTGGGACGGGATAATTTTGTTTTCCCTGCGTGAGCAGTCTTGTTCCCACTTATCCCTGCATATTTCTGCTGGGTGTTGGATCCTCCCGAGGAGAGATGCTCATTAACAGGAATTTTCACCCTCCAGTACCCCTGCCCGAGAGCCCACTCATTGTTTTTGGAGAGCGTTCAGTTCCTGCCATTGTTTTCCCACCAGACTTTCACTCCTGGATTCGTTCCCTGTGCTGGTGGCAGGATTTACCTTCGGGGCAGGCAAACAGGGAAGGAGTCGGGCCCTGGGAATTCAGCTCTTTGCTGCCACGAATGAAGGATTTTACGGGTGCCGCGCCTCGCTGCTGGCCCTGGAAGGGTCAAACCAGCTGCTCTTCCAGCTGAAATGTTCATTGTCCCTCTAGGAATGCTCTGCACCCACCGGGAACAAAGCTGGCTCGCCTCCATGAAACATTCATGGGGCTGCAACAGGAAGCTCCTGCTTTTGTGTGCTGGATTTTCCCCTCTGGGTCGCGGAGAAAAAGATCAGAAAAGAAGGAAAATCGTTAAGGCTGCAGCAGACCCAGGTTTCAGTTGTGAACTGAGAGCAGGGAATGGGCACCAGCTCCTTGGAATCTTGTCCCCGAAATGGGAAAAATGAAAAAAATCGTCGGACCTTCATAGCCACATCTGCACCCAGTGTGAATCTGAGCTGCTCCAGTAGAACCAGTATGGACCACTGAGGTCTGGTTATGGAATTCCTAAGTCCACATGTGCTCCAGGTCATTTTAGTGAATAACAGGTCACAGTTTTCCAGGTGATTTAGGGATGTCCAGTGCCTGAATGATCTGAAAATCCTGAATAACTTCAGTGGTAGCCAAATATTGCTCAGCCCAGAGCAGCTGTGGCTGCCCCTGGATCCCTGGCAGTGTCCCAGGCCAGGTTGGACATTGGGGCTTGGAGCAGCCTGGGACAGTGGGAGGTGTCCCTG
>VZTA01020718.1:0-53417 GCA_013398855.1 Mohoua ochrocephala
CCCTGTGAGAAGAGAGGCAGTCTTTTCTTGTAACAAAACCCCCAGTCAGAACATCTGCTTTGTGTTCTGAGTCTTCCTACCAGCCTTTTCCATGACCTTCCTCAAGACACACCACCTTCCTCTGCTTCCATTTCCTTCCCATCCTCCATGTGTATATTGTGTACTCTTCATAATACTATTATCCAAAGGAATTTTAAATGTTTTCATTATTTCAAAGCACTGATTTATTTGTGTGTGTGTGTGTGTGTAAATCTTTAGCACCAATATCTCATCTGGAAGATTCCTGAAGAAACGAATGAGCTGCTCACTGTAGGAAGCTCTGTAGTAGGCTCCACATGGTTGCTTTGCTTTGGCAGCTTGACCCTAAATCCGCTGAAGTAGAAGAGTTTCACATTACCTCAGCACAGACAATCCCCTAATGTTTGCCAAGAGACTCATGGTAAATCCAAAGATCAAGTCTTGCTCCATCTGCTAGACGGTGTATGAAGACTACTCATCTTAATTGGAATAGTGATAGGATTTTCCATGGAGTATTTGACAGTGTCCATCTAGGCTAAAGCTTTCCCATTCAGAGACGATCTCTATTGCAAAGGGAACTTCTGAGCTCAGAAGCAGACTCAAAGAAGCTGAAAGTGTAACAGTTTTGTCTATGTCCTCCTAGTACAGGGCATGAGAAGTCTCTTACAGAGAACCTGGATGAAGGGAAAAGGAGTTGAAGGAGTCGTGGAGTAATAAGAGTTGAAAAATAAAAAAGGTGAGGAACTATAAAAGCTTTAAAAAGAAGAAAATATCTCTCCAGCTAAGCACGTCAGAACTGAAACCATAGATAGTCATGTCAGGTTGCTGATGATAAGTCAGGCTTTGCTGGACACAGGGATTTGGGCTGAATCCAGTAATGTCTACTTGACAGAGAAAAAATAGGAATATCATTTAAACCTTTTGAAGTTTGCCATTGAAATGTTCTTCTTAACTTTGAGGGAAGAATGAAAAAACCCACCTCCAAAAGGCATTTGACGCTTTTTTCAGACAAAGTATTATCTCTGAAGTTTCCAGGTGGAATACTTTTTAAGAAAGACTGATTTTATTAGGAGTTGCAGAAAGAGGCTTGTGCCAGTTCAGTCTGCAGCCTTGGACTGTGCGTTGAGTGTTTGAGGGGTAGAAGAGTTGCTGTGCCTATCTCAGAACACCTTCATGCAGTGCTCAAGTGGCTGTGCCTACTGTGGGACATAAACCATGCAACTTGCCTTCTGTGGAGTTGGCATGCTGTGACAATGGCCATTTCACTTCTTGTAGTTGCCCCTCTGTTCCTTTATGATCCTCAGTAATGGTTGTCTTGCTTTGTATATTTACTTCATGGTTCTTTGAGGTAGGAACACTCACAGAAGCTGGGAGAAGGCAGATCCTAATCTCAACAGGAGAAGGAAACACAAAGATCTCATAAGAGCATCACTTTGGTCAGAACTTGAGGAAGATGAGGAATCAGTATGCAGTTCTACTTTGAGCAGCTACTGGCAAAATTAGCTTAAGAAACAGAAGGGATATCTTGTGCACTGCCTTTTATTGAAATCTGGATCAAATTTGCTTATATTTCTTTGCAGTTTTGTTTAGGGAAAATACAGATTTCCTTCTGTAAGGCATCAGTACTGTGTTATTGTGACACATTTCACAGGCCATTTATTCAGTCAGCACAAACACAGGTCACACTACTTACCGCAGGACCATTCTTTAAAAAGCAAATGAGTCCCCATATTAAGACAATGGCTACACCTGTATCAGTAAAGAGAAGACATCAGAGATCACCCTCTGGTCCTTGGGATGAATGGTCCAGCTCACTGAACTCTTGTTACCCCCAGAACAGGGTGGCCTCACCACTCACCACTATCATTACCATTTTCAAATTAAGAATAAAATGCTACAGGAGAATTAAGGGTCAGTAGAGCTATATGAGCTACCTCAGCAATTGCTGAAGCCCAATGTCACAGGAATCAAAGCTCATTTTCTAGACTTCTCGGGTCTATGACCACAGACACTCTCAGGGTTACAACGCAGATCAGTGTAGAGATACCCACAGGGGCTCATTTGGACCTGGCTCAGGACCCAGAAATAGGCTGGTGACGTGAAGCTCCAGATCCACCGATTCATCACAGTCACGCCGCTTCCCAGGCAGAGCAGTGTAGACCTTCACAAGGATGTTGTCCAAGATCACACAAAAAGTTTGATGTTATGGCAAAACCGAATTCCTCTCCCCTAATTCTCAGCCTCGTACAGGACTATTGGGTCATTGTTCCCCTCTGAGGAGGTTAGATTTCATTTCTGTGGCGAATCAAACACAAATCTCCAGAAGATTGTTGTTCCACAGAGCACAGACTGCTGGCAGTTGTTCCCAGACTCGAAGGCCCATAAAACAAATTATGGGGTTATTTACTGAGAGAACAGAAAGATACTTTTAAATTGTAGCAAGTATATTTCTAAATGGAGTTTGTTAAGATTCTGGTGGGTAGGATTTTTGACACTGCTTTCAGTGAATGGAGCCCTGAGAAATTTGAAAGCATGAAGATCTTGAGTTGTTTTTATTTTAGAAAACATAAGAAAGGGTATGTGGAGAAAACTTTTGTACAAACCACAATAACTTGACAGATCTTCTGCTGAGGATACAGTGCACCAGAGCAAACCAATGTCTTAATTAATAACCCTGTCTACTCAGTACAACTGCAGTAATACTAATCATTTCCCAAGTAGTCTTGGCTGAATACAAAGGCTTTTTAGACTTCTGTTTGATTTGTTTTTTCAGAACTGTAGTGTTTTGAAGATAAATAAAACCTGCTAATGAATATGTATATGTTTCCTGATGCAGAGTGTCTCAGTGAATATTCTAGGACAGTTTTATAGTCTGCAATGAACATGTTCCTTTGAAGTTTTTACTGATCTAAAAATGAAGTCATTATGTTTGGGTCACACATTAGTTTACTGATCTAGTTAGACAAAGAAACTAAGCTTAGACAAAATATTTCAAGACAGGAACACTTTTCAACCTCAAACCACAAAATACCATGAAAATTCTTCTCAGTAGCTCCCCCAACAATTAAAAATCGGCTTAACAATATGGCACAAGCTTTAGTTTTACCTCTTAGGAAAAACCCAACAACCCAACCCCACCATTTTCTCGTTGCTTAAAACAAGAGAAGTGAATGAATTGAGAGGCACTGGAGGACTGGAGATGTCCGTATGAAGGTTGTGTGGATACTGTACTGTGAAGCACCTGCTCTACACACTGATGACATCATGTCCTGCTGTCCAGAGAGAGCAGGGGCAGCTAGGTCTCGGGAGTCAAGTGTCCCTGTTCCACACCCCTGGGCAATCCCAGGGACAAGAGCAGAAGTGGCCGCGTGGCTCTTTGCTTGTCGACTGTTCATGTGATCTGATTTCAGAATCACAGCTGTGGGAACATCCTTTGATTTGGCTTTGATGGGGAAGCAAAGGTGGGTGAGGTGAAGTCTCCAGTTTTACTTCCAAAGCAGGGGAGGAAAAATGAAATTTCCATTTCCTCTTTGTGTTTTCAGCATTCCAGTGTCAATCAAAAGACTAAAGCGAGAGCGTTGTCCTGTTGCATAAGGTACTGCAAAAGCTCCTGGCAGCCCAGCCACATTCAACCTGCTGCATTTAAGGTTGTTTTGGAAGCATCATTCACCTTTGCCATGGGATGAGGGGACTATGCTTATTATGAGAGCATTTATAAGGATTATGAGAATTTTAAGAGAGTTGAGCGAAATCGAGATTAGCTCACTTGGTTAGAGCGTGGCGCTAACAAGGTCACGGGCTCGATCCCCGTACGGGCCGTTCACTTAAGTCTGGGACTCAATGATCCTTCTGGGTCCTTTCCAACTCAGACTGTTCTGTGATTCTGGGACTGCAGCAACCAATGCTGAAACCATCACAAACTGCCACCCAAACCTCCTCAAAGCCCCAAAATCCTTGCACTAGGTCCCTCTGGAGAAGACGCTGCTCTCTGTGTGTGGGGGGGTGGTGTGTGCGCAATACTCCTGTGACTGGGAATTAGTGAAATCCTATTTTTACTGATTACTTAAAGCAGGATTCAAATTCCCTGAAGGGGAGGGGACAGATCCTGCAACCATAGATGAATCAGGTCCTGTAAGACAATTAGCATTACAATCGGCTTTGCTGCATCATCCAGAAATCCTGTGCTAAGAAAGTCTCCAGTGAGGTCATTTCATGCCAGGTGGTTTGCCATGGGAACTCCAATTTCAGCCTCACCATGATGCTACCTGGCCAGAACTCCATGGCAGGCATGGCGGGAGGGTCTGCTGCTGAGGCTCCCTGGTTCTCCTGGCCGCTGTTGTCACCTCCCAGGGTGGTGGCAGTAGCAGAGAGCCCTTGGAGCAGACCTGTGACATGCCAGCAAAGTGCTCTGTCTCTTCAGCTCAGGTGCCAGATGGCAGATGCCAGTGGAAGGAAGGACATGTATCAATCAGCCTTGGGCTCTGAATGAATCCAGCCTGAACTCAAGTTGGGCTGCCTGCTCCCAGATGGAGACGGTGGGTTTGGGGAAGGTTTCAAATCCAGCTGATTAAGCTGACAGGTGTCGGGCTGCAGCTGCAGAGCAAAGGCTGCTCTTTGATAGGAGCTGCTGACCTTGTTAATCTGGGGAGAGCCGTAGCCAAGTGCTCTCTGCAGGCAGAAATTTGCAGGGGAAAATGCAGCATCTTTCATCCGCTTGATGTTTTGGCTATGTCAGGTTTGGCAGCCACTTAAAAAAAGGATTGATTTTGTTGGTTTTTTTGTTGACACGTATTTTGTGTTTAGTTATCCAGAAGCCAAGGACTGATGGTTGCATTTCTCTCTTTCCAGCAGGAGCTGTGCTGAAATGCACGTTTGCTGCCTGTCATGGACCAGTGCTGCCTGCTCTGGTTCCAGTGGTGCTGACTTTGCGTTGCACCTCCCAGAACCTGCTCACCTTTATATTTACACTGACAATACAAATGTCAGTGATTGCACAAGTACCAGCTCGTGGTGTATCCTTAAGTTTGCACAGCAGCTGTGGAGTTGTGTTGAACAGATCATTCCAGAAAGTGCTTTTGCACCGTGCCAGGCAACCTGCAAAGAGAATAGGTCAAATAGTGCTATTTAGTGCCTAAAATCAGTAAAAGGGATCTTCTGCAGCAAGCTAAGGGAGCGCTGCTATCAAACATTTCTGAGCTTGAAAGCCAGGCTTTGTTGGCCTAAACATCCTGCCTACCAGTTTGGGCTTGTTCCAGCAGTTATTCCAAGAGCTGACGTACGTGTGGAGTTTGTTATGGCCCTGACTGTAAGAAGAGCTCTCGGAAACACACTGGTCCAATTCTGTCAGTGCACATGGGCTGGATGTGTCTGGGTGTGGAAGCTCTGGCTGACAGAGATCAAGAAGAACGTCAGTGCCAGGTTTTGTCTCGTGCCTCCCAGGAGGCTCCACACAAGACAAGGGAGGAAAACAGCTTCACGATGTCTTTGCGTTTCTGGGCTTCAGGACTGATCCAAGGGCTGGCACAGCTGCCAGCCGTCACCCCAAGCGTTGCTATAGCTCGTGGATGCTGCCCACAGTTGCCCACCAGCTGCTATGCAACCCAAAATAGGCTCAGCACAAAGCACTCCAGGAAGCTCCCTCTTCTTTTCCCTCCGTGTCCCCTTCATCCGGCGCTCCGATACAGAGAGGTTAAACTGATATGAAGAGGTTACCTCATGAATGAATGGAATTAATTTAATTCGTATTTAATAATTTTTAAAATAGCCAATTTTCTCTTGCAGATTTGAAATGAAGCAGCATTTTGTTTTAGATAATCATTTTTAGCATTTATTTTCACTTCTTAAGATAATTTTCATACTCATTTCATCTCTTTTTGACTTGTGGGAAATAAAATGAGCAGTTGGGGATTTCTTTCTTTTCCTTCTGTTTCTCTGTTTTTCTTCTTGTCACTCTGTAACTACTTAATACTTTTCTGGTTATTATGAATAGTGCATGGAATAATAATAATAATAATAATAGTAATAATAATAATAATAATAATAAAACACCCACCAGAACTTAAAACTGTTACTAGATTTATGACATTCCTTTTCTTTTCCTTTTCTACTTTTCAATGCTTCCAAACCTGGAAAATTTTGGAAAGCTGATCCTAAAACCATGTAAGTTGTGTACTAGGTCAGAAGAAAAGTCCATCTGACAAAGTTTTTATTCCCAGGAAAGACCAGTAAGACATATGTAGAGCCAAGACTGAAAAAGGAAGAAAGAACAATTATATGTACTCAAAGTATTTTCCATACATTTGTGACTGAGGAACTAAAAATTATATCTTTGTGGCTAAAACTGTTTCACTCTTGTCCTTGCTATCTTGCTTCTCAGTACAAGACCAAGGTTTGAAGACAAGATTAGATCCTTTGCTCTTCTTGCAAAACTTAAGTCATGAATGACTACGAATGACCATTGAATTTGGGGGGGGTTCCCTGAAATTTCAGGTCATGCCCAGTGAAATTTTTATAGTCACCCTTGGTTTCTAAAGGTATTGTGGCTATTCAGCACAGACTTGTATGAAAGTGCTAAGTACGACCATGGTGTGGGATGAAAATATTTGTCAAATAGGCAATACTAGTCGAGGAGGTTGCTGAAATGCTTGGGTAAGAAATTAATCTTATCAGAGACAATAGAAAATGGAGAGGATATATATTGAGAAAAATATGTTTAGAAATTTTCAATTAAGCCTCTTAAGAAGTGTTGGAGAAGATCAAAAGCCATTTGTTTGCTTGTTCTTTTTCTTTCCCCATGGTGCTGTATTTCTTCCTGAATAAAGTAATTTCTTTCTAAATGGATTTACACAATTCTAGCCTTTATACAGCATTGCTGTATATCACGGTTTAGCTTCAACATCCCATCCCAACATTGCCCGTATTTCACTGTGGAGAAGGTCATCCCTGCTCACCTCACAGCAGTGTCTCATGAGCTTTGTTCTCCTCTCTAAAAATTTGCTGTAATGAGAAACCATTACCATTCCACTGATCAACTCAGAAAGCCTTACCAGGGTGCTGAGGGGACAACAAGGTCCCCTGGCCTCCCAGGCTTGATCATGTTCTATTGTGAGCACAGAGATGCCCTGCTCATGGGGCAGGATTCTCACTCTCCATTACCTCTTCAGCTTCTGGCGGTTTTTCTCCCTCATTGAACAAGACGTCCTTCATCACACAAAAGAAGTGGTTTTAGTGATGTCTTTAAGGTGTGAAAATTATAAGCAGGATTTGCTGCCTTGCTTCATTCCCTGCCATGAAGATAAGCACAGGATGACTCCTGGGTGTCACCCTACCAGGCCTGCTGCAAACAGGTTTGTCACAGCTTTAAACTTTCTTCTGAGATAAAAGAGCTGGAGAGCCTGGAGTGTTGCTTCTCCTCATACCCGAGGTGTATTGCTTTAATTTTGCCATCCTCGCCAGGACTTCCGTAGCTTTGCCATGAACCAAAGGTTTAGCTGTTGACTCTGATGCCATCATCCTTTGATTTGGAGTGGAACATCATGGTTGTGATATTTTAGAGAAAGAGGCTGTCAGGGAGAAGATGGGGAGGAAGAAGGGTGATCCAAGGGAGTTTTCCAAGGATATCTGGTCAGCTTTACGGAGAACAAAGCTGCCTTAACACTTGGGTTCGTTGCTGACTTTTAGGCTTGGAAAAATGCCCATTTGGCTGCTGAGGCAGCAGCCTGAATTGTTGTGCAACTTGGCTGTGAAGGGAATGCAAAGGGATTTCTTCCCCTTCAGGTTCACGCATCGCTAACCATGCCAGGCGTGTTGCTCCGTACTGTACAGCCTGAATGAATAAACTGTTCCTAATAAAGAACTGATGTTGCTAATATCTTCGTGTAATTTAAACCAAGGCTTTTTGAATTTAGCTCATTTGGGGAAGAAAAAAAACCACTGATGTTGCAAATGCTTATGCATCTGATTAACTTCGCCGCTTAGCTTAATTTGCAGGATCAGGGCCTTAGCTATCAAGAGGCTACATGGCATTACAGCCCTTCTATACATCTTCATTAGAGCCTCTTTCTTACGAATTTGCTTTCATGCGTATTTTTACAACCTCAGTCATAAACTGGATTGTATCTGCCAGCAGCAGTGTTTAACTATGTCAGCTCCTCAGTGCCTCAGCTAATCCCTTGTCCTCCTTGACAGGAGTCGGGGGGAGAGCCGTTTCCTAAGGATCGATGCATAAAAGTTGTCATGTTGCTGGTCATTTGCCTAAAAAATTGAGGAGATTGTGAGTTTTCTATTAGGGGCAGCATTTTTGCCCATTTAGAGTTTTTTGTTTGGGTTTTGCTTTCAAATTTTTGTAAGAGCAGAATTGTTATTTTTCTCCGAAAGTACTAGTTTTCAGGCCTGAAAGTGATGGGGATTTTTCCTGTTTTCTGTTGCTTCTATTCCTCTCCTTTCCACCCTGGTCTCTGCAGCTTTTATTCTTCCTTTTCTGTTTTTTTTTTCCTTCTCTACATTTATTCCATCTCCTTTTCCATTTCCAATGGTTTTTTTTGAATGACATGATGGAAAAATAGTTCCTCACAGCTTCCTCCAGCTGCTGTGGCTGCTGCACCTCATGTTTTCAGATTTTAGATCTGGCAACCCTAGTGGGTGTCCATCTGGGGAATTATGCAGGTGCAGAACGGAGCAAGTTTTTCTCTTCTTGAAGGTTTGTGTTGTTTCTGCCCTTCCTGATGTCTAAGGACATGCTCCCTCAACCAGCAGGTCCCTCCAAGGTGCCATGACTCTGGCCTGCCCACCCCCCAGAGCACTGTGTGAAAAGCTTGACGGAGGCTGAGATGTGAATGCAGATACTCAAACACAAAGACTTCATTTGTTTTAACGGTTATGCCTAATCCTTTCCCTCCTGGGGCCCTGTTTTTTGGTGTCCAAATACTTGTTACAAGACTCAGCTTCTAGAGGCAGATGTAGCACTGGCAGCTTCCCAGTTGTAAGAGACCTGGAAGAAAATTTCGACTGTGTGGGTCCCCACATAAATGCTGGTGAGCTTGGTCCATGGCTGAAGCATCCCCAAGCCAGGGGATCCTGCCAGCTGTCCCCTTGCCATGCCATCAGACATGCAGGTGCAATATGTGGGCACTCAGAAGGAATGTGTGCAGGCAGACCCTGCTGAGAGCTCATTGCAGGCAGAGCTAGAAGCTGCTTTAAGTACAGGGATTCACACGCCTCAAAGATGTACAAACTTATCTGTTTGTTTGAAAAGGGTTTTATGAGTTCTTAGGGTTGTTTCATAGGCATGTGTAAACTTAAATTATAGCAGAAGTAAATTGATGGAGAAAGTAGAGAAAAGATCTGAAAATTAAGTGATCCTTTCCATTAGTCAGCGTATTCTATTAAAGTTGTTTCATTTTTTTATTTGGTTACATCACTTGGTAAATTAATTCCTGATTCTTCAGTGTGAGATGGGAGGAAGGAGCTTTAACTCCATGCAGACTTCAAAGGTGAAATCTTTGCATGGATGAACTGGGCATCAGTCAAAACTTGCGTTTGTCTGGAAAAATCTAGGTTGAGGAGTGTTGGTCCTTTGGAGTCTCTGTGGCACCTCAGGCTCTCCCCCCATCCCTTATGATTTCTGGGGTTCCCACCTGATCCCCAGTGTGGCACGTCTGAAGCAGGGACCACCTCAGCTGCCTTTGCAGATGCACAGAGCCTGGTTGGAGTAGGTGTGAGGAGCAAGAGCCCCTGAGGCTTTGCCAAGGTGAAAGGTTTGGTTGAGCTCTGTGTTCACTGAGGCCAGCTCGGCATTTGTAAGAAGTGATAGATGCAAACACCTGCTGGCACCCCAAAACGCTGCCTGCCAAGGGAGCCTCCAGGTCTGAGCTTTGAAAGCAGGTTTGCAGAAGGGCCGAGCACCTCTGGCTGCTGGGAGCAGGGCTGGGGATGAAGGGGGAAGATATTTCTAACACTGGTGAAAAAAAATTATATTTTTTGATCCATTTTCAGAAACCCTTTCTGGCATTCCCACCTCCATAATGCTTCCTCATGTTCAAGGAGCTGCTTTGCTGCTTGTGCTGCTGACTTGTGTCTTCCCAGAGGACAGCAGAGCTGCTTGCACTGGGGAATGCCGCTGGCTGCTGCCACCCTTGAGATGGGAGCAGCGCTGTGAGAGCAGGACAAACATTTGCTTTCCAGTGAAAATAAATACAATGCCAGTTTCTATTCTGCTTGGGTGAAATACTTGTTCCAAAGGGATCACGTGTGGAGAGTGATCTGAGTGGGCTGGCTCTTTCTGTAAAACTTTCCTTCCCAACCAGCATCCCCTTTCTCTAAGTCTTCCAATTTTCAATAAAACTTCCAGTTACAGTCTCCTGTCTGTAAAGTCTCCCTGTAAAACTTCCAGCCCACAGGCTCAGAAATGGACCCAGTTGCACTGGAAAAGTGTCAGCTCAATATTAAAAGGTGTGATAATCACCTCTGGAAAAAAGAGGCATTATTGATGCTGAAGTCAATAGCTGCTTGTGGCCGTTGGGGGACCTGGTGCTCACTCTGTGTTTGCTTTTTCCCCGCAGGACTCGGTGGGTCAGCCAGCAGAGCAGGTTTCCTTTGCAGTCTGGGGCACTGGAGACACCGTGTTCTGTTAAGCTCACACCGAGCCTCCGCTGAGAGCTGAGGCATCTCCACGAAGGCAGCAGTTGAGGCTCTGGATTTTTCTCCGTGTCTGAGGTTCATGGTGCTGTTGCCAGACGGTGATATGGGGCAAGCACCATCCACAGCCAGCCAACAGGAGGGTCAAATCATGCACGTGTTGCATGGAACCACACAACCTTGTCCTTGTGCTCTTCTGCTGGAGTTTTTGCTCAGTGTCCTGCAAGTCAGAGGGGTTTTGGGGACCTGCCCTTGCCGGTGCAGGCCGGCTCTGTTCGTTCAGCTCGTCTGCGTGCCATGAGCCAAGGTGCTTGGGAAGGCCCGTGCAGCAGCACCCTTCTTCCCAGGCGTGCTCGTCGTGGTGGTGATTCCACCTGGCTCCAGCTAGGAAGGCTTTGGCATATATTGACAGTAATGCACACAGGGGGAAAAACTCCCCATCTGTGGTCACGGAGCGGAGAGACGAGTGGCTGCCTTTCTTAACAGATGGCACAACAAACTACACGGAACTCACGTCCCCCTGAGACACATAACTTGACATCAGATAGTTTCAAGAACATATTGAAATAAGTCCTCCCTGATGATCGCCGTGGCTTCAGACGCAGCCGTACCTCTCTCCCCGAATCCCTTGACAAAGCTGTGGGTGATGGAGGCACAGCAGTTTTGAGGGGTCCCACCCTGCTGCCTCCGCCGGCAGCAGGATTTGGGGCGGCAGGCTGAGCAGTGACTGAGACGGCCCCCAGATGCCGGGGACTGGAGCAGCGGGGAGCTAAGATGTTAGCACTTCTCCGGAGGTAGTAAGCCTTTTCAAGCTGAATAAGCTCTTTGTTCTGAGAAATTCTAACTTTAAACATCTGCGGTAGGAGTTTTAGTGTTTTACTTTAAGGATAATAGACTTGGGTTTGTCTAAATGGAAGGGGAGCAGAACCACTTTGAGGAACGAGCGCATTCAGAAGTTGCTTTTGCTGTTGGGAAGCTCTGCGTAGTGGAACGCTGCCCTAAAGTTGGGCAGTGGTCAGGTCATCCTGGCCCTCATGATACTCTGGACATGTGAAGCAACGCTAAAATATGAGGAAATTTGAAAATTTGGGAGCTCAAAATCATAGTGGTCAGCAGCCCCGAAAGAGCCATCAGCACCAGAGATACCTGGGATGTCTGTAGGGGATAGGGCAGGACTCCCATTCCATGTCTGTCCAGGGCTTGGGATGCTTCGTGCCAGTACAGCCGTCTCCTCAGAGATAGCAGCGAGTGAGAAAGAGGAAGAAGCAGTCCACCCGACATGCAAATAGCATCAGCATCAGATGGAGTGGGAGCTGGTGGAGAAACAAACATTAAATTAATTTAGTTCACAACTCTCCTGTAGGGTATGGGATCTCCCTGTTTTCCCAGGAAGAAGTCTAGAGAGATTAATGTCAAAAAGATCCACTAATTTTGATGACCCAATTTGCATGCCTAATGACCTGATTTTTCTGAACACTTCACGTTCTCTTGCATTTTATGTGCTGGAAGGACAGTGCCCTTGTTTTCTTTCACAGCAACGAGTGCTCAGCAGTTTTGTGAATCAGAACTTGGGGTATTAATTTATGCATTCAAAAAACAAAACCCCACACAATTACCGAGACACAGCTTTCAATGTATGGTTTGGATGACTTGGCAGTATCTCAGAAAAAGTCTTCAGCAGGGACAGAGCTAGCAGCCAGTGCCCCAGGACACCATTCAGCTGCCTTCACCATGTCTCCTTCCTCTTCAAATTTCCTGCCTCGTTCACTGGGCAGCTTCCAGGTTCAGCAACAAATGAGAGGGGAATTGAGTGGATACAAGGCTCTTTCCCAGCAGATGCTAAGGCGGGTGTTTACAAACTTCTGACATCCTGATTTGAAACCTTAATATATTTGTGTGATTACTTCTGTAGAGCACAGCATCCTCTTTTTAGCTCTTTTATAATTTATTTTATCCTCTTCTGAAGAACTTACACTCTGTTTTAACGTATGACAGAATTGTTAGGGTTGGAAGGGACCTCTGGAGGTCATCCAATCCAACCCCCCTGCCAAGGCAGGGTCACCTGGAGCAGGTTACACAGGAATGTGTCCAGGTGGGTTTGGAATGCCTCCAGAAAGGGAGACTCCATGACCTCCCTGGGCAGCTGTTCCAGAGCTCTGCCACCCTTAATGCTAAGAAGTTCTTCTTCATGCTAAGGTGGAACTTCCTGTGTTTTTGTTTATGGCCATTGCTCCTTGTCCTGTTGCTGAAAAGAGTTCAGCACCATCCTCTGACACCCGCCTTGGAGATATTTATATGTATTAATGAGATCCCCTCTCAGTCTTGTCTTCTGCAGACTAAACTGGCCCAGCTCCAATGTAATTTCTTTCCCCTTAGTGAATCCGTGCTGACTACTCCTGATGACCTTCTTTTCTTCTGCATGCTTGGTGATGACCTCCAGAATGACCTGTTCCCACACCTGTACTGGGATGGAGGTGTGGCTGACTGGCCAGTGATTTCCTGGGTACTCCTGCTTTAAAGTCCTGGGTACTCCCTTTTTTTAAAGTTGGGAGTAATATTCCTGCCTTCCTCCAGTCACTGGGCACCCCTCCCATTCTCCATGGCTTTTCAAAGATGGGGCATGGCTTAGCAACATCTGCCAGCTCCCTCAGCACCTGTGGGTGCATCCCATCAGCGCCCATGGATTTAAAGGTGTTAAGTGTGTTAGTTGATCTCTAACCCAATCCTCTATGACCAAGGGAAGTCTTCCTTTCTCTTGCCTTCTTCTCTTACCTCAAGGTCTGGGACTCCTGAGGGCTGACATCAGCAGTAAGACTGAGGCAAAGAAGGCATTCAGTAATTCCACCTTCTCCATGTCTTCCATTACCAGGACACTCAACTGATTCATCGGCAGCCCCACATTTTCCCTGATCTTCCTTTTGCTGCTGATGGAGTATCTCTGTAGGTTCCTTCTTGGGTTCTGCAGTTATGTGTGTGGATTTGAACATGAGGAGGTTCTCACAGGCCACCACTGTGGTCCTGCAAGGAGCACTGCCATCAAGGATGGAAGCTTTGCCCTTCCTCCCTCTACCACCGTGCCACTATGGATGGCATGTGACTGAGTCCAGACCAGAGGAGAGACCCCAGCTAAGCCCTAAGACTTTCATCCATGGAGCTGAAATAGAAAACACATTGGATTTGGACAGGCTGCTGAAAAGGAACGATATTGCTTCTCTTCAGCCTCCTGTTATTGGTCATACCTGTTGGGTGCTGGTCCGGCCCCACTATGGACCAGTGCAGGGGGACAAGCTGTTCAAAATATCTTCCTGGGTATTTGTAGGATATTTGCTGCATTGCTGATCCCAGCATAACTTGTTTCTTGGCGCGAGGAAAGCCCATCTTGTGCCAGCAAGTTCATTTTTGCTGCACGTTCATGTGCCAAATGCAGAGCATGCTACCTGCACAGGACAGAAATCCTGCTCCTCGGTGGGAAATGTTCCAGGGGCTGATCTGCACCTGGGCTGATCTGTGTCACCCACAGAGAACCTGAAATGCAGCAATGTTCAGGAGAAGTGGGGTGGCCTTTTGACTGTGACATGTTACACACAGGTTTGAGGCAGACGGTGAAGGAGAAGCACTGGCGGCTTGCTCGAAATCAAATGTCAAATAAAATCAACACAATTTAATTAAAAGGAAAAAAATCTTTCAAAAAAATCTTTGAATTAGATTGAAGACTCTATCTGTTAAGAACATACTGCAAGCTTAATTTTTGATGTTACAGTTAAATAAAGACATACTTATCTGATTAGCTGTAATCCTCTCATGTTTATTCCTTGAGTCAGACACCTTATAAAAATGTATCTGAGATTTAGAAGTGGGACCCAAGGACAGTCTGCACCTGGTCTCTGTGTCTGATTGCAAGAAGATATCTCTGCAACGTTACCAACAGAAAATTACTCAGCTGTTTTGATAATCCCTGTTGTGCTCAAAAATGAAATGTAAAACAAACATATTTGTCCATCTCCTTCCATGGTTACCAGTCCTCACCCAAGAGTTTTGGACTTTCCCTCCTTGTAACAGATGTGGAGCACCGACTTGACCAAAATACCAAGACCCACTGATAAGGGGGTTGGAACTCTTCTCAGCCATAAACAAGAACCTCCATCCCACAGCCCCGATCCCACAGTTTGGGCTCCCTAGAAGGGAGTCCAGCATAGTGTCCTCATTTCAACCACCATCATCCTCACTGGCTGAGCACAAGGACTGTGTTTTCTGTGTGTCATCTCCTTACAATCACCCTAGGGCCACCTCCATCGCGTGTCTGGACCAGTTGCCCTAACTCCATGTGTAGTCAAGATAGATGTCAGTAGGGAAATCGAATTCATGACTCATCCCATGCCTGAAATAGGTCAGACCATCAATGGGAAACACACCCTGGATCTTGCTCCCATATATCTCCAGAAGCCTCCGTTGCAGGTGTCTGATGGTGAGATAAAACCCATCCAAGCAGACTGATATTCAGATTATTTTCTGTCATGCTCATATTCTGACTATGGAAAAACTTAATGAAATTCTAATTGGTGACTGTATTTTTAGACATTTAAAACCGAACACCAAAAATGGGTTGAAGAAGGATTTGCAGAGGGTTTTTTCTGTCTCTGCTCTGTTGGGAATGCCCGAGCTTTCCCTTGCTGCCATTAGTGGGAGCCATCGCACAGGGCAGGGCAGGACCCGTCTCTGCTTGGGGCTCGCTCCACTTCGATACTGGTTGGGATTGTCTGCTGCAAATATTACAGAACCCAGAGTCTCAGAGAATGTCTCAGGTGGGGTTGTTTTGGGGTTTTTTCCCTATCAATTATTGCATTTGTTTATGAAAAATTACATTTTCTAAGGACCAAATTTCCAAAAATTAAGTGGTCCTCTTCCCACTTTAACAGTAAATCTTTAACATCTTCAAAATTAATTAGTTTGGATTTTTAGTTTCAAGTGGTCTTTTCAGCCAGAAAATTGTCAATGTCTGCCATTGACCGTTATTTTCCAATACACTTGTGTACTCACAGCTCCCTTGCCTGTGAGCAAATGTTACCTACTACTATTGAAAAATGGTTAGGTTTAGAAATCTCGAGAAGTGGCATGCTGAGCAGTCTTCAGCCGTTCTATCAGCTAGCCCTTTTCTCAAGTTTTATATTTCTCTCACGGTAAGAGTCCCATAATATATGACATCAGACATCACAGTCTCACAGGATTGCATTGAGGCTGCTGCTGAAGCACACGTGGTAGGAGTGGAAATTGAATTTGTAGGCCACCGGAAAAATATTTTTAAAACACAGAGCCAGAGGTCCTCCAGTTATTTTTCCCATTTGCAATATAATGGCATATACAATGAAACTGCTCCTTTCCTTGGAGAAATGGGGCTGGTTGTGTTTCTTGCCCCTGCAAGCTGCTGCACTGTGGTGCAAGGATGCTATTCCTCCTTGGGAAGATCCTCAGCCAGAAGACTCTTCCTCAAGCCCGTTTCCCAGGGACTTGAGGAGCAGTCCAACTTTCACTGAAATTGGTGACGGTGACGTTGCTTTTGGAGGGGGTAGGATCAAGTCCTCCATCAGAGCTTCATTATGAAACCTCTGCCTGTTCTTTGTAAGCCACACAGATAAACAATCAAAGAAAAGCTTTTGTGACTGATTTGAGAGCACAGCTGTGATAAAGGTGTGATAAAAGGACCAGCTCCAAAACCTGTGTGATCATGGTGGTCCTAGTGTGAGTTACAGCAACATTTCACATCTCTGTTTGTTTTAGTTAAAGAAGAAAAGTTTCAGTTACTGTAGACTTAACAGATTTTTATCTCATATGAAATATGCTTAGCAGAGGACACACTTGAGTATGGTTTCATTGTTAGCAGACCTTCGGCAGTTCGTGTCAAATATCAGTATAATGGACTTACACACACTATTGATTTAATGACAGCTATCACTGCGAGGAATTGATCTAATGTTTTCATTAGACTTAAAAAATGTTTTAACAACAAGTTCATTCAGAACTGGATAATTGCAAAGCCCTACATGGCCAAAGATCACATTCCCTATTGAAGTGTAGTTTAGATGATCTTTTTAGAAGATAAGTAGATTAATAATAATAGAGGCACAGTTGAGGGAAATTAAAGCTAGTCTTCGTGCCTTAAAAACATAAATAAATTGAATTATCACCCATTATATTACTGGAGGGAATTTTCTGAACTTTTGAACAAATCTTAATGGATACGCAATGGTATTTTACTTGCTCTTGTAGGCACAATGTAACTGGTTTTGTTGCCCTCTTCTATTTGTCTGTCCTTTTTGTTCCTTGCCCCGTGGACATTAGCAGAGGTTTGTCTCTTCTGCTTGGGTTGGATATACAATTTTATTAATTTTCAGCAGTAATAGCATCTTTTGCCCTTGAATGGGAACAGGCCAGGGGCGGGCATTTTGTGGGAGGTTTCAGGACACACTGGATTTCAAGACATGATGATGGACTGTCCTCCAAGGAAAGTTTTGCATTACTGGCTGTGACTGAAGCAGTGCTGGGCTGATCAGTGGCTCTGTGTGAGGGCATTGCCTAAATAAGAGTGGAGAAAGAAGCTCCCTGTGCTGATGTGGACGGTGCAGACACATTTCCCTTGTGGCTCCAGGTAACAGTGATTTTCTTGTCAAACTATCTTCAACTTCTGCTTTGCCTCATACAGAAGTTCCTCCTTTCCAAGTCCAGTGATCAATATTCCATTTTTTTGCTGACACTGGACCCATAAGGCAGTGCTCACTGGGATGGGTCATGGCTTGAACATGGATCTTCCTGGGCATTGTGGGTTTCTTGCTGCTCTTGGTAAAGGACTGCAGCTTTCAAATACTTCTTGAGAGCTCACTCAGTGTCTCTGTGCACCTTGGCTCTGACAGCCTGCAGAGTCTGTTGTGCTCAGGTCTTTAAGCCAAATCTTGGATATCTTACAGTGGATGTTTGAAAATGAGAGAAGACAACAATAGGGTCACTTTGAATACGATGGTCTCAGCATTACCTGGAGTAAAACCTGGGTTTTCCCTCCCACCTATGGAAAGAATTACTTGTCCCTAAATTACAGGAATCTTTTCCTACCAGCTTTGCTTCAGTCCACATTCTGGGGGCAGTAATAGTCCAGGAGAGTCTAGAATAAAGAGTATGTCCAGTTATCTGGACTGGTTATCAAACAGAGCAATTCTGAACCCACATGCCTATATACTACCTCAGAAAAGTCAGAAACTCCTCTTTCGGGGAATATCCCGACCTTTTGTATAAGTCATGTAGCTTTACTGAACTCGGGGCTCTGTCTGACCAAATACATTTCCAGTGTAACCACTGGTCTCTGATTGGAGCAAACATCGGACCTACATGGAGTCCTACCACAGAACAAATCTGGGAAGTAAGGCAGACCCCCAAAAAATCCTACCAGACTATGTGATATTTTATTAGTTGTTCTCTTGTAGAATTATATTTTGTAAGAAATACAGTAATAGATTGTTCTGATGGTCAGAAGGTGCTTAAAGTGAATTAGAACGAGGCAATGAACACACCCAGTATCTTGCAGCAAAAGTACAACCTACAGCTGCTTCTCTGTTTCTGCCACTGAAAAGCTGCTTGCAGGCAAGTGACCTCCATGGTTAAACTGCCGAGGAGTTCAGGCACCCCAGCACAGCCTAAAACCTTTTGGCAGACAAACCTCGTGTGCTGTGGGGAGCAGTGAGACCGGAGGGACGCTGTGGGTGTCCATGGGATTGCCCTGGAACAAGGCTCAGGCTGCTGAACAACACGACATTTGCTTTAAATAACTTCCACAGAAATTCAGCCACTGTGGGAACTAAAAGTCTCCATGTGTCCTTTGGGGCCAGGGTTTTGTATGCTTCAAGGTATAATGAAGATTAAAGGCAATATTCTTAAATGAGCAGGGAGATGCTTATGCCAAAATATACATGAGTAATCTAGAGCATGATACAAAAATGCAAATGTGAGAATAGAAGGAAATCAGGACACTGTAATGCATATTGCTTTAATTTGAGGAGCAAAGGGATTTGAGTGGATTTCTAGGGTATAATGCAATACAGAATAATACAGTGTTTATGTCAGATATGGCTGACGAAATCTCCCAACAGATCAATGCAGGAAAAGGGTATAAATCAGTAGTATTGGAAGGTGTCACTTGAGAGCAAACCTATTCTCAAGCTGAGGTAATATTTTCTGATACTGCCTGTAGTTGAATACAGCTAATGTGAAACAATGTGGGAGAGGAAAAAATAAATCCAAATGGCACTTGAAGGGAAAATGAAAGTTTAAAATATCGTCTTCAGGATCCATCTTCTGTGCAGGTGGGTCTGGGTGAAAAAGAGCACCCATTATCCCCTTAGCAATCATGAAGGTGAAGCTGGAACAGCCACCTTTGCTGCTGGCACAGAGCTGAACTCTGCCCAGGGAGCAGCACCCTGCACTTGAGCACTGCCTCGAGGTGTTGCTCAGTGCTTGGCTCTGCGCACAAACTTCTCCTCTAACAGAGTGGCAGGCACAGCCTAGCTGAAACGATGGGGCTCTCTGCTTGTGGAGTGCCACACATTTCTTTCACATTGCATTTTTTCATTCTTTCTGACTGTATTAAATCACTTTAAGTTAATGTGCTGGATACAAATAATCCGGTTTCTGTCGAGCATAGACTTTACTGAGAAAAAAGAAAATGAATAAATTTAACTAAGAGAACTACTATTCCTGTCTCCAGTAATTGCTTCTCCTTCATCATCTGTTGAGTTTTAATATGTAAATGAATGGAGGAAGCCTTCTGGCTTTGCAGTCTCTGTGAGAGAAGGTTCTTCATGACAAATACCATTTTGGAGGAAAAGGGAAATTGCTGTAAGGTAGGCCCAAGCTAGGACTCGTTTGTACTGGTTTTAAACCACTGGGCTCATTTCCAGTCATCAGTGGTATGAAATCAGACCAAGGGATCACCAACTGAGCACCTTGTCCTCTGCTTGGGCTGGATTCCTGCTGCCTGTTCTGCACACCTTCCTAACCCAGTTCTCCCTGGGTTGTTGTAATATTATTCATAAATTAAAAGAAAAGAGAAAGATGAGTACGTCATCCTGGGTAGAAGAAGAGCTGGCTGCAGTGGAGATGTGTGACATCCTGCCATCCCAGTCCCCTGGGGCACGTGTGCCTCTCTCAGCCGAGTGCATCACTTCACTCCTGGGGCCGTGCATGTGAAGCCAGCAGGCTTGGGCTGGGTAATTGCCACTTTCTCCCCCAAAACTCACTTTAGCAGTACTTGTAGGGATGGCCTGTTCTGCCTTCAGAAATCCTTTTACATGTGTCTGCCTGCTTTAGCTTCTGCTTGATTTCTCTATCTACCTAAAGCTTGGAGTTTAATAGATGGCTAGATAGTTTGAAGTTATCCTCTTGTGCATGAATGCCTGGTTTTTTTCAGATAAAATTTTCTGACATCTCAAACTTTTATCTTGAACATGTATTAGACAAGTTGTTTCATATATATATATTTGCAGCATTCACAAAGTGATGGCTCCGTCAAAGCTTCTGTTAGAAAATGCTTCTTCCCTGCACAGGCTGGAGGCGAGGGGAGGGGACAGGTTTGTAAACCGCCCTCACAACCTCACTCTGACCTGGAATTCAGTTCACTCCAGGGTGAATTCTCAAATGCAGAGAGATAGAGAAGACAGGCTTGTTCTTGGGCCACCAACTTGGATTTGAGGTGCATGGTTTTCACTGCCACGTGCCTGAGCCCTCCTGTGCCTCCAGTGTCCCTTTTTTGGGGACAGAAAAGAGAACCTGTCCTTCCCCACACCCCATGCCACGATTCCTTTGCAGAGCTTCTCAGAGCCTCTCCTGCTCCATCACCTGACGGCAGTGCTGGGCTGCCCTTCTGGGGGCAGTTTTGCAGCAGAGACCATTGCAGACCCGCAGTGGGAGGTGGTGTGACTCCTACTTTCCCTCTGCCACTTGCAGATGTTCCCCAGGTTTCACATTAGCTGTTTTGCCTGATTCCAGTGCAGCCTGTGTGGAAGCTCTCCCAGCATTCCTCATTTGGTGAGGAGTTACTTCATGTCCAACCACACCAGCTGCCAAAGTGCAAGGTGACTGCATGATGCAGGTTACCCCACATCCATGGTTATCGTTTTGCTGTTAATCACAGAATGGTTTTGGTTGCAAGGGACCTTAAAAATCACCTGGTTCCAACTCCCCTGCCATGGAATCCCACTAGATAGGCTTGCTCAGGTCTCCCTCCAATCACACATCAAATGTCTGTGCATTCTGATGATCTAAGTTTTTTCTCCAGATGCAAAATATGAAAGACCAAGGACTTAGAACCAGGACTCTTTCAATATTACCTTCAATTACTGACGGTTTTCCTTTATAGTTTCCCTTAAAGGCCTGTTGTTTAAACATTTTCCTTTCACATATGATGCGCCAGGTGAATTTTGGTTGAATTCAGTACCAAACCTGTCACAGACTATGGAGTAAAATACAAGTCTCTGACATGTTAGAGTGTAATATCGAGTCAACAAAGTTACCTTCTTGAATTCACACTGCACTGCATTTAGTATAGTATTTTTTATATCTATTGTGAATTGAATTCTAAACCAGCACATCATCCTTCCCAGGAGCTGGGCCAGCCAAGGATTTGCCCAGGTCATTTTTCTTTTGAAAATCAGTATTGTGCTGACAGTTGTCCAGCTCCCTGCAATTTCCAGGACTTACTGAATATTCATATTAATGTTCCAGTGTTAAGGCTTTTGAGTAGGTTCTCTTACATTTCTGTAACTAAAAGTTTAACACTGAAACTTTTAGCTGAAACTGAGACTGGCTCTGAGGTGGGAAGGCAGCAAAGCATGAACAGGATAGACAGGACTGCTCAGCACTTGATAGGAATTGCTAACCAAGAGCCTTGTAGTGGTTTTGAGAAGGCATCAAACACTCTTGTTCGGGGTGAAAGAACTGCTAAAATTAGGAGGAGGATTAGCTTGGCAACTCTGCTCCTCTGTCTCTTCCAGGAGTGCAAACTGGGAAGAGATATGCTGAAGGAGGAAACCCAGAAGGAAACCGCTGGGAATGGGGATCAGATGGGGAGCTGAGGACTCTGCTGTGGTGTGCCTGGGGAGTTCAGCAAGCCACGTGCCAGCTCCCAGCCCTCAGACAGGGCTGCAGCTTCGTGTTCCTCAGCTGGGGGGTTGGGTCATACGTGCACGAGCCCCCAGGGAATTTTGAGATTAAATGTCACTCTCAGGAATGCAGTAACTTCACTTCTTTTTAAATACATTTTCAGCCCTTTGCCAGTGATTAAAGTTCAAGGTCGAGATGCATCTTTCCTTGTGGACATTTGCTTTGATTCCTGATGTGCTTTACTGAAAAATCTCAGACGTACAGCGAAGGAGGTGACAGCATGTCAGAGAAGTACATATTTAGTTCTAGCAGCGAGTCAATCAGACATCTAGGCAATTACCCTCTGCTCAGGATGACAACTGAGAGATGTGTTTATTCTGTCTACAGGAATCTCTGTTATTTTAGGATCCTTTCCAGAGTGCAACCAGTGCTAACTTGTCAGTACGTGGAGACTCTTGTTTATGCTTTGGTTTCCTATCTGGGTGGGATTATTCAGTTATTGACTTGCTGGCCCCCACTCAACCTTTTAAATTTGTTTCTACCTTCCACACAATTTCTTGGCAGGAGCTACAGGCTGTCTAAGCCCAAGCCCTCATATCTTCATCTGTGCTGATGAATCTTTTATCTGCTTTTCAAAGGGTATTAGCTCTCCCGTGAGCTGTGAGGTAGCACCCTGCTATCACTGCTGAGACTCCTGCGTTTGGCTGTGCTTTGGCATCTCCCACAGCCTGACACCAGGGTTTGCTGGTCTCTTCCAGGGCTTCCCACCCTGGTGGCCCTTGCAGAGACAGGGCTCGCTCGGATTCTGTGGTGGGATCCCCATGTAAAACCCTGCTCTCCTTCACATCCCTGTAAAGGGATCACTGACCTCAGAGGCATCGCTGCGGGTCAGTACTGGACACTGGGAAGCCAGCTAGTGCCTGTCCTCTCCAGACCTACTGTAGGCACACTGCAGGCAGCCACACTTACACCTCCTGCCTGAGTCTGATTAGTGAGCTAAATATTTTCTGCTCCATGGGAGCACCCGGTGCCATATAAGCTGGAGGCTTCCCTCAGGCAACGAACAGATGAGTTTAGCTGGAACAGACTTTGTTATCTTTTGACACTTTGCTGGGGAATCAGTCACTTCTGTGAGGAAAAAGGTGTTTCTGATGGTGTTTGCCTTTCTGAGCGATGCAAAGCCTCTGGCAAGCTACAGAAGTGAGCCCCAGAGCTCAGCTCAAGGACTGGCCTCTGTTACTCCCCAAAATGTCCCCAGATGGGGCAGGAGTTATAAGCAGCCTATATGTATGGAACAGAAACTCCCCCTTTTCATTTGAAGAGGATTCAGTATAACCTGTACTGCCCTGACCAGGCAGGACTCAGAGCACCCAGCTCCCCTGAGTCCCTTCAGTGTCACCTGGAGCCGGGTGCTGCACCCTCTGGGGTGGGATGGCATCTGAACCCTGCACGGAGACACCCCTCTCGCACCCCACTCAAACCTCTCCCTGCTAAAACTCTCCCTCACACACCCTAAAACTCTCCCTCACACACCCCCTTCTCCCACTGCGAGGCTGGAGGACAAAGAGGGTTTTTGCAGGTTCAGGAGGCCTTTCTTTCTTTCTCTCCCTGGAAGCCTGGTTATTACAGCAGTAGCCTCTAGCTACATCTGTGAAGAGGAGCACCTCCACCAGGCACCTCCTGTAATAATGACTTCTTTTTTCTTTGAACTTGCGAGGCACTGTGGTATGACATTAAGAAGGTGAATCCAAAGAGGACCATGGATTTAGGGTCATTCCAAGTAAACCCTGACGGGACACAAGAGAGGAGTAAGGTAGCAGAAAAATGATATGACAGCACATAATTGCTGATATGTGCAATTACCAACCACTTATCCAAACAGCAGTTGGTCTTAATCTTACAACCTTTTTTCTTGCTAAGGGTATCAGCCACTAAATTGCTTCTGCTTCCTCTGGGACCCAAAGTAATCTTTAGGCTTGAAATTGAGGTATTTTCCTTCCTTTTCAGTACCTACATTTCTTTGCCTTTTTAATATTTGAAGTGGTATTGTTCCATTGTTAATCTTGATAAAAAATAAATCAGAGCTACATGCATTATTAAGACAGAGAAAGAAAAAGGAAGAATGAAAGAGAGAGAATATGTGCTCTACCTAGAGCTAGACTTTTATCTAATCAGGCATTGCACTGAGGTCCAAATAGTGCCCATTGCCATCCATGGGCTTCCTGTGGTTGCTGGATACCTTCAACTTCCACTGCCTGTGGTGGGAACAGGGGGTCATCAATGTTTTGCTGGACCAAGCCATCACATTGCCAACCTCCAGGAGCAAAGCCTGGCTTACTCAGTGTGTTTTGCAGCATGGAAATTAGACATCATCTTCCACACACGTAAATAGAAAAACCCCTGGAAGCGTTTGGTGAGCTAGGTCATTCAGCAAATATTCCGGATGATTGTTGTTGACTCAGATCATAAACCTTTCCATCATCCCCAAGTGTAAACTCAAAGGCTTAAGAGAGTATATAAGGCATAAGAAGATGGAAGCTGTTTCTTTATAAATGGCAGAGCCTTCTCATAATTCTCAGGCCTGGCTTTAGCAATCATGTCGATTCTCAAGCTGTTACGGAGGAGGACTGAGGATCAAGCTGTCCAAGGATATGTCTGGAAAGAGGCAGCAGCTTTCCAAGGCAGCTGGAAGTGAGAGGATCGGAAGCTGTCCAAGAAATCTGAGTCTTCTGAAGTCCAGCTCCAAGGACTTTGTCCTTGCTGTCAGTGAGAACTCCAGGCTCAGGGTACCATTGTGGCCACCAGCAAGAGACCGGGTCTCGGTAAGTAAGATGAACAATTTACAAGAGAATGTGAGAGGAGAGCACAGTGGTGTGGCTGGCATTGCAGGGTTAGTCTGCAGCAGAACAAGCTCCTGGGGTGGTCCCAGGTCATTCCCCCAACCCCTGGACTTGGCTGGCTCTAACAGCACAGATCAGACTTCAGTACCGAGTTGACAGGTGGCTCTTCCTCACTTCGAGCACAAAAGTCACTCCAGTGCCCAGATCACAGAGTGCTTTGGGTTTGAAGGCACCTTAAAGCTCATCCAGTTCCAACCTCCACGATGTCTCGATGTGGGCAGGAGGATGGATGGCTGCCCACGCCTGCCTGTGGACACACGGGCACACAGGACCTGGCTGCAGCAGATCTTGGTGCGATAAATAAAGCAATACAGATAACCGAGCAGATATTAATAGACCCTGACTCCAGTGCATAGCGCCGTTCTTGTTTATTCATATGTTGACCCCAGTATTAGCAGCACACATTTCTTAAACAAAATCCATGTCCTGTACTGCTAATTGTTAACATAACAGAGGGTTCGTGAACCCGTCTTTCATCACATCACTTAAACATTATTTAAACAGTATTTTATTACATTTATTTCTTCAGAGGCAAAACCATTTCCTTGCTGTGCCTGTCAACTGATTTGAAAACTAAATATTTAAATTGCTGTAGTTTATTTTTCACGATTTCTATATTGTTTCATTGTTAGCCTTGGAGAATAAAATAAAAAATGCAGCCCTCTGTTGTCTTAATTTTAGGATAACAGAAGACTGCTTTCCCAGGAAAGAAATATTGGCTAGCTTGTTAACAGAATGAATTTTAAACCTTGGTTTGGATCTTCAAAAGTGAGCAAGGGAGTTAGAAGCCCAAATCCAGTGACTTTCAAAGAGAATTGGTTACTTAAAATTCAGAGGCCTCCTTCAAAAGCTCATCCCTAATCTCTTCAGAACCATTTATTCTTCATTGTAATTAACTGTGGATTTAGACTTCAGTATAAATTCACCTTGACTAAAATTTACAAAAGCATCCTGAAGTCCTGTTTTCAGAATGGCTCAGGCCCCAGAAAGCCCAAGCTCTACTGAAAGTCCCCAAAGTTACTAGGGCCGTGTCTAAAGCGTGGCACTGAAGATCTTTCCTGAGCTCCTGAATTGTTTGCATCTGGCACATCCAATTCCACCCCACAGCAAGGTCTGTGCCCCCACTGCCATCCCTCCCACCATAAACTGGGTCGTGTGGGCTAAAGAAGTGGAAATAATTGCTTCTGCCCATTTTGGACCTGGTAAAGGTGACCAGGATGGTGAGATGGGCAGTTAAACACACCTGGCCATGATCTGTTTTGGTTGAGGGGCTAGACAATTAAAAGAATGCATTTTACTGGGATATTGGTCTTCAAGAAGAAGGGAAAGGTTTGGCTTGGTATGAGTGAGTAGGGGTTCATAATGGACATTGAAGTGAACGTAAAGAATGGATAAATATGGAAATAGGTTTTCTTTTCTCAGGTGAGCTGTTAAATGTGTAACATGTACAGTAGGTTTTAAAAGAGTGGCATAATCACCTCCTGTCTATTCATTGCTCTTCCATCTTTGCAAAGGAGAAGGGGCATTGAAACCCAATATTGAAAGTAATGCCAGAAAAGCAAAGAAAAAAACATTCTCTGGGAGCATTAAGATTCCCATTTCTCATGGTATGACTGCAGAAGTCTCAATTCTAGGCTCTGTTTCTGCAGAACTCTGCCTGTTTTTATGCACATGAGCCATCCTGTAAACCTCTGTACTACCCTGATCCCAGCATGTCCCTCTGTGTTCTCAAAATCAGGGCTTGGGTCCAGGGGCTGCTGGCTCTCACTGCTTCACTACAAATTGCTGCTGGGTGGAAAAAAGGAAGCTGAGAAAAGCCTGTGTATTGTGTTTTCCACTGGGCCAGTAATGGTAGCTCCTACTGCCTGGGAAGCCCCAGAATAAGATTTCCCATCTGCTGATTCACGCAAGAGTTTTGAATTCTTTAGGTAGGTTGGGGTTTTTTTCTCTTGTTTGACGCAGAAAATGCTGATTTGCTGATGACAACAGTTTTTTGGAAGAATCACATGAAGCAGCTCTGATGACAATTTCATAAGGGCAAACTTTTTAGTTCCAGGAGGACATTCCTGTGCAAGGCTGGATTGCAGCTAGACAGAGCACACATTTGGAAAGAGGAGATGATATGGGCAGGTCTGTCCTGGTACCCAACAAGGCAGGGACCAGTTTTCCCTGCCCTGTAAACAAAGGAATGACATGGGCTGAGTCTGGATTCACGCTGAACATCCTTCACCCTAAACTGCTCACTGCATCCTGCACTGTCCCCATAAAATATTCTTAAATAGTGATATTTGAGATAAGTTTGACGATGTGGATGATACCAGATCAGTGCCTGAGCCCATGTGTGACACTTGGCAGCCAGAACCCTGCCTGACACCAGCTCTCCCTTCTGGGTACCACAGGCATCCGCAGCATCAATGCCTCTACTATTGGTATTGCTGGACATTTTTTGGCACCCCAACCTCTGTTTTTCCCCGGAGGAGTATTGATTATTCTGGGATCCATCTTTTGTCTTGCTTTGTTTTTGAACAGAAAATTCATCCTAAAGCTGAGAAGCTTTTTTTTGATCAAGTTTTTGTGAGGCTTGTTACGTTCTGTAATCAGTTTTGGTTTCAGCAAATCAGGCTCTTGTGTGAATGTGTGGACAGAATAAAATACACCTCGGAGCAGCCTCCCTATAAGCATCTCCCCCAGTTACAGTCTCGCCCTACATTTCCGCCTCTGATTTTGTGCTGCTTGTCTAATTATGTTGGCTGCTGTGTAATTATTTTCATGGAACAATAATTTTAACAGCGTGCAGTTTATCGGAGGTGCAAATTATACATAATAACATACAGCAATTTTCAGTTAAAACTTGCATAACATTCAGAAGTCCTTGCATTTTTCAACAAATTGAGGGAGAAAAGTTATTCTTCATTTTGTATCTATCCTTTTCCTTTTTCTTAGAGAAAACAACCTAGTGACTTTCTTGGAGTCAATTAAACCCATTTGAAATAAAGCACTTTTATTTTGGAACAAGACTGTCCACATGGGGAGTTAATCAAGAATAATTATTCCTCTCTAAATTCACATCCTCAAACAATTTGAATTAAATCCCCAGTATAGACCAGCCCTAAATGTCAGAGGAGGTTAAAAAAAGAGTGAGCCAGAGGAGGTCTATCACGTCAGAAGCATTGAGAATAAAAACCTCGTTGGGCACCCAGGCCAGGCTGGTGAGGAAAGCCCTGTCCAGGCTGACTCACTCTCACTCCCCACCCTTGGTTACCCACGCACTTGCTCAGTGATGTGAAGTCAGCCCCACACACATTCCAGTAGCATCATCTGCACATGCACGGGTGGTGCTGACAGAGGCATCGGGAAGGGAGATGCTGTGATCATCAGGTGAGAGCAGGGATAAACATATTTCAGGGAAAGAATTTTTCTCGGGGATGCCTTTTCCCCTTGCTCTTCCAGCAGGCTGAAGGCAGCACGACTTTCATACCTGTCAGAGTCAGGGAGTTATAGGGAATTTAGGCACATCTGCACTTCCATCTCAGAGTTACAAACTCTGGCTTTATTTAAACCCAGACTTTGCTTTCACATTGTTTCCAATTGAGCAGCATGGTCTGTAGCCATTATTTCTCTAAAACAACAGGAACACCGCAGTGCCTTTGCTGTGCCAAGAGCCAGTGGCTGCAGCAGCCTCCAGAGAGTCTGGAGGCAGGACCAGGTGCCCCTGTCCTCTGCAGCCTCCCAACAGTAAAAGAAAAATAATTTCACTCTATTTACCTGCATGATCCCCCAAGCAAACCACTGCCAAAGCCTGGAGGCAAGTCCCGTAGCCATCACACAAACCCTGCAGAGGTGGGTGGGAGGTGGCTTGGCCAGGATTTCCGTCCACAAAATTTCGATGCGTCACAAATGTCTGAGTTCAAGGTTTTACCAAACACAAGGCACGTGCCAGAGCAACACTTTCATTTTGCGGTGATTCTCTGTGCACAGAGCTTTTCTTACCAAAGAGTACAGCTGAGACTGGCTCCTCTGCAGGTTTCACAGGGAAATGGGGCTGTCAGGCAGAGGTGAAAGGAAGCATCTTTATAGATAGGCATCCCTGTCCATGGCAGGGGGGTGGAACTGGATGATCTTTAAGGTCCCTCATAAGCCAAACCATTCTGTGACTCTGTGATTCAGTGATTCCACATATCTTGATGCTCCCCTTGGCTCCAGAGGTTAGCCAGGCTGGCCCACTGGGCTGGATCTCGTAGCACAGCGTGGGCCAGGGTGCATCCACTTGCTTTTTCTGGGGCAAGAAGAAAGGAAGCAAAAAGTTGCTTGTAAGTCAAACCCCACCATCCCATCCCAGCTTCCTTGTCCCCTCCTCTTCATTCCCTGCATGCCTTAACCCTCAGGGTTACTCTAGCTCCTTTCTTGAGGAGGCCCCATTTGAGCTGGAGGGGAAGAACAAGCTCAGTGTCTTGGAGATGAAGGACACAAGTAGCCACCAGAACTATTTCGGGAAGAATTTTGTCCTCCTGATGGGGACAAATCTCAAGGGTGGTATCCATCCAGAAGGAAAAAAATACTACTGGTACACAAAGGTGACAGCAAAATGAAGAAGAAAGGAGACTTCTGGCCATCACCGGCACCTCTGGCCAGGCACTGGTGCCAGTACATGGAGAGAATTCTTTCAGAGGCAGAAAGTCATAGACCAAACCCTCAGATTATTCAGACATCAGAAAAAAAATCAAGTTATAGTATTGGCAGGAGCACAAACCATATGGAAATAGCTGCAGTCCTTGAACAGCAAGAAGACAAAGCACCACCTGACTGTCGGTGAGCAGGCCAAGGGCAGGGTGTGATGTGAGATGCAGCACTTGGTACCAGAACCTCAGCTCTGCCCTGAATCACACACAAGGACTGGGGCACGGCTTTTTTCCCACCTTGGAGGGAAATGGCTATTTGTAATTTTTTCAGAAGAATGTCATTGGATGTTGTCCAGAAAGTTTACTCTGGAGTTATGTAACATTCCTGTGCTCAAACGTTTCATTTTTAAGTCAGGGCATGGAAATACCAGGGTGTGAGTGAAATCCCTTTTCATCTGCTTCAGGTCATGGCAGTACAATCGTTCTTCTGTCCAATTTCCAGCTGTGTCGAGAGGAACCAGCAGAGCAGGGCTCCAAGTCTGACTCAGTTCCCAAAGGAGGCTGGTTTCCACATTCCCCTGCCATGGTTCTTCCATGCTGCATCTGGAGGGTGACTGTCCCCATTACCCCATGTCTGATCACTGCTGTTTGATCTGACAAATTCTTCTCTTTCTGAGTCATGGCAGCATTGACACTGGTTTTAAGGAAGATGAATTCATCAGAGAGTTATTGTGGATTTCAGTCAAGGTTTTTGACTCAAGAGAATGCTGGAGAAAGCACCAAGAAACTTGTTTCTAGAGGATCCTGAACTCACTGTAAATGCAGGCAGATGTAGCCAAGGAAGTGGAGACAAACGGGATTGCACGAGAATTGTCACCTCAGCAGAAAGCTGGCAGAAGATTGCAGTGACCATGCAAGAAAAAAGTGGCCACACCGAAACAGAATCCAGTTTTCATGGAAATCAATGGTAGATTCTGATCTCCTGTTCCCATGAGGGCAGGGCAGTAATTCCTGTCATCTCTTCTTCTTCATGCTCTCTGCCTGCACATGTGACTGGGAGAGGTTTCCTTGTCTCTGCTGTGAGTGGATGTCACATTTGGTGATGACACACACGTGCCTGCGGTATTGATGCCAACTGTGGTTATCATTTCAAGTGCCAGCTCAAAATCCAGCATTTATTTCCAGAATGATGAAAAGATTTCATGAATCCATGAATGATGGCTTCCCAGATCTAGTGTGTGATTCATGAAGATTCTGACTCATGTCTGAGGGCAACAGGCCCTCCTGGGCTGTTTGTTTCAGCAAGTCTGATGGGACAGACATAAGCAAACTGAAAGGAAAAAGATCAGCTTAGTCCAGCTCAGATACATCAGCTTCTCAGTTTCAGGTGGAGAGATATTTCCCATTTCAGGTGTGCTCCACCAGCGTGCACTGCTGCCAAGGGTGGATATCACTGAGGCTTCCATTAAAACAAATTAAATTAGGGAGCTATCCTATTTCATGTAAGTCACTTTGGTGGACTGGTGTCAGACTTTCTCTGCATCTATCAAGACCTAACATGAATAAGATCAGGCCATTTCTCAAATTAGTGCCTTGCCACTTTTCTACTGCTCTCCAAAACTGTACCGGAGATAGAAAGACCGAAAACCTCTGCTACTGTCCATGCCTTTTTGTCACATGGGTTTTCTGATGATTTCTCTCAAGTCTTTGCTCTGAATCTTTGGCTTCTTGGGTTTTTTTCCCAGCAAAAGTTTTCTGTTGCAAAAACTCATTGAGGCAAGTGTCTGTCAGACCAAAGTGTAGAGACGGATGGACTTCTTAATACTGCCTTGGACACTCAGAGAAGTCACTGAACAGGATTTAATCTAGTGTGTGACATGAAAGGTTGCTCTTCAGCTAATACTCTGGGCAGGTTAAATGTAACTGTAGGGTCAGATCTTGCAGCAGGAGCAAAATATTTAAGTAAAATGTCAATTCTTCAGCATGTCAATTCTGCAAGCCATGATGTTACCAGGCTTGTTTGGGAAAAGCTCCCAGTTAATAAAACTGCTGTTATATAAATGCTTCTTGTTCTTCCCCCTTAAAGTTTCACACCAAAACTTTGCTATGGTGTTCTGCACCTTACATCACTGTGCCAGCTGATGTCTACTTCGGTTAATCAGGTAGAGGTAGAGTCTCCAGACACACAAATTTCAAGCCAGGGTCTTTGTCTGAAATGAATTCTTTGACAAGTTCCGTTACTGCATTTTTTTTTAGACCAGATACAGAATCCTGATAAGTCTCAAAAAAAACTCCCAAACCAACCTTAAAAGATCAAGATTTTTTTATTTTTTAATCTTCAACTAATTATCAGATTCCAACCTTCAGTAATAAGAGAGAAGAACATCCTAGCCAAGGCAGAGTATACGGGTGAAATCTGGTATGGATCTGTAGGCTGTTTTACTCAGATGAAGTGCTCCAGGAAAGCACAAGCATATTCTTCTGACTGCCTGAAATGTCAGCCTGGAATCCCATTTCTTCCTCTAACACTGAGTGCACGAGGCATTTTATGGGTAACAGTGTCTGTGTATTTCTAAGCTTTTGTGACTACTCTGGCTCCTGCTATAGCTACAAGGTAAGAAATGTTGCTCTCATCTCCTATCTTTGCTACATAGGTTGGACAGACAACTCAGAAAAATCCACTCTCCAACTCATTTAAGCACATCTGAACATCTTTATTGGATACCTTTTCAGACAGGCACTTTACTGAGTGGATTAAATTCTCTCTATACACAGCAATATTTCTGACTTTGAACACGAACAGGGATTTTCCTTTTTCCCCACAGTTCTTTTCCTTTCCCATTAAAAACAGCACATCAACAACAGGAGAGACCAACTCCACCAGCTTTTGCAGGGAACCAGGCAGCTGTGCCAGCACCAGCGTTGGTATTTCCTAGCACCCACCCCTACAGCCACCAATCCCCCTGGGGGTGGGGAGCATCCCAAGGGGTGCAAAGGGAATAATGTGTCTGTGAACCATTTGTCTCCTTTGTGCTGAGATTACGACACTGACTGCAGCTGCCTTTGTGGTTTATGTCCTTGTCCCTTAAAGACAAGAAGCAGTTTTTAACACTGGGGGAGATAAGTATGCTCTGAGTGTATGGATGCCGCTCAGTGAAGCAGCTACCAAACTGCCTTTTGAATAACATCCCTGAATTTACTAATCTCTGTGCATAAAAGCAAAATATTTACACTCCTGAGTCAAAGGCTGGGATCTTCAGTTTGCTCAGTGCTGTCTCAAGTCTGTTCCTCTTGGATACAATGGCAGATTTACCATCAGCTTCTCTGGGAGTCATAGTCAGGCCAAAAACAAGGGCTTATGGAAATACCATCCATAGTTCCTAATCCTCTGCTGGAAGACTTTCCAGAGAAGCTGTACTGCCAAGCATCTCCTTCCCCTTCCACAAAAAGTTATATTTGCATTTTATGTAGTGCCCCCATTTACCAGATCCTTTAGTGAAAAATTTGAAGCAAGCAGAGCTATTTAACATCCATGCAGCCATGCAGCAGTGTATGTGCACCCCAAAATGGAAAGATTTTCCTTTTGATCTAGATAGACCCATCTCTTCATGGCAAGGATATCTACTTTAGGATGTTGTGAGTAAGTCTGTATTCCTAGGCTCCCAGATTTCAGAATTTCCTTTGCACAATACTACTTTATTTGTTCCAAAGCCGAGGTAAACTGGGCAGGTAGCACAAAATTAATTCCCTAATCCATAGGCATAGGGCAAGTCTTCCTTGCGGCTCTCCATTTGTTGTTCCAGACCATAGCTCGTAATTCCTGTGCAATGCACAGCTCCTCCTAAGGACTGCTACCTATAGATCATCACTCAGTGACAGTACTCCACCTCTCAGCAACTGCTTTATGGCCCCATTTCTGCCATGCACTGGATACTGGGGTACTGCAGGCAGGATCAAGAGAGAACATTTTGCCATAATAAAAACATTCATCCAGAACAGCCCTGAGTAGTCAGTGTGAAGAGACCTGTAACGTAATGTGTTTGGATCTCTCTTTTAGTCCCTTTATATATATGGCTTCCTTATTTCTAACACTTGCTATCAAGATATCCAAGATTTATCTATAGACTTTCAACCGAAGAGGGTGTGGACTGCCTGGGTCTCAGTGCTCACTGAAGGCATTTGCTGCTTCATGTTGTGAGCTCTCTGCTCTGCCTGCTCTGTTTCTCCCGGCTACCTTTCGTTCCCCAGCTTTCCGTATTTCCCAGCCCGAGCTCCCCTGAAGGACTGAATCAAAGTGTTTAAGAAACTGGACAGGCATCACCTTCTGTGTCACCAGGCACAGACTTGTTTGCTCACTGGAGCTGTAGCATGCTCTCACAGCCCTGGCATGGGGAGCCTGGCTCTGCAGAGTGAAGCTCGATGAAGCTCGTGCTTTGTGTCTTCCACAGCACAAATCTGCACGTTCACTTCTGAGCTGGATTTTTTTTAACGAGACACAACTAATGGGACTTAACACTTTTGAGAGTTTTCAGTTTGCGTTCAACAAATGAACCAATTCTGCTTTCACCTGTCAGAAGTCCCTTGCATTTTAGAGCCTTTAAAGGGAAATGATCCAGGAGGCTCGGCAGGCATTAAGGACCTCTCATTTACTTGCTGATCAGTTGTGTTGCTTACGGTCTTCCACAAACAGATCTCAACTGGGCTGTGGCAGCAAAAAGGGAAAAACTTTGCTCTTGACATGGCCCTGAACACCCTTCAGCAGTGCTGTAACCAGGCAGTGAGTACATCCCACTCTCGTGTTTTTCTTTGATGAGTCTCACTTCCACTTATTTTCCCCCCTAAATGCTGCACCCTTACGTTTTTTTCAGAGACAAATACTATTCAACTTCTTGAACAGGCTTGTTTTCCAGGAATGTTGGGTTGCTTTATCACACAGTCCATATACAGATTGCTTTTCTTTGTTACCTGTCCCTGAAGTCCCCTGTCAGGGATGCTTTTCTGCTTTGTGTTTCTTTGAGCTTTTTTGTCTAACCTCAGGGCATTGAAACTTAGACCCTTTGATATTCTGTGAGGTCTTCACAGTGAAATAGTCATCAAATAACTGCTCTGACATATATGTTGGTCTAATTTGCGTTTAGTTTGAAAAATTCAGCAGCTGACCCCTCTCGTGTCTGACTCAGCTTGAACTAGCCACAGGATTGACTCGACTATCACGGGGTTTGTGTGACTCAGGATAAATCTGCATGACTCAGGATGGAAAAGACCACCAGGGAAACCAGCACAGGTTCAAGTGTCTCTCTCCATGTGCCTCTGCATCGTGCCTGGCCCAGTTGATTCCAGCTACTGCCACAACAGCATCACATAAACAGGGTTTTGGCAGCCCCAGGAATGTCCAAGCAGCAGCAGTGCAGGACACACTAACCTGTGCCAAGGTAGCTCTTGGCTGAAGTCAGCGCTGAAATCCACAAAGCTATGGCACATCCTGGCCTTTGTTTGATCTTTTCTTAACACCACCGTCATCCTAACCCTGGGCAGGATGCCCAGATGCCGCAGTATCTTCTTCCTCCCTATGTCCTGAGAGGAGACTTGCCTGGACTTCAGAGCCTCAAATGAAAAGTTGTTAGGAGTGATAACTCTGGCTAAGCTGTACTGGTGTCTCCACAAGCTTTTGGAGGCATTTCAGGAAATATTAATGTCATGGCACTCAAAAATAACTTCTGCTCCTGTGCAAAGCATCCCCTTCTCACAGTGATGTGGGGAAAGAAAGATTAATTCTTCCCTCTTCCCCGTCATCTTCTTGCTCCCAAAACCAGACAGATATTGGTGCCACCTTTGGGACACTTAACCCCTGTGCACAGAGGTCCCATCAGCTGCATGTTCTATCCTGTGGCAGCTTCCCAAAGGACTTTAATCAGCACAGGAATGGCATGGACCTGCTGGATCATGTTCAAAGGGTGGTCATGAAGATGATCAGGGGAATGGAACCTCTCTCCACCAGGCTAAGAGAATTGGGGTTTTTTAACCTGGAGAAGAGAGGTTTCTGGGATAGGACAAGAGTTAATATTTTTAAGCTAAAAGACTAGATACAAGGAAGGTATTTTATACAATAACATGACTTGTGACCTGCCTTCGAGGGTTGTACATCACTGTACACCACCCATCTGCTGGCAAGTAAACCACCCACTGTCCTCTGTGTTGCTGCTAGCATTTGGATCCTGGCAATCTTCATCTCTGTTTCCTTGTGGTGCTGCTAAGCCTCCTAAACTGCTGAATACTGGTATTGGCTGTAACCTGGAGATTTTGATACAGAAATATCAAAATGTTAAAGGACTTTCTATTTCTTCGGAGTCTCCTTGGGATTTTCATTTCCTGTGTCTAAAATGGCATATGATTTGAAGTGTCATCTCCCTGGCATCAAGTCCTTATTTCCTCTATGCTGCATCGGCCTGATTTGATCGCGTTGGTCTCTCAGCCGCAAAAATATCCGGCAGGGCAGATCTTGCTCCTGCAATCAAATAAAGGCATTTCTCTGTTATAAAGGACTGGAAAAATGACTTGTGCAGCCATCGAAGCATCTCACAGGAGCAGCAGAAAACACATAGGTGGCACTTGGTGAGCACAAGAGACAACAAGGGCTGAAATAGCAGCACATCGTGCTGGGATCGAGGAAGGCTTTTCCCTGTCCCTGTGCAGTGCCAGCCCTGGGAGCTGCCCTGGCCATGGGCTTCCAGACCTGAGGAGGAGCTCCTTGGATTTCCAGCCCTGGATGGTGAAACAAGTGAGGATGTGATTCAGAGGTGCTTAAGCAGAGCATCTCAGGGTTCAGCACAGTACATCCATACTGTTCAGTACATCTGTGATACCTGGGCTCTGAAAATAAAAAAGGGAAGGAATTTTGCTTCCAGGTGCAGCATGGAGCTGTAAAATGAACAGCAAGTGTTCCTTAAAAAAAACCCCAAATAAACAACAAAAAAAAGGAGGGAGGAGGGCAGAAAGAAACCCCTGTATTTAATTATTTCACAAGTTGGAACTTAAAGTCCTGAGTGCACAGTCCTGTTCTCTCCTGTTTTATAAAAAGATCACTGAGGAAGCGATAAGGCTTTTTGTAGGAGCCTCTGGACAACAAACCCCGCTCTGTGTGTGCGATGGTGATGTGCCTTTGTACAGAGGAATGTGAGGCATCAGCCAAATCGTAAAAGACTCCCTAAGGCACCCCGAGGTCTGAGCGGGGCTGGACTGCACTTCTGCCTTTACACCTCTGGGCTGCAGGGCAGGCACTCTTTCGGGGCAGTGCTTTCCCAAAAGGATGCCCCCAAAGATGACCCGACCTGCACTTAGAGACAGGGAAAAAGCAGAGAATATTTTTTTTTTTTTTTAAGCTGGCAGTACCTCTTTCCTAAACTCAGATCATTTTTATTTTTTTTTTTCCACAAAAAAATAATCAAGGAAAAATTTGCACTTGGTTTAGGTGAATTGTGGGAGGAGTTGCGGATCTGAGGTTTAAAGAAGAGCTGTTTTGCCATTTCTTTCCTTGACTTGGACAAACTAATGAGGCTTTTTGAGCTTTACTTGTCCATTGCTCCGATCTTGCAAAAAATTGTTAAAGGGGAAATGCTCTTATAAGCATCATCAAAATTATATAATCCTGTAAATATTAATTTTTCACTGAAAAATAAGCTTATAAAAGGCTGCTCTTATTTTCTTCAGAAATTTCCTGCAATTCAGATTTAACACTCTCAAAACAGACCCCTTCTGAGCATTTTCAGAGTAGTTATGTTTGACTAGAGTTTTCAGAGTAGTTAAGAGTTTTCTTTACATCACCAGTATTAAACTTTCTATGAATCACTGGTAATATTATAGGCCAAAGATGTAACTATAGCTTTGCAATTCCTGAGATTCCTCCAAGTCTTTCTGGGTCTGTAGGATTTATTGACAACCAAGATCAGATGGGCTCTGGTCGCCTTAATCCAGACTGTAGCACACATGGCTCCACACATAAGCATTGCAAACAGTAGCTGATACTTACTGCAACTGTTGTGCTAGAAGATTTACAGCAGAGTACCAGGAAAAGGAAAATTATTTGTTTAATCCTCTCCTTTTAGATAATCTGGATAATTTTTCCTTTCTTTTCTTTTTTTTTTTATCTTCTTGAGCACAATGTTGCACTAAAAGCACTTTTCTTCGGAACTTTTCCTGGGAAAAAGAAAACACTTGGCCAAGCCTGGATTCTTGTATTGCCATACAAATCACCAAGGGATGTGGCAGTGGCTGAGCTCCCTGCTGGTACTACAAGACCTTCATGTTGGCAGGGAGAATATTGCCTGCTCGATGCTTCCAAGGGCAGGAAATTGCAGCACTGGGGCAGCCCCGGCCCCTTGGTCCAGTCTGGGAAGTTGGGCTCATCAAGCAAAGATACATTGCACATTCCACACTCAGTGGGGTGAGTTGCAGATGGAAGATTTACAGTAATTTCCTTGGTTTGGCACCCCTCAGGCCCTAACCTGTGTGTTACTTTAAACAGCATTGTTAATATTAATTTATTTGTCGGGGTCCTGTACACATCCATACCTTTCCTGCTCTGCAGTGTGATGGAAGTGGAGGCTGTGGGTGCTTTTAGCAGTGTTTACAACAGCCCTGAGGATGGCCTCGAAGGCGCTGCCACATCCCAAGAGATGCTGCCGAGATTCTGGAGCACGTTGGACACACAGAAACATTGAGAGGTAAAAATGAACCTGGAGTCCAAACCGACACGGACTGTTGGGGGAAAGCAGTGACTGGGTGTGTCTGCTGAAAAAGCAACCAAGGAAAAAGGAATCTGGTCAAACCCCAACATCTGGTACAGGCCACTTATAAAATGCTGCTCTTTACCTTCCTGTTGGCCTGGTTCCATTCAATGGAGACAGGAATATCCTTTGCTGGTGTGTGCACACAGCATCCAGCTCAGTTGCCATGCAGTCCCAGATGGAGAATTGCTGGTGTATGTACAGACACATACAGATACACACACATATATATGTATATTTAATGTGTAGCCCGTATTTGAAATCTCACCTACGTCCACACCAAGCCAATTTATGGGTAGATGATGGAAGGTCATAATTAGAATTAATTAATCCAGTGGGAAATCCACTCCCAAGCAGCTCTCAGCAAAAGGCAGATTGGCAATGTAAGGAGGATAAGCTGTACATCTAAAGCTCTTCTTAGATATTCTTGTCACTTCCAATATCCCCTGGGGTGTGAGTGGCTTTAATCTCCCGCCCTGGGAGCCACCCATTTTACTGGTGTGCACTCCTTGTGAGGAGCTGAAGCCAAAGACAAAGTCCAACACCTTAAAAATGCTGGTGAAATACAGACTCAGTTCATCCTCACAGTCTGCTTCCCCAAATCCCTCCAAACAATCCAAATGGAAATAAAAATCTCCACCTAAGCCAAGCTCAGCCCCTGACATGGGACGTAGAAGCAGAGTTGCTATTTCTGAAGAGTTTGATAGGAAACAGAGCCATGACTGACTCTGTGACTCTCCTGCTTGACAGAGGGACAAGGATCTGGAGCCGGGTGCCACCATCTGCTGGACCATGTCACCTCCTCTATGGAGACCTGCTGTGCAGGGTTTTGGAGAAGGAAACAGATCCTTCATCACTCCCGGATGTTTCCAAGGTTTTGTTGTATGGAAGCTAAAGAGAAACTTTCACAAGAAATGATTTTTTAATTTTGTTACAAAGCAAATAGATTTTTCTTCAATAATCCCATTTTGTGGTGTTTACATCACCTCTCCTGAAGGGATGAGATGCAAAAAGAGGGATGCGTTAAGAAGCTGCTACTGCTCAGTGCTGGCTCCTCAGTACTGCCAACAGTCTCAGTCATGAAGCAACCAACTCTGCGTGACCCAACATGAGGACATTACAGAAATCAGCTTGTGCCCAAAGGTGTTTCCAATCAAAACAATTTTAATAATAAGAATAGGTATATTTTAAATAGGGGAAATCAGAGTATGCACAGAAAATTCGGACACCAGAGAATAAAAGGAAAGCCCATTCCATCAGAGAAGATAAAATTAGCTGTGGTCTAAATTTCACCGCGGTATCTCATGAGCCTTTGGTGTTCTTCAAATGTCCCACACGTATATTAGTTTCATACCCACTTGAGAATGAAGTCATTCTCACATAGGATTTTTAATGCTTAATTATTCTTCTTTTGTTCTTCTCTCTGTCATTATCGGAGTTTTAAGTTGTTTAGTTGCTTGGTGATTTGAGTTTTTCTGAAGAGAGGTTTCCCGAAGAGAGAGCTCGAAGGTGTTGAGGAAAAAGGTTCCACCAGCACAAATGGGGATTTGCATCCGAGGGCATCAGGGCCAGCCGGACAGGCACAACCTTCCAGGGAAAAACTCAGTGCCCAGTAAATGCCAAATTCAAACTCACAGGTGTTAAAAACCTGTGTCTTTTCTCTTCTAGTTACATTTCTATTGGCAGCAGCCTCATACCTGTGCTCACACTGGGACACTAACATCCTATTTTTACCTGTCAGCCACCACACAACCTTCCCTCTGAAATGTAATGTCAACAGTAAGAAAGCCCAGACTGGCTGTATTTATTTCCATCAATTTTCTCTAGAAAGTACATGTGATTTATCCTCATTTGTCTCAAGCTGGTAAAAATTTTAGGTCTCATAAAGTCCTTGGGAAAGCCCACAAATCCATGAACAATTCAGCAATGCGTGCCTACCAAAAATCTTGTATTTCTTAATCTCACTCCCTTTCTCACTCCCTTTTCTCACTCCCTTTCTCCCTTTTAAATTTTATGTTTTTAAATGAGGGAAAATCCCAGGGACAACATCTGTGTAAAATGAAGATCAGAGTTGAGAATGTATTTATAGAACTTAAGGGCATTTTCCTAGCAGGTTGTAATTATCCTTAAAAAGATCATAAACCCCCCAGGAAGCCCAGATATAAATACACACTACCGAAGAATTAAAAGCACATTAAGGTAATAAACACAGAAGTATCCAGTGACCTGATCTGGCTTCTATCAGAATAAATGAAGAATACTATTGCTGTCGATGGGACACAGATCCTGATTTAGCCATATGCTGGGAGAGGTGGAGGGACAGTTGTTCAAATCATTGATCAAGAGAAATTGATCCCAATTCACCTCAGGTGATAAAAGTTGATACCAATTCCTTGTGTCCTGCACTGTCCTTCCCTACAATTTTGGGTATCTGGTTGTTTTACACAGCTTTATAATGGCACACTTTCTTTCTTTTTCCCTTGATGTATTTAATTTATTTGGCGATTTTAACATATTTAGAGAGTTTTTAAGGAAATTATTTTCACCTGACTGAGATTTTCTTAAAGGGCAATTGCAGTTGCATTCCCCAACCATTGTTTCGTCACTGAAAGAGGTGAGGCAATCGTTGAAAACCACAGACAATCCAGTATCTCCCATCAAAATGCATTTTAAAATGGCATCACCATTTTAGGACACAAATCCAGGAACCTGCCCAAGAAATGCAAGATTTTAGTCTGGAAGTGACTCACGGGGCACCATGGCCAAGGGTGCTGGGCAACCCCTTCTTCCCAAATGGCTGTTGAAGGAGGCCAGGAGCTGGCCCGGCTCTCAGCCAGGGGATGTCAAAATCCTTCAGAAGCCTGCTGCTCGTCAAACTGAGCCAAAAAAGGGCATCTCTCAATAGGTCTAGGTCAGCAGAACTGGGATGGAAAAGGTGATTTCTGAGAAAAAGCTCCCAGACATTACTGAAACATCCTGAAGTCTTAAACCATGGTCAGACCTTCTATAGCTTGGGCATTTTACCAGCAAGCTACAAGACTGGGAATGGCAATTTTTTTTTTCCAATTCTTTCCTTTTCTTTTCTTTTTTTTTTTTTTTTTTTAAATTGCATGTTAAAAATTAAGTCTAGCTGGGATCCACGTCCTCATAGATCTGTCTGGGGAAGCATCACCTCATGGGTTGTGTGAGTACCTGCCACTCCTGCTGCAATGGCTTTGGTGAAAAGAGGTGATTTGGAGAGGAAACGCTCCAGAGAAATTAAGCCCTTTTATACAGGTAATCAACTGAAGTGAGTGAAAGGGCTTTTCCTCCCGAGAGCTCCTCGCCCTAGTGGAAGTGATTCTATAGATGCTATTTTGAAAGCATGTCATATCCATTGTGTTTTGAAACATTTAATTATTTGTGACTCCCTTCAGCGTGGGAGCCTTTCCTCAGCAGTGCTAGGTGGGGTAACGTGCTCATCATCATCTCCTGAACGCCACGTGGAGTCTGTCGCCGTGGGACGGGGAGTCGGGGGCGGGAAGGTGTTTGGGGGTGCCTGGGGTTCAGCACGGATTTCTGCTCACGGTGTTTAGCTCATGGCATGCAGGTATGCCTGGGTTCGTACAATGTTTTTCAATGTGCAACCACCCCCGTTAATTTGCATTCGCCTTGAAAACAGACGACTTTGGTATTTAGAGATTTCTATTCAATGTTGCTGTAAAAAAAGCACTCATGAATGTTTAGGGTGATCTGGTAAAGTTACACAGCTGTACCTAAGGCACTATCCAACATATCCTTAGAGCAGATGGCCCATGAAAATATGTGTGTGCTTGGAATATTTGGATACACCATCCCTTGAAACATTCTAGAAACCAAGCTAGAAATTAGAAAGGCTTAACTCACAAAATTAGGATTATTTTAAGAAACCAACTGTTCTTCATGTTTTCTTTTAACTAAAATAACATCCAATTTTATCAAATACCTGTGTGCACTGAACAGAAAAACTGACAACTTGGGTTTTGTCCCACCAGCTGTACACCAGGGATGCTTTAGGGACAGCCATCCCCGTAAGATAAAACCACAAACTAGTTCTTACTGTCAATTTCCCTACGTGTATAAACATTTCCCAGTGTTTAAGTAAAGTCAGCTCTTAGTTTTCTGCAGTATGGGGGTTAACTCCCTGGAGAAAGGCGGGGAGTCCCAGCAAGTGGCTGGAAGGAGCTGACCTTTGGTACCTGTGAGCGAAGCAAGGAGGCGGCCACTCCTGCCAGCTGGGGTGATAATCCCCTGTGCCTCTGGTAAGTGATAGCTGATAAGTCTGCACAGAATTACTCGGGGATGTTTATTTATCAGCTGGGGCTCTTTTCACCACTCAGTTACTTGGAGTCAATTTTTTGGGGGGTAGGGAAGCTCGGTTTGGATTGCTCATAGGTGAGGTTATGAATTTCTGCTGGCTTCCTCTGGGCAGGTATGTGGGCAGATGAGTTGGAGGGCAGCTCTAAATGTCTGCAGTAGATATTTTTTTGGAGAAAGAAAAGGCCAAACACCGCAAAAACTTCAGCATTCCTGGAATACCTTTCACAGATGCTAAATGCCCTTGTTTTTGTTCAGACTGAAGGAAGAGGCAGTGTCTGGTTTTCTCATGGCTGCTGAGATGCTGGCAATGCTCTTTAGGGCAGTGGGGAGGAGACCCATGACTTTCGTGCTCCTTGTCCATGTCCCAGGCATCCCAGCTTTGTGAGTTACAGCTGTCTCGAGCAGAAGGCAGGAGCAGGGCTCTGCAGCTGGGACACACACTGCTCTCCCCAGTTTTGAGCAGGATTTATACCAACAAGACATAGGCTGGGAGTTTGCATTGCCACAGAAAACCTGGCGTAAAATACAGAAATCTCCTGGACAGCCGACGGTGCAGAGCTCACCTGGATCACCCCTGCTCTTGATCCATCATTCGGGCAGACTTAAACTGCACTTGGATGCCCTTTCTCAGGACAGGCACACTCAGAGATTTATTTTGTGCTGCAGAATTGGAGTGAGGCTCTTCTGGACCTTTTGGATCCAGTGTGCTTGGATACCCTCCACAAGCATGATACAAATATTTAATATGTGATACCTGTAGCTAAGGTTGTAGGTATACGCTTGTGTCCCACTAGAGTCAAAGGATCAGTGCTTTGAGGCATTGACTGTAGGTGGGGAATAACATGATTCTGTGCAATGTTTTCAAACACACCTCAAATGGACAATTTGCCAAGGCTCTGTAGTACTGTGTGACCCAGCAATATCTTTCAAGTAAACCTCCTGCTCACTTCTGGTTTCCTGGACATGCACAAGCCTGTGCAGCATGCAACTGAAAGCCCTATTAAGAAATAAAAAAGAAACCATAAGAAGTGATGAGATGTGATAAGAAGGCATGGCAGCCCAGCCAGGGCTCTGTTTCTTTAGTAAAGTCTTTTTTCTGTCTGCGAATTTATGGTTCTCTCCTCAAAAGTCCTGTGTCAACGGGTGGTGGCCTAACAGAGTTGGGGAGAGCTTTCTCAGGCAGAGAAAGAGTGTATTGCCTTCTGTCCAGAGATAGGAGACTGAAAAAAATCCATTCCTGTTGACTAAGGACAGGCAATGCCACCCAAAGCTGCTGTCCACAAGGATGTATGTCATCATTTCATCATTTAGGCATTGGAATGGACTGTCCGGGGAGGTGGTGAAGTGGCGAAGTCACCATCCCTGGGGATATTTATGGATAAAGACTGGATGTGGCACTCAGTCCCATGGTCAGCTGACATGATGGTGTTCAGTCATAGGTTGGACTCGATGATCTCAGAGGTCTTTTCCAGCATGATTGATCCTTGTGATTCCGGGATCATTTCTGGTACAAGTGGGGATGTGCACTCGGGACCTTGAGGGCAGAAGAGGCCCATGGGGCTGTGAGAAGTGGCCCCTGTGCCAAGAGTCAGGGGTATGTCAGAGGCTTCAGACACACATGGAGCGAGTGAGGATGGAGTAGGCAGGGGAGACACAAAATCCATCCCCTAAGGTAACAGGGAGAGCTCTAGCTTGGGTAGCATCCATGCTACTAAGGTCATGTTGGAGGTTGTTTTAAGTGGAAATGAAACTGCTTTAACTGAGTCCTCAAGCAAAGAGAAAAGCCAAGATAAAAGTATCATTTACATGGAGACCTGTTTTTCCAGGCCCTTGTTCTCACGGAAGGATGAGTGTGGGCACCTGAGGACAGGCAGAGGACCAGCAGCATGCAGTCACTGTACAGCTGGCAGAGCTCTGGGGTAAGCTGGAATAGGATTGATCAATCCACATCCCTCCTGGTGCTGGGGAGACACGTACCAGCTTAAACCTGTCCCAGCCTCGATCACTGCTGTGACAGTGTGGGCAAAACCCAGGGATTCCAGCTGAAACCTAAGCAGGAGCCTAGGTTAACTGTAACTCGAAGTCATGGCCAGATGGTTACCATCCAGCAGAGGAATAATGAAGGTATTAAGGTTAATTTAACAGGCTTAAGTCTATAGGTGGTCTCAGAGGGCTGCAGCCAAGTAGCTGAAACCTACCACCCCTTCCTTGGGAGCGTGCAAGCAGCAGTGGTGGATGGAGGCTCTTCATGCAGGTTTAGTGCTGTGGAGGATGTGGAGGATTTCCCCAGGGAGCATGGGGGCAGGCTGCAGATCTGCCTTCCTCAGCAGACACTGCTGGCAGAGGAGGACAGAGGACTTTGAGAAATTCTGAGCTTTTAGCATGGAAATGTGTGAAGCATTGAAATTGTCCACGGATTAGAACATTTTATCTACTGTCATGTCTGAGACTGGTTAAAAATTTCCAGCGGGGTTTCCCTCTATCAGTGCTATTTCCTGCGCTCCAGTCGCAGCCTGTCCCCTGACAGGCGTGTTGCTGCTTTAAAATTACAACTTTAATAGAGCAATGAGAAGAACTTGCTGTTTTATTTTGAGCACCAGGGAGTAGCAACCCTTTTGGCTCACCTGCTCCCAGGGATGGAGAAAGAGGTTCAGGAAGTCCAGGGTGTCACCCCCGGGGAGGAGGTGGCCTAGCTGGGGTCAGTGGGGAGTGTCACCCCTTATCTGTGAACGGATGGCTCTAGGGATGCAGTTACTCAGCTCTGCATCCCATGGGAATCCCAGCGGGCCAGCCCTTCATCGTAGCCCTCCTTCCCTCAGGGAAACTCCGCAATGTGCTCTCCAGCACCGAGGCCTCCTGACAGGGCTGAGGCCCATCCGTGCACTCCAAGACAGGGTGTTCACCTCCAGCCTGATCTCCTCAGCCCCTCGCCCCTCAGACCTGCCCAGCTGTCCCCTCCAAGGAGCTGCCCAAGCCCAACAGCACAGGCAGCTGCTTTTCAGTGCTTGCAGTGGTGCCTGTTGAGTCTCAGCCCAGATGTGGCCGGTGGGTCTGAACACTTAAACCTTCTCCAGCACAACAGACTATCAAACTCAATTTAATTTCATATTTTCTTTCCTTTGCTGAGTACCGTGTCACACATACGAGTTCTTCCCGGGTTCTCTGCCCAGCCAGGCTTTCCTAACAGTATCCAGCATCCCTTGCAGGCAGCCCTTCATTAGGAGAGCTCCTGTGCCTGAGGAAGAGGTGGGAAAGGATAATCAAAGCACATGGGTTCCTCCTCAGTTCCTTTTTGCTCCCTGAGTTTATCCAGTCAACATTTGAATGCATTTGAGTCCATCCTGCAGAGCAAGGGAGGAAAAGGGCCCTTTGTTTTCTTGTTGCTAAAGCACCTTACTTCTAATTAACAGAGTGATTTAATTAACGTTAGGCAGAATCAGCCTGGTTTTGTTCCCTTAGGGGATAAGGGGAGGATAGCAGGCAAGGCAAACAGGTAACATCCTCTTCTGACACTAATTCTCCAGGGCATGGTCCTGATTTCTGAAGGCTGCTCCAGGCTATCTTCTCCAGACGCTTTGAATCTAAGGAGGAAATAAAAACAGAGTGTGAATAAAGTTCACATTTGGGGAGGAAGGTTGGTTTTGACTGACTATTTGTTTCCTCAAATGGTGGTAGGGAGTGGAGGGAGTTTCTGAGAGATCACAAACAACTTTGGAACAGCTTAGAGCAGGACTTGGAAAAACAAACTCAATGAATTTTTTTTTCTTTCAGCTGAAAATGATGTGTACAGTATTATCCTTCTCTGTCATGCTGAGATTCTCATTATTCAGAGGAACAAGCTCTTGCTGCTGCAGATTTCATGTGCACGGATCAGAAAAGTGTTAATGGACAGCTACTGGTACCAGCCAGGCCTCCACCCAGACCTAGGTGCAGCAGTTTTATAATATGCTGTGCAAAGCACGGTAAGTTTATAATACATTCACGGCAACATCTTCATCGCCTTTATCAAGTGTGGGTTTGTCAGGTTTTTGCCATTGCAGAGAGCATCTCCACGAAGCACAGGGCCGGAAGTATTTGGGTAAGGCACAAAGAAATGAGACATTTGCTAGGTAGCCTCAGCCTGGCTGCGTGGACACCTCGCCTGGCTGCAGATTGTGTTGTCTTCTGCCTCTCCTCCTCAGCAGGCTGGCAGGACACTTACTGGGATTCTGCTTCCTTTTGGTTTGGTTAAATCTGCTGCTTAAATCAGCACTTCTGACTTTTTCTTACTGCGCTGCTACTGATTGTTGTTGACAGGGAGAGGAAAAAATGCCCTTCTCTGAATGCTACACCAGTGCAAAGTACCCTGTCTTTATTATTTTCAATTAATATTAAGACTGAATAGTGCAGCCTTGGCACAGCCTAAAGTGCGAACAAGGCAAATTAGACGAGAGATTACACATTTTTGGCATTCTGGCATTAACTAAAATAATTTAAGCTTTGTCTTTGGTGGTGGTCTTAAAGCGAGCGGAATGCAAAGGTGGAATTCGGGACCGGCTCCGGAATACCCTGGTGTGAATTTCTTTCTTTAGAAGAGAGTGTTTAATTCCACATATTAACATGTTGGGCTATTTTACTAAAAGTGAAGTTACGCTGATTAGTTACACTAGAGAAGCTAAAGTATGTACATCTGCTTGAAGCAGGCATTTAATGGCAGGAATAATGGCTAACTTTGCTCATGTAACGTTTCACTTTAAGAATCTTTAAGAGATGCACGTAGCTGATGCTACAGCTGGGAGAGGGGGTTTTTTTTAATTATTTATTTTTGTTTTCTTTTAAATAAGCAGAATTCAAGTCGTTTATTTTTTAAGTTACTTCTCTCCCTCATATTACAAGAATTTCACCTCCTTGCTTATTACAGGAATTTAATCTCCTTCCTTGCCAAAATGAACTCTCCTTCCCCTAAAATAAAACTATGATGAATGGGACTAGAAAGGTGAATTCTTAAACTTTCTTTAAAATGTGCCATTACACAACAAACTTCCCGGTATTGATTAAGCCCAGGTGGTCTGCTCACCCAGCAAACAGATATTTTACAAAGCTTTATTATGCCTCATTAGAATTCAGTCCTTTAGAAGATTTCTAATTATATTGTCTAATAAAACTAAACCTTCGAAGCTATTTGCATATTATATGAAGAAATCTCATACAACAAACTCACAGTGGATTCAATTAACATAATAGCTAATTATATATCCCATCAGCCTTTAGAGTAGCTCAGCATTCATGTTGCTCCTGTTTTAGCCTAGAGCAAAGGAGGTTTGAATTTTCACTTCTAAATATTGACTTTTAACTAATATCAAAAATGATTTGAACACTTTTGTGGATGAAAAGATAATGATTAAACTACATGAAACATTTTAAAAGACTTATTTCCAAGTCATTGAAACAATTCCTATTTAAACCTAAACCTTCCCGTATTATCCATTCTGAGTCTGTCCATATTTTATAAAAAATAAATGACCAGATATGTCTAATTATTTTGACAAATGTTTGATTGACAGTTAGGTTATTTTGAAACTGCCTACTTCCTGCAGTTACATTTTGTATATTTTTCATTGCACTTTGTAATGCAATTGTATTCTTGGCCAGTTGTGGTATCTATCAAGCAAGAAATTTAGGACTAGATTAACAGAGACATAGTAATGAACAGGCATTTGAGCACCCTATAATTGACTGTTATTAAGGTGTTGTCACAGTAGTCTGTAATGAATTCTCTTGTTTTCTTTTGAAATTGGATGAGATATTCTGGAAAAAAAAAGAAGAAAAAGAAAAACACAAAAACAAATGCAAAAGTTTCCTTCAACTTTCAAAAAAATGCCCCAAAGAGACAAAGCCTTTTTTTTTTCCTTTTTAAAGATTTCAAATGATTTGAAGGTGCTTCCAATTTCGAAACACTCAGTAGAAAAATCAAGGAGGGAAGGAGCAAATTTTGTGACCTATGTGAAAACTTTAAAAAAAAAAAAAATCAGGTGTTCATCAATCTCCTCGTCAAATGCAATGGAAAATCATATTTATATTTTTGCACAAGATAGAAGATAAAGTTTGTTGCTGAGTACATGGTTTTCTCCCATTACAATGATGGCTGCCTTTTCATTCATATTTTAATGAGGTTAGTATCTCTGAGACAGCTTTTTCGGGGTGGAGGCCCATGTCTCCGGTACAATTACAATAGGAGTTGCTTTATTGACAAGTACTATTCAAAATCTTCACAGTATAGAAAGAAAGGCTTTAGTTTTCCACCACTTGTCCAAATACTTATTCCTCTCTTACTCTTAAAACACTTTCAGAAAGAGCACTCTCAACTGCCTGGAGCCCTGTACACCAGGCAGAGTGCAGCTCAGCAAAAAAATACTTCGCTTAAATTCAAGTTGCATTTATGTCTGCAAAAACCTCCCTCGGTAAAACCCAACAAATAGACACCAGAAATTAATAGATAGCCTTGGCAGCTTCTGCATCCATAGGTTTACAAGAAACAGGCTCATATAAATGATAGCTCCTACCCAAATTGTGAGTCTGACTCCAACCGTATGAGGAGAGACAAAGTTATGCAGAGATTAAGCGTCCAATATATAATTTATATGACAGAAACAAAAAAAAATTGTAAATCCAGCTCTTGGCAAGTTAATCTCTTGCGCTTTTTTTCATCTTCTCTATGTATATGCTATGTCTCAAGTACTTTTCATTGCTGTAGCAAGGGAATACAGCCCAAATCTAAATATGATGCTAAATAAAAGCCTGAGCCACATCACAGAAGTGCTAGTACATGCACAAAAACTTACTTTTGGTGCATCCAAAAGAAAGTTCACACAGCAAAATCCTCTCTGTAAATTTGTGGGGACCATCACATGAATTTTGAGGGTTCATTATTTTTTTCAGATGTTGGATACATTTTCTCCCAGGTCAGTCCTTGGCTGTGCTGTGCACGATAACGTTCGGGAGAAGGGAGTGCCCTGTGTTTGGGCAGGGTACCCCGTGGCATCCCTGGGCTCTGGCTCAGCCACACTCAGCACATTCCCAACCAGCCAGGATGCCACAGGAAAGGGCTGCAGGAGGTGTAAATAGACACCTGAATATTGGTTGGAGTATAGCCATCGGAAAACCTTTTTTCAAAAATTTGCTGAGTAAAACCCTCCTTCTGGAGATACCGAATCTATGTGAAAAGAAACACAGCCACAGAAAGTGCCTTTCCCCATCAACTAATTTAAGTTACTGCCCTGGATGTAAACTTAGAAAGGGGATGAAATTTAGTGCAATTTCTTGCTAGAGCAGTCAGATTGCAAAAAAAACCCCAATCCCTCCCAGAGCAACACTGACCTCAATAAAAGGGACGCCAGGGCTGAAATTAGACTGTGAGGTCGAGTCCCACCTTCTGTCGTAAGGGCTGTGAAACCTTCCTTCCACGTTCACAGGTGTTTTTATTTTTTACCTTCAGGAACAGCCACTTATTTCTTGGGATTTTTGGGGGGGAAAGGGCTTGCTCTGTGCCTGAGCTGCTCGAGCCTCTGCGCTCCCTGTCCTGGCAAGAGGAAGAAGCAGCAGAGTTTGGAGCACGAGTTTCAAACACCACTTCTGCCACCACCTTCTGCCTCCACCAGCTTTTTTTTCCCCAGTTTGCAAAACATTGTGTTTTCCTGAAAAAAAAGATTTGTATCCCAGTGGATGAGATGGAATTTTAATAGCAAAACATGGGTTAGTATGACACTGTCTTTACTGTAAAATAAGTTATGCTGCCCTACAAACAGGGTTGGGATCAAAAGGCTGCTGTCTTTTAAATTTTTTTGTCCTTTTTTTTCTACTAGGCACTTTTTTGCTTTTCCCAGACTTTTTTTTTGTGTGTGTGTGTGTCTTTTTTTTTTTAGACACTTTTTTTGCTCTTCCCAGTTTTCATAAAAAGTAGACTCCCCATCCGTATGTGACTGGGGGAGGGAGGGTTTTCATAATGGCCCTGGTGCAAGAAGAAGACGAAGGGGGAGAGAGAGGAAAAAAACCCTCTAAGCTTTAATTTTAATTCTCCTGCCTTTATTTATCTGATTTGTGGCCAGATGGTGGTGAAGCAAGGCAACCCCTTTGTGCAAATGAAGCCCACATGTGAAAGTCCTTCTGTAATGTAATCATTGAGACCGGAAGGGTTCATACTGTGTCTGAAAAGAGACAATGGAGCCGGGATATATCAACATCGCCGAAATCGAGTTCATTTGCGATGCAGGCCCTTTGACTATGGTTGTCATGAAAACTTCCTACTTTGATCAGCAGAGGGTGGAGAGAAAAAGAAGAAGAAAAAAAAAAAAGAAGTCTTCTAAAGGGGCAGGGATGCGGCGCGGGTGTTTGCTGTGCACTTGGCTCCGGTTCACGCCCCTTTCCGGAAGACGCAACAGGGAGAGGAGCATCTTGCACCTTGACCTGTCTAGACGGGGCGCGAAGTTTGGGGGGGTTTTTTTGTCCCCGTTTCCAAGGGCGAGGGTTGCTCTTTGACCCCCACCACCAGCGGTGGTGGCTCTCAGGGCGTAGGTAGCGGCCAGAGGTTTCCTGCCGAATTCTCGCCGCGGCCGGGAGGGAAGGGGATGGACAAAGACACGGACCAGCTGTTCGGAAATAAAGCTGAAATAGTAGAACCTGGGAGAAGCTAGGTTTTGTAAGCTATTATTTTCTGCACAAAACCCCTGGGAGGTATTAAACAGCTGCATCTGAGCTGGCGAGCAGCGGCTAAAAGACAGAGCAACAACTGAGAGCCCAGGACTTTGGCAAACTCCGCTTCAACCAGAGAAACAAGTGGCTGGAGCGCCAAGGGCTTTCATGGCCCGAAGGTCCGCCGCCGGCCGCCTCCCTTCGCCGCGGTGTCTTCGGGCTGCCGGGAGGTTTCCAAGTGGGAGGCTGGCTTCGGAGGAGGGCGAGGGGCGCGGGGGGCGCGGGGGTGTGAGCTGAAGGGCCCACGCAGGTTCTCCAGGGCCACCTTATCTGGAGGTGACGTTTTTAATTACGTGTATAATGTAATGTGTCGACGGTTCTGCATAGCGAGAGGGATGCTCTTTTTGCTCTTCCTGCCATCTAACTAGGCGTTATCTGTATGGAGTGTGGGGTTTTGGTGATGTAATAAGCAGAAAAAAAAAATCAGTTTTTTCCTCCGTGAGGTTTCTTTAGCAAAGTCAGAGAGCAACTTAATGGAGTTGTTGGGACGGAAAAGGAGATGGGATAGATTTACTCCTAGGCGAGGGGAGAAAAATTTTTGCAGACTATGAAAAAAAAAAATCAGTGTTTAATCTGATGCTTACAAACCTTTGAAATATGGGGTAGGCCAACATAACAAACGAGTAACCTTTTATTTTCCAGCCACAGCTGTGTCAGTGTGCCCACTCTTTCTCATCACTAGGAAAATAATGCAGATCATGCCTTGTTCTAATATTCTTGCCATAGTTTCAGATACTCCGTACTGGTTCCTCACAGAAACTGGCTGAGTATTTTGTGATAACACTGCGTTTTGTCAGATGCTTTATAACGTTATTTAGAAACGTATTTGGATCTATTTAGGGCTTCATAAATATGAATAAAGCATTTACAAAAGGCACATCACTTGCAGAAGTAACCCACGGATTAGACCAGATGCTTTATACGTTACAAATTTCCTAAACTTCAGCAGTTCCAAACTTCATTTTACTTGTGGATTTTTCTTCTAAGTGATTAAATATAAATTAGCATTTCCCAGGAAAAAAAAATCTCTGCTGATTTATGTGCAGGAAATAAGGGAATTGTACGAGTGGCTAAAATCCAGATTGCTAACTGGAGTTTCAAATATTTATAGACAAATTAGGGGAGGAGGGGAGGGTTGTCATCTTTTTTTTTCCTTAGGCCTTGTGGCATAGAGATGGGTTTTTCTCAGCTAATTCTGCTAAAAACACCGAGGTGCTCCGCCTGGCTTCGTGCCAGTGCCTTCTTCAAAATTATATTTTAGATATTTTTATTTAATGCTTTTGGGGCCTTTTTGTTTTTCTTTTTAACTCTTGTGGAAAGTGAACAAAAACCAAACAAACAAAAAAAGACCCTGAAAAGCCAGGGGGTTGTGCTGGCCGTGGCCTTCTGAGCAGTGGAAAGAAGCAGGCGAGTGAACCAGCGAGGAGCACAGGCACAGCTCTGCCTCTGTCACTGCCAGCTCACAGTTCTCGCGTGTCCTGGCAGGTATTGCTTTGATTTTTTCGGTCAAGCACAGCAAATGGCCTTTTCTTGAGAGTGTGTGTGTGTGTGTACGACTTCCAGCAGGCAGATTTTCTTTCTCTGCGGTTTTTCTCTGCCCATGTTAAAGGGCTTCCCCTTGTTTATGGGTTGAAGGCTGTATTTTGGAGACAGGGATTCCCTGTTCGTATGCACCCTGACTTCCTACAAGGTGCCAAACACCAGGCTGGGTGGTGCACCCCCTTGGACCTGCACTCAGCTGCCCATCCCAGGGGGGTAGAGATGCATTTTGGGGCACCGAGGTGGATTGCCAGCAGCTCCCTAAATGCTGGGGTGAGGGGAGCTCAGCAGCTCTCTGCTGTCGGCTGCTCTATCTGCACTGAAATCAGAGCTGCATCTGCCAGGCCAGGGAGCTGTATTTACGGCACATCGTCACCACTAATATCAGACTACAAAATGGGCTCGTTTTATTTAACTTTCGAGTGCCTCCTCCATGAGTCCATGTTCAAAGGGGCNTGTTAAAGGGGGGGGGGGGGGGGTGGGGGTGTCTCTAACCAAGGGAAATGCCTTTTGGAGGGGTTTTCCTCCCCACCCCCCCAGTTCATGAATGTGGTTTTGAAACAACAGTGAGGCTGGGCATGAAGTTTAAGTAATATTTGGTAGCATGAATTCTCAGGCAGCCCCCATTCATCCGCACGCTGTGCAGGGCAGGGAGAGCGGAGCGAGCCGAGGGCTCCTCGCAGCCGCCCTGCTTGTTTCTAGCTGGGGAGAAAAAAAAA
>VZTA01020718.1:53424-79903 GCA_013398855.1 Mohoua ochrocephala
AAAAAAAAAAAAGCACAGTACGAGTATCCTCCTTTTTTTTTTTCATCCTTACAGTGGGAAAGTATCGTAGAGGAGTATGAAGATGAAATATTCTCACTTATCGCCCAAGAGGCAGACTATCTAGCTGACAAGCTGTGCAGTGAAAAATCAGGTACTGTGTCTGATGTAACATGTGCTCTCTCTACAGCCGTGTGGGGTTGGGTGTTTTTTTCAAACCCAGCGTACTGCTTTGCAGGAGAAGTGGGCTGTTGTTGAATAAGCAATGACACTACATGGCTTTAAAAAAAAAAAAACCGACCAAACATCCCCTTTTAAAGGCTTTTAATTCTTTTAATTCTTTTGTGCATATTAATGCAGCATGGTTTGAGCATCCCAGCTAACGCGGTGTGTTTTCCTCCTGGTGTTAACATGACTTTTTGCTCCTTGTGTGTCTGTGCTGTCATTTCCAGGTCAGAAATGAAACTAACCCTCTTGCAACAAAATACAGGCATTTGTTTCTCCTGTTTAATTGCTAATTGCAGCCACTAAGCTGAACTGGGAGCCAGGAGAGGGCAGGCTTAGAAATGTGCTGTTCATTTTTAGGTGAACTCTTCGTTGCCATCAGACAGGAGTTGTCCTTAGAAGGGCTGGCCAGCCCACCGCCATCGCCTCCTGGGGAAAATGTGTTTTATAATCGTTTAATGTTTTCTTATATAACTCCAAATAAGTAAGGCCTCTTTTCAATCCTGACAAAGTAAGAAAATGCTTCAAAAAATTAATTATAGCTTATTTAAGATCTTCCTCCGTTCCTCTCTTTCTTTCTCTCATTTTCAGTGTTTTGGGGTATTTTTTTAAGTTTTATTTACATTTCTGGATGTAAAAATCAGATAACTTGAGGCACTAAGTATTATAAGATTATAAATGAAGTTGGGTTATCCCTCCTCAGCATGCTGCCTTCAGTGCTAGAATATGCATAAAAATATCGATCTCCAAATCAACACTTGTAAATATTGGTTTGTGGGTTTGAGATTTAAAGGCTGTAAGCATTATTTGGGATGCAAGAAACAGGGCCCGTGAAGGTTGGAAAAGAAGTTCATAGAAATAAGTTTGTATACTTTAAAACAACAAGGTATTTGTAATACTTATTGAAAGCACATAGTCTGGAGCACAGGAGAACTCCATCTGTAAAGACACAAAGTTCTCTCTATAATCTTCTTGGACAAATAAACTCCAAAAAATAAACTTTCCAGAACAGATTTGATTTATTACAAGTATTTCTTATTTGTCATCTCTGCCATCATGGAGCTACTCTCGGTCGTGCCAGAACAGACACAGCCAGTAGCAAATTATTTTGAAAACAACATACTTCCTCCATAATGGACAGCAGGATTTCTGGTAGTGGGTTTTGCACAGAAAAACTTTCTGGGTATTTCAGAAACAAAACCCAGAAGAGTCGGTGGGATAGCGTAGAAAAATCATCACCTTCCAGGGTGATTTTCTCAAAGAGGAGCCTGGGATAAATCCCCTTTCCTTCTTGGCTCCTTTCATAACAGCTTCTAAATCTTTTGGAGAACAAATTGCAGTTTTGTGCATCTTCAGTAACACTGTAAAAATATTTTCTAAAGGCACAGGCAAAATATTGATATGAAAGTATCAAAGCCCACGCTGTTAAAAATCTCTTTTTTTTTTTTTTTAATGGGTATGCTCAAAAGCTTTCTCCCTTCTCCTTGAAATACATTTTGGGTTTAAAACCCACAGTGTGTTCTCACCCAGCCTCCTTACATCAAGAAGATCATTTCCTCCCTCCTAGCAGATGAGATTGCTGTGACTGCACGTTAACCTCCTTTGCACAAATACCCCCCTGCATATGTGCAGGGCTGCTCTTCCTGACTATAAATAGTGGTCCGCAGAGGGGAAAGTAGTTTAGTTTTCTTCCTGGCAATTAGCACAGATAAACAAGCTGCCATTTAATAAACAGAAGAGCAAGTCCTCGTCGTTGCAAGTATAGGATGCTTGCAAAAGCAGCAGGAACACTACAGAGCGATGCTGAGCTACGCTGATATAAAATAAGGGCAAGAAATTAATCTGCCATTCCCCGTATCACCCCGTTGCCCATTTTAAAAATGTCAGTACATTAAAGAGTAAAGACTAAAAAAAGACACAAGGACTTTTTTAAAAAAAATCTAGTTTGCCCTGTGTATAAAATGGGATGAAAATAAATGTATTAAATTGCATTAAAAATAATGAAAGCATGTTTTCATAAACTCTGCAGCAGGCAGGAGGTGGCAGAGGAGCACAGTAATACCTGACAGAGCAGGGAAGTGCCTGCCTGGGTTTTTCCAGGGAAAATAAATTCAGGCACCGGTGGCACTGGAAACGGCGAGTCTTCGAAATTGTGTCAGGCTTCACGACAGCCACGCAGCACCAACATATAACTTACCACAGCCTCCAACTCACAGAACACAATGAGACTTATATTATTAGGTCTTATCTATCTTACAATGGCAATTTTCATTAATACGTTATATTAAAGGAATATTACACTCTTATCATTCTACTGTAAATTATTGGCTCTTTTTATTCAGAGCTCCGTGAGTTCATTCAGAATGGCATTTTTATATTGTTTTTTTTTTTTTTTTTGTGGGGGGGGGTGGTGCAAATTATCATACTAAGTGACAGAAATAGTATAGAAAACCTCTCCACAGGCCAGTTGTAGATTTTGATGCTGTGGATTTCACCATATAGCAGGAGACAAAAAAAACCAACAAACCAAGTCAGTGATGTATTCATTTCATTATTATGCTTTTAATTTTCTTTTAAAGGGCTGTGTATGTGAACATGGCTTATTTCTTGTGGGCCATTGCAGACTTAATATTGGTGTAATCAAACCCTTTTTACACTGTTCTGTGGTAAAATAATAAGGGTTGCAGTTTTCTGTCAGCCTACAAAGATGACATTAATGGAAGTCCCATATTATGGTAAGAAACCCTCTTCTCCGCAAGTCCCACTTAGTACTTTTCTTTAATTCTAATATCATAGCAGACTTTTTTTTCTTTTTTTTTTAAGGCTACTGGAGGTGGATGTTTCTTGTTTGATTAAAAAGTGGGAAACTTCAATAAAGTCTTTTAGCATGATCAAACTGTTTGATATTTACAAGCATAGATCCGTTCGCTGTCATGTATTCTTTGATCACGCAAAAAGTCTCAGTGCTAGACAGGCAGGCAAAACCTGCTGAGACGCACCTTCAGATCCTCTACTATTTTTACAAGCTTAAAAAAAATCTAAAAGTTAATTTTCCAGGAGATTACCTTTTTTTTATCCCCCCCACCCCCAAACAGAAGGCGCGGTTGCCAGTCGGCCCAATGGAATAACACAGATTTTTTTTTTTTAATTGCCCTTTAATTTTCTTTGCTGATTGCAATCATTTTCTGTGTGCTCTTTCTGAGGTTATATATATTTTTAGTTGTGATGGTTGGGGCTCAGTGCCATGCCAGCAGCATTTCATTCAGGGTTAAATGGAGTTATGTGAAGGCCAGTAAGGAGCCAGAAACCAGTTAAAGCTTGTGCTAATGTACAGACCAGAGCCAGCTGATTTATAAGTGGAAAATAATTTAACACCACGTATTTTATGAGTGCTGAAAGCTACTGTTTAAGTAACACCAGGACTTCTCCCACATAATTTTCTTTTTATGTGCTCACAGCCATAAAAATGTTGTGTTTGGTTAAAATCTTATAGTCCCCATTTTATCTTAAAAGTGACTTACCCCATGTGTTTCTTTATTTAGCTGTTTGGGAAGTTTGACTATAATTTAGGCACGCGATATTGAGTTATACAAAAGTGAAACAAAACGCTCTTATTCAACTGCAAAGAAATCCAGAAGTCTTTTTCTGCACAATTATCGCTCAAACTATTGTGTTTTTGCAAACTGATACTTTCTAGGAGGCTCATTCCCAGTGAGAACTACTCTCCTGGAGAGTTTAACAAAGCTAGCAGCTACATCAATTAAAAGCAACTAAAATGCCTCTTATGGGTATGTGAAGAATATTAAGCTGCCATTAAGTCATTTACCGCTCACCTTAACATTCTCTGCAAGATTGTGGTTAAAAAAGGCAATATGTGGGGTGAGAAGCTGTAGTTTAATGCTGCCACAGCACTCTGGAATTACATATTTTCTCATATTTTTCTCCCCGTGCAACTAGGAAAAAGAACAGGAGAGAGAGAGAGAGAGAGAGAGATTTGCCTTTGCATCCCTGCCTTGCGATAGGATCTGTGAGCGCACATTTCCCCAAATGCTACAGGGGACTGCAGGTTCCATATCCGTGGGGTCTGTTAAAGAACTAGGCTGTGACACTCCTCGTTTTAAAATACGAGGTTTGATCTAAAAATGCCATTGGATTTTAGCTGCAGCAGTGAGGTTATACTGGGAAGACAAGAGAAATGAATGTAAAGACTAACGTGGGCACCTCCGGAGAGAAAAACCGGGTATTTTCTGTATTTATTAGTGTCTTATTGTGCAATATGCTGGGCTCTGTTCTCCAAGGCCGATCCATGGCCAAACCCATCCACAGGAGCACCGGCGAGTGCCCAAAGCCAGATGTGAAACCCACCTGGGCAGCGACAGGTTCACCACGAGAGCCTGGGTACTTGCTAGGTGGTTTTCCAGCAACTGTTTTAAAAACCTGCATGAACTGTGTTTATGTGGTGTGACAATCATTAGAGAGCCCGCTGTTGTGGGATAATTTTTCAATTCAAATGAGTCCGAGTTTTCAGGGCTTTGCAAAAATGCCCTCTCACGTGGGGATGCACGAGTTGTGTCCGTGCCCTGTAAGGGAAGAGTCAGACACTGAATTATTTAACACATTTGAGGACAGGAATTGAGAATAAATAGATTGCTTTACTCTTTTTTTTAAAAATCCTTCTTTATCTGTTTCAGTAGAATATATCTGAAAGAGTCTGACTCACTGTCAGTGTGTCATGGTTATGCCTCACGCTGTCCCTCATTTCTGATTTATTGCCCAAAGTTGTTTAACATGCTTTAATTTTCGCCTTCACACATTCAGTGGTGGAAGTGCTTCAAGACGAAAACCCGTGCTTTTCCAGTTTGAAAAACATGTATTTTTGATTAAAGAAACAGGTACTTTCGGCAAAGCGTTACTCTTCAGGACATCAGTAAATCACACGGAACTTTTCCTACCTTAGGTGCCTGAGCAGAGGCTGCTGCTCTCAAAGGTTGCAGAAGAGATCAGCTCCTCATTGCAGACTGAAGTAAGATGAGAACACAAGTTTTTTCCTTGTGTAGTCAATTTTTGCTGTTGTAATATCTCCGCTGGTTTCTACTTTTAATCGTTGAATGTGCCTACATTCCACAGGGGGGATTTAATTATTATTATTATTACTAGTAGTATTTTAACTGTTTTTCTGTTTCTGATATTTCGATATGAAACGTGAAGGGATTTTGATGAGAATGTGGAGTTTAATGGGCAACTGGTTTTTCAACCTTATTTCTATGTTCAGGTTTTTATTTACCCCAAGGTATTCATCTCACTTGTGCCAGTTTTCACAAAATCAACATCTGATTGTCACAGAGCTGGGGTCTGTGAAAACTGAGCCTCCTGCTCCAGCAGAAAAAGATAACTCAGAGAATTTCAAAAAACCTATTATTTTTTTCATGTGTTTAAGAGATGACTTTTTCATCTGTATTTCCAGACTAGAAAGAGTTTAGGGTTTATAGCTAAGAGCTGCAAAGTTTCTATCCCTGTTATTGAGATGATGATGGCAAACTTTTGAAATAATTTGTCCTTTTAAAGGTGAAATAACTTAGTAGAGTGTGTGCAGTCCTTAAAACAAGCCATTCCTTTAAAATTTCCATATCAAAGTCCCACTGATCCCGTTATAAACGTTCACTCAACATGAACACCACTAGTGTAATAACTTTTTTTAATTAAAGCTTTCTTGCTGAAGAAATGGCAAAAACCATCAAAATGCTCCTGACAGAGGTTATGCCTTTCATTGTTGGGGTGTTTTTTCATGTCCAAAATATTTATTAATCAGTATAAAACATTTGGTCATAAATCTCACCCAGAGATGGGGCTCGGTTCAGGTTGTTGCTGTGTCTTCAGAAGATAAAGTGGGAGAATATCTGCTTCAGGCTCCAATACTCGATAAAAGCACTGTTTAAAAAGATGTTGACTACTTAGCCATGGTTTTAAGGTAACAAGGCTAGTTCATTCAAAGCAGTAGAATATTTATGGTAAAAGTAAACTTTATAACAAAGAAAAAGTTCTGAAAATACATAGATCACCTTTCCTGCAGATTGAGTAAACACCGAAGAATTAAAAATTATGAATTGTATCACGAAAAACAAAGCCCTTCTCTGGTTAAAAATATGTTCAATAATGTCACATAATTTTAAAGTTTATTTATAGATTTTTACAGTATTTCTAAAGTTAAATATTTCAACAATAACATGATCTATCCCTCAGTGCGTGTAAATTGCTGGAGCTTCACAGAAGCCATTAGAGCAATGCTGATTTACAGCAGTTTAATGTCTTATCCCCTGAATCTGTTACACAAAGATTTGTTGTCTGATCTAATGTTTTTAAAAAGACTGAAGTTTTTTGCTCCAGGTGGAACATTTTCTGCCATATCCTACTGACAGACCGATTTTGCAGAATGCTTCATCAAAGTTATAATTTGAGTATTGTGGAGCAGCTATACTCTATAAAATGGAAATAATGCCTTCAGTATTTAAGGAAGACTTTCTTCACACTTAATCCAATTCAACACCTTCTTTGATGTGTATGTAAACAGCGATTTTAAAAGAAACTTTCAAATATTTGAACTCCCTTTCCATTTCATTCTGCTTCCGAGCAGCCCGTTCAGGCTGAGGTGGGTTCTTTAGTGTGGATACTGAGCTCACCTCACACACAAACCCCACAATCGACTGGCTCTGTTTAAAGTCTGAGAGCAGGAAAACGTTTCTTATTGCGCATAAAACTGAGATATATACATATCAAACTGTTTGTCTCCATTCCCCTCCTGTTTCCATTCTGTTAAATCTGTTGATTTTCGAGTGGGTAGAAAAGACAGATTTGGCTCAAAGTATGTTTAAAAAAACATATGATACCATGTCACATAAAAGGAAGACAGCTACTGGGATTCTGTGCTGCTATTTCAAAGTTTAGCTAATTCTCACCCTATTTTAATCATATATTTTTTCCCCAAAAATTTAAAAAATTTTTTACCTCTTTCTAGTATCCTCTTTTTATCATTCAACATGAAAAACCCATAAAAGCAACTAATAAAATTGATTATCCAGGAGAACAGCATAGTGCTAGTGGCTGACCAGGGGAGTAACTTTTGGGTTTTTTTCCTTTGTGTTTTGCAATAGAGGAAACTTTTGTGCTTTCTGTAACAGCGACTTGTAAATTATTTCAGGCAGATATGTTAGAATGTCTCTTTAAAATTTAAGTGCTGTCTCGTGCTTTGATATGCCCTCCAAATTGGTCACCATCGTGCTGTAAAAGAGTTCCTGAGTAACCTGGCTGGGTTTTTTTACTGAGCATCAAGTCCTCCAGCGCTGCGCTTGGTGCAGGCATTCAGCCACTGTGGTTGGTGTGGTTTGTGCTGAGAAAACACTACGAGATGGAAGCAGTGAGATATTCGTCCCTCAGAAGGAAAGCCTTTCTTTAAACTGTGATTTGCACATTTACACTTTTGTGTAAATCTGTCTTTGAATTTCACGCTGCAGAACTGCCAGAGAATTTTGGTGTCTGTTGCTTTTTTGCATCAGTGTTAAGATATGGGCCAAATTCACCCCGGTATCACTCCAGTCTTATCCTGATGTAACCTGGTGCATTCTGTAGTGGGCCACATCTGATACATGCTCTCCTCAGCCCTGGGGTATTTATTTTTGGGGTAAATACTCAGATTGTTTCACTATCACTTTATTGAAGCAGATACTGACAGAGATGCAAACTTAACATTTGTGAGGATCTTTGTGAAGCCAAACTCGTCTTGGGTTCATTAAGAAGTGCTCAATTTAAAAAGAAAAAAAAGGGGGATTCATGCTTTTTATCACCTGAGTGAGTTAGCAGATTAGGTAAAATGATATGATATAATATATATGATGTGATGTGACATGACGTGACCTGCTTGGAGTCCCGTCTATCCAGATATTTATGTAGCTGTCCTCAGCTGGTCCCCTTGGTTCCCTCCAATAAATGAGCATCTCAAAACCTATATGGGAAAGCAAGGAAATGTGTCCTGACTTCAGACCCTGTCTTTTCTCCCTTATTCATCTCACCCTACTCTGATGAATCGGAGATGTATCCAAAGGCATGATCTTGCCTTTTATCAGTGCAACAGAAGCGTAAAGGTCATTTCTAAGGAAGGAGGACCAGAACTTTGCCCAGAGCAAGTAGCTTTAGTCTGTTGACTTGGGATAGAGCTGTCACATTTGACCTGGGGAGACTGGGGTTCCCCAGTTCATGAGGACTGTTAATATATGTTTTTAAAAACAGTTAATTTCATTTTCATGCCAAATATACCAGGGAAAGAGCACTTCCCTGGTGACAGATTTTATTTCAAATGCGGCTTATGCTGAATGAGTGGAGGTCGCTAAGTTCATTTTACTGAGGAACGAAAATGGATGAAGCAAGATCCTAAATGGTCAAGATCAATGCTGTATTTATGAAGAAAAGCCCTAAAACAAGGTTATCCACTAACTAGTCATGTTTTTTATTCATATTTGTCTTTGTGGTCTAACATTTGCTCATGCTGTGACAACTTCATCAAAATACAGTTTTTAGAAAATGCACCTTTCTTGTCCCTGTTTCACTGACATAAAGAACAAGCCTGTTAGAATTTTATGAGCAAAATATTAACTCATGTGGTGTCCCTAATACATATGAAGTTTCCCAGAATTGAGGAGAGCCAGATTCGTATTAAATGAAATACTATTAGTGGGTCTTACAGCGGGAGCAGTGAGGAATACCTTGTAATTATGGTGTACACATCCGAGTGCAGCGTACTTTGTTCTGGAGGCTTAAGTAGGTAATTAGCATTTTGGTTATGGAGTTGTGAGTGATCTTAAATTGCGTCGGTCTCTGAAAACTGTCCTTACTTTTAGTGCTGGGTTGGATGCAGTTACTTCTGGAAAAAGTCCCTTGGAATTCCCCACGGGGCAGGAGCACCTCTGCCAGCAGCGGAGTGGAGGTGGCAATGGGGGACCAGCCAGGGTGGAGAAGGGAGCGAGGGGAGAAAAGGCCTTGGGATGCTACTGGGGGCACGGAGCGGATGTAAAACCAGCACTTGCACCTTCTGTTGTCTGAGCACAGGATTTCTGAGACTGGATGAGAACAAGGAAAGCCTTTAGTGAGGGGAAAAGTGTGAAAGGTTGGGAAATGACTGCAAAGTGGAGTTGCTGCACTCGGCAAGTTCCCCACAGCCGTGCGTGTGCCAGAGCAGCGCTGCAGCGGCGCCGATCGCTGCACGAGCGTTGATTAACAGCAGAACTGTGCTTAATGCAACACGGGTTAATGCAGAGGCTTTCTGCAGGAGCGCCTCAGCAAGGCTGCGTGCGAAAGAGTGGGAGAAAAGGAGAGACCAATTCACAAAGCTCATTTAGACTGAGCGAGAAGCTTTAGAAAACAAGAATGTCTTCGTGCCTTTAACCATATTTACAGACCTGGCTGGTTTAATGGCATTCAGCAATAAATTCCATCGCCTTCGGGAGCAATTGATAAAGGTTCTGGTAACCGCCTGCTCCAATCTACTTTGGGGAATGTTAATAAACCAGTACCCAAGGACTCCTAGGTGTATGCCGTGGAATAGAGGGAGCTAAATGTCAGCTAATTAAGCAGAGCTGAGACCATGAAAGATCTTGTGAGTTAAAAGTTAAATATTAATATCAGTTTCAAACTTTATGAAAAGCTGGCTTACTGGCAGGGAAGCAGAAGGGATATATATCCAGCATGTTCATGACATTTTCTATTTCTAGTTAACCTCGCCACATTGAAAACTAGCTGAAGTTTTCTTAAAGCAAATTCTGGAAGAGCAGCCAATAAGGAATTACAACAACCCTTGAGGTGACACAGACATTAATGAAGGAAGAAAGAAAAAGATTTCAATATGGCAGTGTTTCTTAAATGGTAGGGGAAAAAAAAGAAGTAAATTCTTCCTTGTCATATTAAATGTGACATGAGCAAAAGGTGAGAGTTCAGGAAGCCTTGGTGCTCGGCAGGGCTGTCTTTATCCGACTGCACGTGTTGATAAATTCTGCGAATTCCCGAGGCCGGGGCCGAGCTCCAGCCAGCACCAGCCTTGCAAAAGCACAGGAGCAGTGCCTGGCTGCCATGGTTATCAGGGCCAAACACACCAAATACAAGGTCAGCACCAGCCATTTGCTGTTGCTGGGGGCTGAGGGCTGGGATGTAATTTTCAGCGTGACACTGGTGCTCGTAAAGAGAGGGAGAGTGAGGGTTGGGCGCCGTGCGAAGTGTGTCACGCAGCTTACCTTGCCCAGGTTACCCTGAACTGATCTGGTTTGTGTTTGAGTTTCACTGTGAGTGTTGGTCATTAGGGGTGGCTCTCAGCCCTGGTCAGGACCAGGATCCCCCGTGCTCGGCCTTGCATGAGCAGCAGAGTTAATTCACCCCGCACTCACGCCCCTGTCATCACACACCAGCTGGTGCAGGATCACTGCTCCTTCATTAGCACAGGTTGAGAGTGGGCAGACATTAAACACCTTTGCCTTGCCATGGCCAAGTCTTAACCACGTGGCCATCTCTTCTGTCCTCCACGGGATGGTAAATTACTAAAAGCTGTTATTTGGGGGCACAAAAGGTTGATTAAAAGCCTGTTTACTGATACCGAAGGAGATGGAGACTTGTCTCAACTTCTTTCCCCATATAACCTATATCATGATGACTAAATACTCACTTTTTCACTGCATTTAGCTGAGTTAGAGGTTTTCTGAGCTGTGCTCAGCTATGTCTGCCAGAAACAGGACAGTGTGGTTGTGCCCCCAGCCCACTGCTCTGCCCATTGCGGCACACAAAGTGAACTGCAAAATCCAGTCCATTTCATCCAGCTGGACACTCCTGACTCTTCCAGAAGAAGAAGAAGAATCAGTGTCCTTCCTAATCTGTGAAATTCATGATTGAGGGATGCAAAGAGAGCACCCCAGCACCTTGCATGAGCCTCTGGGTGCCTCGTGCTTATATGGGTAAAGGAGGGGAGGAGCCAGGAATGTGCTTCCTTGTGTGGCTTTGGTTATCAATATACGTCATGGATGTCCTTCCCTCCTAATTTCCCCATTGCCAGTGAATTTCAGAATGTAAAACTGAACTGTCTAGGTTTGAAAGATGTTATGTTTTCAGATACCTTCCTTCTTTCCAGTCCCCTGTGCCTAATCCCAGTGCAGGCAGTGGTGCCAGCCCTCAGCCCCCCGCCTGTGATGCTGCCTTTCCTAAAGAAGCTTCCCATGCATCATTAAACCCCAACACTCACCGGGTACTTTAACACTCACCTACCTGGAATGGGCGTTGACTTAAGCTTCTGTGTCCCCCAGAGCCTTCCTGGCCATGTCTTACCCACCTGGAAGCAGAGGGATTTGTGGTCACCTGGTGATGGCACAGCCTGGAAGGATGCCTGAATCCCAGGGATTGTGGGAATATGTGAAGTTGGTTTTCTCAGGGTAATTTTGCTTTGACTTTCAAAAGGCTTAGCTTTAGATGACCAGATAAGATCATAAAAGGAATTTCAAGGTGCTTGGTGTTTTCTGAGGCTGAGTCATGTTTCTATGGCCTTTGACTGTCCTCCTCCTCAGGGCAGCCTGAACACTCCAGAGCAGTTTACTGGGGGAAATAGCTATCTTTCAAGCTTGAAACTGGGGTGAGAAACCAGCTGGTGGTGCTGAGCACAGCCAGGACCTTTCACAGCAGCACATGGAAGGATGGCAGCTGAGGTCATACTGGGCTGAGCCACACTTGTGTTGGGGACACTCGAGGGCAGTGAGAACACTTGGAAGGATGGATATGAGCTGGGGCCGGCTGTGGTTGTGAGGCTTTCTGGTGTGATAGCATAGGACAGTGCATGGGGAATTTCCTATTTTCAGATTGCCTCATCTTCCCAAAATGAGTGACCCTCACATTTTCACCATGCTTATTCTTCTCCTGTACAGTCAATCCTTAAATTCTCAGGAACCCCTCCTGTCTGCTTTGTCCCAGATTCAAAAGAGGGATGGGTGTCAATCTATCTGCCTGCAGCCCTTTCCCACACAGAACCTCTAAGGAATAGGGAAGTGGTATCTTCTCTCCATGATGAGAAGAGTCTTTTTAGGTTAAGACTGCTTCTCCTCAGTGAGGATTTTGTCACCCTGGTTCATTCTGGCCAGAACTGTTGCACTGTGGAGGGTTTTAAACATACTGGAGGTGAGCCTTGGAGTACCCACATATGGATCAAGAGAGAGCTGCTCTCTTCTTAGTGGGAGCCAGAGTTTAGGACACCAGATGGGATGAGTGTAGGCACAAGCAGTCACTCACCTCTCCCTGACTTTGCAAAGCCTCCGTCGTGGGAGATGTTCCTCCATCCTCCCATCCAAGCTGCTTATTCAATTCCACCTGTTTTCGTTCTTCAAATAGTAAGGGCAGAGCTCATGGGGTTTTTTTACATATTGGAACAAAACTCAATGTCATGGGGTGTCTAATTTCAGGGGGCTCCTGAAATAATGCAGTGATGGAAATAACAAAGATTATCACAACCTCTGGCTGTTTCTCTTTGGGAAGGGTCTTCCTTCTCTCCTGAAAAACCTGTAAACAACCCTGGATACATCTAGGAAAGCCCTGCTCTCATGAAACTGAATGAACAGCTCCTCAATTCATTTGAAGATGATGATAAAAAGACAAAACACAAATAGCTGAGGTCAGCCATCCAATCTTTCACCTTTCTGTGCAGATGAAAACACAAATTCGTAACCTTTGAGCCCTTCAAACGATTTCCTGATGTGCTTCAGCAATGGCAACAAGACTTAAGCTGCCACAGTTCAAGGGAAGTCTGCTTGAAAGCCTCTTTTATACTTCACAGCTTTGGGGTTTAGTTCTATGTGACAACAGTTTTTAATAAAATATTAGTTTGCCTTGGCTGGAAGCTGATTTGCCATGGCTGCGTTCAGGAAGGCAGGCAGGTTCCACTTCCTTATCAGGGGTCTCAGCAGTCAGTTGGTGTCTGCATGGACAAGGCTGCACCTGCCCCATGCAGATCAAGACCTTGTCTTGACCGTGCAAGGAATTAGGAAGGGTGACTTCTAAGCACATGAAACACACAGGGAGAATTATCACAGAATCACAGAATGGCTTGGGTTGGAAGGGGCCTTAAAGGTCATCCAGTTCCAACCCCCCTGCCATGGGCAGGGACACCTTCCACTAGACCAGGTTCTTCAGAGCCACATCCAACCTGGATTGTTGTCCAGACACTTCCAGTTGCCACAAGCTGCAAGGAAGGAGTGATTGTATGATCTCATGGCTGACCTGTCCTCTGGTCAATTGATTACTGGGTGACTCAAGGAAGAAAATCATGTAGCTGAAGTTTTGTGGTACCTTGGATGTAGCCAGAGCTTTGCCTACAGCAGTGTGGGCTGGAGCCACCAGGGGTGTTCTGAGATGCTCTTCAAATCCTCACAACGAGCTGCAGTTTGCAGCAATGCTTTCAGGCTTCTTAAACTCTGTGTAAGCCACAGCTTTGTATGGATAATGCTTATGGGAACACCTCCAGAAGGTATCCAGAACACCTTTCAGGTAGTGGGTACTCTCTTCCAGTTCCACAGACACTGGGAGGAGTTGAGGCATGTGTTGTGACACAGCACTCACCTAAAAGTGCTTCATTCTCTTCTTGATGAGACTTATTTGGTATCAGACAAATTTCAGGGATTTGACTTAACTTAATCTTGATGTTCCCAAAGGAGAAATGAACCCAACATCTTGACATGATTGCAAGGAAGAGTTTTTCTCGTTGACTAATTGTCCAAATAATATTTCTGACTACAACTGTTTCTTCCACAAGAGTGTTACTCTTTGCCATGCTTTAAATTTTGCCTCTATAAATCTGGATAGCAGAAATGAATCAACCTCAGTGGGACACAGGGACTTCATTTAAAGCACAACTCAAAAAATCGAAGCTTTTCCATTTCAAAAGACTTTTTCATTGTTCTCTACCACCTGAAGGCAGTTCTACGAGGTGCTTCAGACAGAATATAGGAGTTATCTTAGACTTTTTAAGAATGGGTGATTCTTGGAAAAGCTGTATAGAAACACATGTATAGAAACACATGTAGAGCTGAGCTCTCTGTATAAAAATTCATTAACAGGTCAAGGCAACTCATCTAATATTTTGCGGTTTTCTTGCACAAGTTAAGAACAAATCAGCAGATTTTTTTCACTGCGTGGACATTGTCCATATCGACAGGAACATCTTTCTGTTTGTCTGCAAATTCCCAGACCTAGGAACAGTCTTTTCATCACCAGGTACCATTTCTAGCAGCTCTTGTTTAGGATCACATCTTGGATGATGAATAAATTTTACCTAGAATACACAGATTAGGTTTTCTCTCTTTAGTGTATTTTCCATTTTCTTCCTCCTACAGAGGGAAAAGATCTGAAAAGAACTTAGTTTTGTGAAGTAAAACACAAAGGTCTTCTCCAGGACAGCATGGCTTCAAGCTTTCTGATGGACACAATCCTTCAGAAATCAGTAAAGAGTGGGATTTTTCAACTTTAGTTCTGCTTTTTGTGCCTCTGAGACCTGGAATCACAACACCCATCTCAACAGCCAGCTCTTCTGCTTCTTCTGTAGCAAACCCAAGACCACTCAGATCAGAAGAAGCTCGTCCACGGAGACATTTGTAGCTTCCAAAGACATGGATCCTTCCACAAAGAAAAGCTGTGAGTTGAATGGTGTCAGATAGGTGTGTCTGACAGTGGAAGCAACCACATTTACCCTTACACAGCCCATTCAGTGCTCCAAGGTTCATGGATGTCCAGAGGGCTCAAGTGTGGTCCCTACCTTCTCTACAAATGAAGACTCTGTGCCACTGTCCCTTCTGAGTCAGTTGTGTCCTTCTGAGTTCTTGTGTCTTCTCCAGGGCAGGCTCCAAAATCCCAGGGAGAAGTAAAGAGAGAAAGCCTAGGGAGGAGCCAGGCTGTGGAAAAGAAGAGAAAGGCTGGGACAGAGTCAGGAAAGCTGAATAAAACCAAAGGCAAAATTAGGTACTGATGTTGATGGGTTTTTTTTCAAGAATGACATTTTAGAGGAATTTTTAATAAAAACAACTGAACAAACTAGCAAAGTTGTTCAAAACTAAGAAAGTGTTGAGCGTCCATCCCCCAAACAGCCATAAGAGTAGTGCAAGTGGTACTGTAGCCACTGCTGTGGGATGCAGGAGACGCTGGACTGCACTTCTGTTCCCCTCAAAGGTGAGAAAAGTTATTTACAAAATCAAACAGAAACCAATATCCCTGAAGGAAATTAAATAAAAGCTACATTTAAGCCAACTTACAGGGAGAGAAGAGGAAAAACTCAGCTTATTGTGACAGGTAAGGCCAAAATGCAAACTCAAACAGGGATACCAGATGTCTGTTTTACATCAGCCTGTGATGGAGCTGGTGTGAGTGCGCAGACCCTGAGCAGTGCCTTGGCAGTGTTTTGTGCTGTGTCAGCTTGCTGCAACATTCAGACCTCTGCCCAAAGGTGACGTGCTCCAAAATGGAGAGACCTCTACAGAGACTCCAGCTGGCCCCAAAAAAGCCTGGCTGAAGAAATGGATGAGCTTTTGGGGAGCCTAACTTCGGCTCCTTCCTTCTGTGGGGGGAAGCTGAGCACACAGGTGCATGTAAAGCCTTCTTGCTGCCTATGCCCAACCATCCCCACACTGGTTTATGTATTGGAAATACATTCAGGAGCCATCCCAGGTGTGAACCAGGAAAGGATGGCTTTTATGCTGACCCATTTTCCCAGCACACCTCCCAAGAGCCCCAAGTCTCAAGGGACAGGTCCAGGCATCCCCACCATGGCTTCCTACATGACGGGAGGATCTTTAGTGCTGGGGATTAGAGCTCCCTCCTTTCTTAAGACTTGTACCAATGTTTCTGAGGAGATAAGGAAGCCCTGAGTTCTGCTGGGAGTGGGACAGGAAGAGCAGGTGGGAGGTGGGAGGTGGGAGATGGGAGGAGAGCCAGCTCTGGAGGGAGCCAGGAGCTTTGTGGGGACACAGATGACAACTCACTTTTCCCTTGGGGTCCATCTGGTTTGTCACATGCAGCCCACCCTTCACCTGCGAGGCTGGGGAGAGGAAGGCCTTTACCCTCCTCTTCACTCGAAGACCACCGTGCTGGAATTGACGGTGCCGCCTGAAGAACGTCAGATTTTCCTGTAAAATTTTCCAAATTTTCCGAGTACCATGGATCACTTTCCAGCCCCTACCTGGCCTGCTGAGTCCCCCCCTTGGAGGGGCCTCTCCCCTCCTCCCAGTGACACCCAGCACAGCAGTTTCCCGGAGTCTTTGATGTGATGGCTGCAAGAAACCCACTGTCAGTCACACGCTGCGTGCGTGCACTGCAGGTCTAGAGGTCTCGTACTTATTCATTCTCGCCACAGCTCCAAGTCTTCATTTTCTTGCCCCGGGAAATGCGCTTAATTATTTATTTGTATTGGGCCTGGGCCTGTAATACTTGGGTGCACACTACAAAGCGGCGTGCGAGGAACTATTGCTGGCTGCCAGGGCCCATCAGGCCCCGCTCACCCCAGGCCCCTGACAAGATAACTATCCCCATCGACTGCACATTAAGACACACATTAAGAAAAAAGAAAGGTGAGGTTCTCCGTGCTTGTAGCACTGTTGAAAGTAATGGAGCTGACATGCCTGGAAAAGTTAGTGCCTTCAGCAGAGATATCCCCTGGGACCTGGCTGGGGCTGGGGCAGGAGAATGAGGCTGGCTTTGTTGTGGGTTCTGCTATCCCCAGCAGCCTCACTGGTGCCTGGCCAGGACGTGTCCATCGCAGGCATCACAGTGCCACCACCATCAGCTAGTGGGCACCGCGGTATCCTGGTGCTGGGAGTAGGAGGTGCTACTGGGCACTGGAACAGAACAAAAGTTAGTTAAAACTGGTGCTTTTGGAATGTCATTTAATGCTATTTTCCTTTTAGCTGTAGGAGCTCATCTCGGCAAGCCTGAAACTTCACAGGTGTCCCTGCTCTGAGCTCATGGCTCTGGCTGGTGTCTGCCTTTACCAATATCTGCAAAAATGTCCCCTCCTTTGGCCATTCGATACCTGAGAGTTTGTCAGATGACCTCTCTCATGGCACGCTCCTGGTGGCATCACCATGAAGTCAGGTCCTGTCAGGAGCGGGTCAGATCTGCACTCCAGATGGCTGGGACTGGTAGGGCAGGACAGGATGCACCAGGGGTGCAGAGTGCAGGTAACACCTAAGAGGAGCCTGTGTTCAAGCTGTGGTTTGGAGTCAGACAAAAAGCACGGGTTCCTCCAGGTGTACAAGATGTCTGGGTAGGTGTCCCTCCCCCTGGAGCTGCTCTCTGTTGGTTCACCTTGGGAGATGGGTGGAATTGCACGTCTGTGTGAAAAGCCCTCAGTACTGGCAGAGAATCACACCCACAAACATTGAAATATTCCTGCAAAAACCTTATGTCAAGGGGGGTTGGCACAAAGGCTCTCTCTCCGCACAGCATGGCCAGGACTGGATTGCCATTGATCCAAGTGGTGGGAACACCCAGCTGGCCCCTCACTCATTCACCCACCCAAAGGAGACCCCAGCCCTGCTCTGCCCATGCCACCCTTGTCACTGGGCTCTCCCCAAGCAGCCCCCATGCTCATGCTCCTCACTGCTGCTCCTGCCAGCCGGAGTCCTACACCACAGGGATTGCAGGAGGAACCTCAGGAGATGTCTGCTTTTTATCCTAACTTTGGTAGTGATATTTTGCTCAATCTTAAAGCATAAGAAAAACTGCTCCTTCCTTCCAGCCCCCCACAGCTGCCTTGCCAGGGCATGTGTGTTTTGCAGCTCTCTGCTCAAGTAGCAGTGCAGGAAATCAGCGGTGCTGGACCACAGTGAGGTTTTGCTCCACCATGAAGTGGAGCTGGGTTTGAGCAGCAGGATTTATTAATCCTTTGCCAGGGATCTAAAAAGCAGTTGGATGGTGCTGGAATTATGGCATGGGTCTGGGAGTCCAGGAAGCTCTTTGCACTGCTTGGCTCTGACACTAACTTCTTACATGACCTCAGGCATGTCACTTTGCTGATTCCTACCTTGATCTCCCCATCTGGCAAGTGGAGATAATTCCATCCTGCCCCATATGGCTGTTGGGAAGATAAGTTCGTCATCATTTTCCGAGGTACTGCGATGCTACGGGAGATGGATAATGAGACAGACAGAAAGATAGCTAGATAAATCAATCTCTTCTCATTCAAGTGAAAGCAGGCACTGCAGGTGCAGCGTTTGAGATTAATCATCAGAAAAATTAGTTCCCTCAGTATCTTTTCAGGAGGAAGAAACAGCCGTAGGGCCCAGTCCTGAGGAGAGTTATGCACATGAGTAACCTTAACTTGAATTCAAAGAGAGTGCACAAGTAAAACTACTCATGTGAGCGAGTACGCGCTCCACTTCAATTTCTGAAAATGCCTAAATAAATGATGGGTCCCAACTGACATATGTCCCTAAGTCACTGGCATGCTTTTAAATATCTCCCTCAGACACGTATTTCTGCCCTTTATTAGCCTTTATTAGCAGCTGGCTTCCTGAGAAGCAGTGGGTTACGGCTTTCTCTGCAAATACAGTGAAACAAAAATAAGCACAAATATGTTGCTCATGGGTCCTACACATGCTGTGATTTTATATATGCTACAACTGTGTTATTAATTCAAACTAACCTGTTACTCTTGCAATAGCATATATCCTTGCCCTTTGTGAAACCCTGTCAAATATGTCTATGTTCTTTTTTTTTGCTGTTTGTCATATCAGAAAAGGGGAACATTACAGGCAGCAAAGTGTTATCTGAACTTCTCTACCGCTGTGTACTATAGGAATCACTTTTTTTTTTTTTTCTCCTGACCAGAACACGAAGCCCTTTAACAGACCAGACTGGAGTCAGAAACTGAATAGGGTTATATATTCAGTTGCCATAGCTGCCATATGGTGCCAACATTGAATGAAATAAAATAAGAGTCCGGGAGGACCGGGAATCAATACTGGGGCAGCCTGAACAACAACGCTCACTCTGGGAAAAAAAGCCCAGCCCCGGCAGAAGATGGCAAAAAAACCAACCCCAAATGGCCAAAAATCTGCTGCAGAGGCAGAGGCGAAGTGTCCCCGAAGGGGAAGCCAAAGCAGCGCCGTGTTGGGATGCGACTGCGCCCAGGAGGCGCGGGAGAGCCAACCGGGGCCGTGCGAGCCGCGGAGAGGGGAAAACTCATCCGAGCGTGAAGTGGCGAACAGTCGGAACAATTGTCAGGACAAGAGGAAACGCGCTCAGCCCGGCTCGGCCGCGCCTATCCCGGGCGCACAATCGACCATCCAGGGTCCGCTGGCAGCAAAGGCAGCTCAGAGGGAACCGGGGGCGAAGGCTCGGCTGAGAGAAAGAGCGAGGAACTAAACCCAAGTGGATGTAAACAAATGGGACGGGACTGTAAGGCACCGAATGGGGGCTCAGGGGTGGGGGAAGATGTGGCAAACCTTCTGGGTTACCGTGCATGCTGTGAAAGGGGTGGCTGGGAATGTGGTATTTTACAGATGTGGGAACAAAAGATTTTAGGTGGTAATAGTAGATGATGGGGGGGAAACGGGGGGAGGACGACCAAAAAAAAAAAAAACTGGGAAAAAAAAAAGAGAGAAAGGAAAAATGAGAGGGGAAAAAAGAGAGAAAAAGAAAGGAGAGGAAAAAGTCACCCACTCCCAACTCTGTCTAAAATTTCTTATAGTTCAGCATTCACAAGGAGTTACAAGATGCTCGCTAGGCTGAGCACATTTCAGAGCATCCTCATATCAATATTTCTTCCACTTTTAGTTAACAGAGCCCTCCCATTCTAATTAAAATAGCTTCATGAGGACTGAGAGTTGATTCCAGAAACTCAAGCTATCAACACTGGCAGGTTTATATATATAGAAAAAAAAAATTAAGCTACCAGGAAACCAGCACCCAGGAGTGCCAATATTATCAGGAAAATTAGAAGGGCTTTGAAATCGCTCCTAAGTGTCTTGAGGAACTTTGAGCCGCATCCGCTGCCTGCAGAAAGCAGGTCTGAGGGAGTAAAAGGCAGCCGAGATTTACCCCTGCACAGGATCTGGCCCTGGTTTCAGCTGTGTTCAGGTGAAATGCACGAAATGTGCCAAAACATTGCCCATGGATCAATTGTGACCTTGCAGCTGCAGTTGCTGGAAAACAATTTTTAAAATATGGACGCTGAAGCTAACAAAAGGAGCAGCATCCTTTGGTCCTTCTGGAAGTGGATTTAATTCCAGAAAGAAGGCAAAGGACAGGAAAAAGCCTGCCTGGGTGAAAATCTTTTGGCAGGTGTTTTTATATACCAATGAGGGAGAAATCTGGTGGATCTAAAAGGCTGGTAGGTGCCGTGCATACTGTATTTAACAAAAGTCTGCAGAGGAGAAGGAGGAGGAGGAGGGAAAAGAGGAGGAGGAGGAGGAGGAGGAGGAGGAATACTGTACAGCCACCAGCACGAGGGGAAGCAGGGGGACTCCTGCAAGAAACCATAATTAAGCTGCAAGAGACTCCTGCTCCTCTCAAAATGAAGAACAGAGAGAACAAGAAGCGGCCAACGTGGCTTCATAAGGGACTGTGCAAAGATCTGAGGCTTTAATTTTTTTAATTAAAAAAAAAAAGAAAAAAAAAAAGAAAAAAAAGCTGTAGTCAAAATTAGAAAGCAAGAGGGGGCAGGGGAAGGAATCAAACAAGCACACTCAAATTCAGTTAGGGATTATAGGGGAAATAATAAGGATAAGGGGCGGGGGGGGAAGAATTTAAAGCTAACCAAAGAACTTTAAAAGGGTTTTAAAACGTATATCAAAGGGAAAAGACGTTCTAGAGAGACAGCAGGCCCATTAATTAATTAGAAAGGGATTAAATTAAGGGTGAATCAAAAAATGGCTGGACAGACGAACTTTTAAAAAATAAATTATTCTCAATAAGGATAAAATTAATTGAGGCAATTTTTGTAGGAAGGTCAGAAAACTTAGTAAAATAAATAAGGAAGCCAAGGTAAAAACAGTGAGAAAACATATAGCAAATTCCCTGTTCAATTTTTTCCTGCGTTTTGGTCATGGGCTGTCTGGAAGGGTTTTACAGCTTTCTGAGATGTCAGTTATTAAATACCCTTGCGTGGTGTTTTCTGAAAATTATTTGTGAGGCGCGTGCTGATGCCAAGTTGTTCACTATGAGCATTCGCTCCTCCAACCTGAATGGGTTCATCTGAGTGGGCAGAAAGGTCAGAGTCTGTGTTGGTCTTCCCTGAGCCAGGGGCTGGAAGCCTCCCCCTCAGGAACCAGCTCTTCATCAGCCAGCCTTCTCCAGCATCACATCATCACAATTTTTTTTCCTCAAATATTCTTAAATATTACTTAAAAATGGCTTTTCTGAAGTAATCCTACAACAAACCTGCTCACCCAAATATCTACAGGATCTGAAATGGAATTTCTTAAGGACAAGCAGAATAAAAAAGGCAATTCAGTCTGATTCTACAAAATGTGGCCATATATGTAAACTACCTAACCTGGATTTCTTCACCACTAAGGGAATTAACAAATTTCCTAAAGCACTGCCGCTTTATTTGCTTTTCTTAATGAAAAGCTGAAGAGCTGTAGGAAAATTGGGAGGAAAATGTTATGATGCCAGAAGAAAGCTGCTCCAGTTTTTCTAGAAAAGATAACAGATCTACTGTGCCAATTCAAGTAAAGGAACAAGCATTATAAAACAAACATCAGTTTGAGCTTGTCTATGTAGGGAGTTTGGCCAAAATAAGCCACTCTGTCACCATCTACCACTGTGCACCTCTAACAAAAGAAAGACTATGAAATAGCTGCTCTGGAGCACCTCCTCACGTGGGCAATATCCCCAAAAAATGAGGCTTTGTTTCCAAATAATCAACATCTTTTCTGAGTGGAGTTTTCCAGAAACAAATGCTTTTTTACTTTAGAGCAGATTATCCAAATAATGTATTTTTGATGTTGGGAATGATTCTATTTCATTGTAGATATTCCAGATATTTTTCTCCAGGTAGATAAATTCTTGCAGCCAGATTTGAAGATGCTGGGAGCCAAAGTGAATCTTTCCATTGACTTTGGTGAGATTATGAAATCAGAGGTTAACAGAGAAAAGGAACAGCGTGGATTTACATAAAGCGGATTTTGACCACCAGACACTGAGTTCCTTTTTATAGAAATAGAAAATTCGTGAATTCAGGCCTGATGCTCAAAATACGTGGGATTATTCATGTGAGCACAGTTCAGGACTGCTCAGTTGGGTCCTCGGATTTTAATAAAACAGTCACTGCTGTCACCCAGCGTCTCACTCCCAACATTAATTCAGATTGACGTGGCTTCGAACGTCTCTCAGCAGAAAGAGCAGGGGAATGGCCACGAGCTGATCTGGGGCAGCCTCTGGTGGCATCTCAACAGGGCAAAACCCTAATGCAGGCCCTGACCATGCAGGTGAGGATGTGTGGATGCACTTGGCAGCCCGTGATGGGTTTGCCTCGCCAGTGACATTCGCTGCATCCTTTGCCCCCCATCACCTGTCCCTCCCTCACCCCAACCCCGCTGCAGAAACCTGCTGCACATCAAACGTGAAGGGTGCTCTCCCCATTACCAAACTAATGAGTGTTCCAACACGTGCTTCATCCCATACCTGAGCGCTGTTGACTCCTAAAGGTTATAGGCACATGCTGAAATGATTCTCTGAGTGGGGAGCTTATTTACCAAGTGTCTCACTGATCTAAAGGACGAAGTGAATGTTTTGTGGATGTAATATGCAAACTGAGCTAAGCTGGGTGGGTTTGAAAATCCCAAATATGAAAGAAAAAATAATGTAAAGGACTCTGAAAAGGCAGGAAAAATGAGTGGAGAATAAAATGAGATTCAACATAGAAAATAGAAGTTACGACATTTGTGGAAAAATAATCTAAACCCCAGATATTCAATCAGCGATAAAAGCCCGAGAAGCCGTAATGCTGCGAGAGATCTGGAGATGATAGTGTGGAGTAAATTAGACATGAGTTTGCCTTGAGATATGGCAGCAAAAAAAGGCCAATTTGATTTGGGGCTGAAGACATCACAGCACAAGGAGGTAATAGTCCGTCTGCATATGGCTCTGGCGCGGTAGCGCCTGCAGTATTTAATTATGGGCACCATATTACCTGAAAGATAGTGACAGATTGAAAATTATTCAGAGGAGAGCAATAAAAATAGTTCAGAGGCTGGCAGGATTGAGTTATGAAAAGGCAGAATAATACAGACGCAGAGTCCATGCCAGAAGGTGCTTATCCCCACAAGCTGGAGTGTGTGATGGCAAAGCTGGGTCTGTCTTTCACCATTTCTTCCTTGTTTCAACACCAAATTGGGCATGATCGTGGCCCGCAGCATCAGCATCTGGTGAAGGAGTGGGCATGCAGCAAAGTGGCTGCAGGAATTCGTGGCTGCCAGACCCACTTGAGGTGTGCATGGAAAGATGGGAGCAGAAAAGAGAAGGAAAAAGAAAAAATCAAATATTGGAGCTGAGGTTCATGTCACTGTCTCCTCTGAAGCCCCTGTTTTGGGGTGCTAAATCAGGTGTCAATGAACACCCCAGGGAAGGGAGATTGAAACCCAGGTCATGGCTTGGTGGACATCCCTTGAGTGCAGCACCCACTCCTCCTCCAGCCCAGGGAAGGAGGGAGGAGGCAGCAGAGCCACAGGCTCTGCACAGCCAAACCTTTCCCTGTGTGTCTGATCAGCCCGTGAGCTACCACGGAGAGATGGGTGGAAGCTCCTGGGTAACAGCAAGTCAAAGAAAAGATGGAAATGAGAATGGGACTGGGAGAGGCACTATGTAAACAGCAGGATAGAGGGATGCTCAGGGGAGGAAAGGCTGAGGATAGAGGGATGGAAAACAAGAACCTTTGCAGTTGTAGTACCAACACAGCTGAAAATCTGGAAAATTGATGATCTTGTGCCTGTTTGAATTTTCATATTTCTTTTTTTTCTTTTCTTTTTCTTTTTTTCTTTTTCTTTTTCTTTAGTGATGTGCAAGTGCATTTGTCAAGATGATAGAAGGAAGTGGAGAGAGGGTGCTTCACAGAAGGTGGAGGACAGGAAGAGAAGCCAGCCCAGGGAGCCCAGGTATATGGAAGAGTCTTTGGGAGGTGATACAGAGGTTTGCAGAAAGTAAGAGGAGCCTATTTTAACTGCCTTTCTATTGAAAAAAAGAATTTTCTGGGGAGAAATACTAAGTAAGAAAGGGCCATAATAAGACATCTCTGTTACAGTGAGAGAACATCTGGGACAGAAATTTTGCAAATATCAGCAACATTGGGGACCAATAAGACAAAGTGATGGGGTGCAGTTCTGAACAGGGATTTTCTGCTACTGGGGCAAATGGGGATGTTCCTTTCTGAAACCTTCCTAATATCCTAAATCATCCTTTGATGAACCTTGTCAACAGAAACAGTGAAAAGCACAGTTTAAAGGTAGGAGCAGTGAGCAAATACCCTGTAAACAGACACAAGCTCCCCTGTGCTGGTGAGGGACCCGACAGGGCTGAGTACCTTGAGGTGACCTGGCTGTGAGGTGGTGACACCTCACTTAAACACAGTGCCCTCATTTCCTCATTTCCTCGTTCAAAGCACCTGAGGGTGTTTGTTTCAGTTCTTGCAGATCCGTGTTCTTTCTCGCTGTGCAAGAGAAGTGTTTGGTTTAATACACAGGATACAGTCAGGGTCTGTTTGGCACACAGAGCCTGGCAAGCAACTTTTCTATCACATGCAGTTTTGTTCCATGTCTGAAAGTGCCACGACATCAGTGCTTCAACGCAGATTCATGCTGTGTCTTTAAGGTTTCCCTGGATTTGGGGCATGTAGATGCTGCTTTAAAAGCACTGTCATTTCCCGTGTTTGAAAGTGACTCCTTTTCTGAATAGTGTTTCACTGGGGATTTTCTTTGAGAAGAGAACAGAGCTGGATGAAAAGAGTGCAGATTTACACACTTCTTCTCAAGTTGAGCTACTGTGCAAATGTGCTCCATTCACATCCCCCTCCCTTTTTTTTTTTTTCCATCTCATAAATTTAAGATTTGTACAGGTTTCCAGCAGCCCTGATAAAGACAAAGACATTTGTCCCTGTACAGGGAAACTGGTAACAATGTAGGGCGAGAGGCTGAGCCTGCACGGATGGATCTGCAACCAGCAGCTGCATCCCCCGAAAGGAGCCCCTCCAAACCTGGTCCCTGGCTAAGGAGAGCTTCTTCTAGACTTTCTGTATCTTACCCAGTGCCAGTTTAACAGAAAACACAGATTCAGTGGAAGGACCAGGATCCTTTCTCCCAAGGATCTCCTGCCCTAAGCCAAAGGCTATGACCTCATGAGCATCCCTCCCACTGAGGCCTTGCACTCCTGCTCCAGACATCCACAAACCGTGGTGCTCATTGCAACTACCTGTAGAAAAATAGAATCATAGATTGATTTACCTTGGAAGAAACTTCTGAGATCATTGAGTCCAACCGTTACCCCAGTACCGCCAAGTCCACCACCAAACCATGTCCCAAGATGCCACATCTACGTGTCTCATAAACACCTCCAGGGGTGGTGACTTCACCACTGCCCTGGGCAGCCTGTGCCAATGCTTGACAACCCTTTCAGTGAGGAAATTTTTCCTAATATCCAATCTAAACCTCCCCTGCCATAACTTGAGACTGTTTCTCCTTGTCCTATCTCTTGTTACTTGGGAGTAGAAACTGACTCCCAGCTGGCTACAGCCTCCTTTCAGGTGGTCGTAGAGAGTGATAAGGTCACTCCTGAATCTCCTTTTCTCCAGGCTGAACACTCCCAGCTCCCTCAGCCACTCCTCATCAGACTTGTGCTCCAGACCCTGCACCAGCTTCATTGCCCACAAGCAGGGAGGATGGGAGTGCAGGTGGCAGGACACAGGACTCCGTGCAAACCCAGGTGTGGGAGTGAGCAGGATCACAGGAAAGAGGGAAGAAAGAACGTGGCAGCTACTATCTGTAGGGTCAGGCTAAACCTGTAAGTCTCATTCTAGATTTCTTATAGTCTCTTATTGATATCTGTGCTTAATGCCTTTGTGGTGTACATTAATAAAAACTTTGGTTGTCCATGTGTGATTTACATTTGTTTACAAAAGCCCAAAAAAGAAAAAGCCTTTCCTTGCCTTTCCTTTCCTTGCCTTTCCTTTCCTTTCCTTTCCTTTCCTTTCCTTTCCTTTCCTTTCCTT
>VZTA01020718.1:79974-84974 GCA_013398855.1 Mohoua ochrocephala
CTCCTCTCCTTCTTTCTCCTTCTCCTTCTCTCTTTCTCCTTCCCTCCTTTTTGCTGCAAAACCCCAGGTGTGGTGGGGTTTTCAGTGCTCCGGATCTTGTAAGGGATCTCATCCTCATGGCGCCGTTTCAAATGGGTGTCTGAGAAAGTTCCCTTCTGAGCAAATAAATTTTACCATAGTAACAAAAAGCGGAATTTTCCCTGCAGGAGCAAGGCAGTATCGACCAATATCCAATACCTCCTCATGAAGTGACCTTGGGGATACAGTAGACTTCAGGGCTGAGGACCAAGAGGTTTATGAGCCATCCCACAGGGAAAAGCAAGTTTGATTTGGCTGCTGGGCTCTGGGGAACACGTGCTGGAGATGAGACTGGCAAGGGTTGCAGGGAGGGGGAAAAAAAAGCAGCTTTCTGCTTTTACAGAAGGTAATCATTCAGTTTTCCTATTTAAAAGCTAGATTTATACATATATGTACATAAATGTATGTATTAAAATAGGGACTGACCTGAGAGCTGAAATGTCAATTAATTGTGGGCAGAATGCCAAAAGCAAAGTGTTTTTCCTGATGTTTAAAACAGAAAAATGGGCTATTTCAAACAAAATGACGACACGCCTTTGGTCTGAAAATCCCAACCTGACCAGGCATTTCTGCAATGAAGTTAAATGGTTCTGGCTCTGTGGTGGCAAACGTGCAGTGCTGCAGAGCCGGGTGCACCCTGAAGGACATGGACCTGCTGTGTCCCATGCCCAAGGCAGGTCCTGTACCTGGAGCATCCCCCACTGCTCCTCTAACCCAGCCTCAAAAACCTCCAGAGCCAGATTTTTTACAGTACTCCCAGGTAACCTCTCCCAGTGCTTAACTCTCTTTATAGTTTGACATTTTAGCTAATATCTAACCTACATTTTTTTTTCTGCAAATTAAGCTGATTATTTCTCGTTCTACCCCCAGTGGATCTGGAGAACAACTGATGGTGTTTTTCTCTGCAACAACCTTTTACATCCTGGAAAACCATTACCCGTCCTCTCTTTCCTAAATTAAACAAACCCAGTTTCATCAGTCTTTTCTCACAGGTCAAGTTTTCTAAACTTTTTCATTGTTCTTTCTCTTCGTTCAACTTTTTCAATCCTTTTAAAAGACTGGCGTCCAAAATCAGACACAGTCCTCGAAATCCAGCTGCTGCTCAGTCTGATATTAACATTAACACATTGCAGGAAGGGATGTATCCTGGGTTTTTTGTATTTTTCCAGGTTTTTTTTCCCGTTGTTACCTATTCAGTTTGCTGTTCAGCACAAGCCCCAGGTCCTTTTCTAGAATATCCCATTTCAGTAATGAAACTCTGAGGGATTTTAAATGCATTTCTCGGTCGTGATACCACTGAGGTTTGTGAAACGAAGTTGAAATGAAGGTGGAAAAGCTCTACCTGGTGCAACACAAAGGAACGTATGTAATCTTTTTCATTTCAGTAAACTCGCTTTTAAAACGTCTAGGTTTTAGCATCAAAGACCTAATCCTCTTCAGAAATATATATTACAACATAATAAGTATTCTTTAGGGCTTTGGAAATCATCCCTTAATAAAGTCATAGCACAACTTGTAATGTTACAGCCGATGTCAGATGTTAAGAACTCTGCAGTATAAATTAACATACAAAATCTCGGCGTACGGATCAGGTTTTCCAGGTACGTGGAAGGGCTTGCTATGGTTAATTTGAAATACAGCCGGTGCTGTTCATGCATTCATACCCTCTTGGCTTGTTAAAACTGGGCAATTTCTTTTTTTAAAAAAGAGTGTATTAAATATTTCACACTTTGCACTTCACTGCTTGTGGACAATTTCATTCCAAACTTCCTCCACATACATTTTTATAATAAAAAATAGTAGTATACAAGTACATTTTCCTCTTACTCTGTGGGTTAAAATCAATTCAGAACAATCCTTTAAGGCATTTCAGATTTGTTCAAGGCTTTTACTTATGTCGACTGATTTTAATTTTGAACATACTTCAAGACTCTTACACTATTAAAATAAAGTTAACATGGTCTTTTTAATGAATCCAGCAATTGTAATAAGGACCAAAATCATGTTCAGGTCAGATATTTTATATTGCCTTGGTGTAATGATAAATGCAGCCACAAAATTAAAAGCAAATCATATCTCTTTTATTACTGTGTTTTCTTTTTCATTTATTAGTATAATTATTTTCCAGGTTTTCAGTAACCCTAAAAGAATTTTGACTAATTATAGCTTTACCTCATTAGATATATTCAACTAAAACAAAATATTTGAGGGAGAAAAAAAATATATACAACAACGAGATTTATAGACTGAATAAATAATTGTAAGGGCTCTGCTTTTGGTTAAACAGTACAGGATTTTCCTTCAAAGGAAAAAATGAAAGTTGCTGTTTTTCAAGTTGTAGGATACCAAAAATAAAAAAAAAAAACCCACTGACTAGCAATCCCTTTTCAGACTGTGAGAGGAGAGCAAGAGAGAGGAGAGATTTTCTTGCCTCCACAGGGTCCAGAGGGGCTGCGTGGAGCCAGGGGCAGCACCACCTGCAGCACCCGGCTCTGGATGGCTTTGGCCCTCTCAGACAAATCCTTCCTGCTCCCAGACCCTTCTTGTACGTATCTACAAATGCACCTGTGATGGAGATCTTACCCAGGAAACCATCAGTGTGTCTCCTTAAAATGTTTCCATCCAATCTGGAATTATTGCCCATCTTTTTCCAAGGAATCACACCCCCTTTATGTTATCCAGCTGGTGAATATCACATATTGGCACAACCCGAGATGCATTTTATTTTTTCCCTCGCAGAGAATAAATATCAAAAAGTGGTCTATCTCCTTTCAAACGTATTTTCTTCTTCCTCTTTTTAATGATATTTTTTAAATTCACGGAGGCAATAAACGAACACCAAGGAGACGGTACAACTTCAGTAGCTCTGTAGACACAATGATATTTTCACAAAGCATTTTGTAATTACTGTAACAGAGGCATGTCTATCACGATCGGAGTGTATCAGCTCTTGTGAATACTACAAATGTGGCTGGTAAGATGCAAGTAGGAGCTTTCCAAGTAATGGAGGTAATTTATGCACCCTTATTATGGAAACATTTTCGAGCCATTGTTTGATTTGGGTGTAGTTTGCTTATTTAAGCATAGAATGTCACTCTGTCATTTCACACTTCTCCACCATCCTCTCTGTTGATTACACTTTGTCTGAGACACATGAAACAATTAGTTATTGATAGAGTTTAAGGTTTATGCATAGGGAAAAAACAGGAAAATTTACACATTAGGGAACATTGCTGTCTCAGCCAAAAAAAGAAGGCTGCAAAATCGTGTAAGAATATTCATCCTGGAAATATTAGTCCTGGGAATGTAGTGAGTATTTAGAGCAAATACAAGGAGGAGGACAGCCTTGTATCTCGGCTAGCAGTGTAAATAGAGAGTACCAGTGCTCACTCCATGCTAGAGACAGTGGTCATCCTGAAAAAGGGGGCATGCAATGGGGTTTTGTTTGATGGGGATAAGTGCTCATCCTGGAGAAAAAAAAGGGACAGGCAGAAACCTGCTCAGCTGAGCCAGTTGTGTTGAGGTTTTCTCATATTTAGGGTTGCACGTAGGGTGAAAAGAGATTGCCAAACTGAAGACTGGGTACAAAGGGCATTAGCTCTGTCGGCAAGCCAAGAGGTGGCCCAGGCTGATGTGGCAACTCCACAGGAAGGTGACTCTTGGCAGGATGAACCCTGAGGATGGAGGACACAAACCCCTCTGCCTCCCCAGCCCTGTGGCCTCTCTCCATCCCCCTTGTCATGCGTTGGCCTTTCTGTCCCTCGCACAGCCACGGTAGCTGGTCCCCACCCTGGGGAGCTGGCACACAAGCGACGCCATGCCAGCAATGACGACGGTGTAAGTGCTTGGCTTCCCATCTGCCAGCCCTGCAAACCTCCCAGGGATAGAAGACGCAAGCTCGAGCCTACCCTGCTTCTATTACCTGCCTGCGTTTTTAGGCTGCTCTAATTTGCCAGCACCATGCTAAGTGGGTACCACAGAGATCACAAAATTAGGGAGGCGCAGGTGAGTGCGCAGCATCCCTGGCAGATCCCTTCCCAGGACTGACTAGCCAGCAGTAATTCCTGGAGAGGTCCAAGGGAGTCTGGGGCATTGGCTGGGAGATAGAGAGTAGGATGCAGCCCCTCTGCGTTTACAGTATCACCTTCCTTTTTCCCCAGGCGACGTGATCAGATATAACTATAATTATAGGTATGTTGTCATCTGAGCTCTTTGTCAAGAGAGTTATGTGTTAACTATGAGTTGCCTGGACTGCAGCAATTTCAGGCGAGCCTGAATCCCGCTTGCAGTTATTGCTCTTACATGCGAGCGGTATTTTTAGCATTTATGATTACAAAAATCTCATGTTTGAGCAAGATCTGAGATAAGATTTTAAGACCCTATTTGTCTAATAGTCTCGCTGGGATGTATTACCGCCTGCAAAACCATGTGGGATGAGGTTATAAAAAGTGGTCTCCCCGATCAGGAGATGCTCTGGTTTCCGAGTGCGGAGCTGTGAACCGAGGCACAGCTATTGCCAGGCAGACGATCATTGATGTCACTATTTAATAAAGTGACAGTTGTCCTTCACATGGGACAAATCCTGCACCTACTGACGTATGGAATGTAACTCCCTCGACTGGAGCACAGCAAGGAGAGACCCCCGGGGAGCAGTTAACGCCTGTGGGGATCCGAGTGTCCCCTCCAAATCCCAAACTAGAGGAGACCCTGTGCGGGAAAGGTCCTCCCAGGTGTGTGTACTAGTAGGTCAACTGCTCTGCTGGTTTATTCCCCTATGGGATGAGAAAGAATAATTGGGGCTACAATTAGCAACAGAAATACGTGTGCTGCTGAGGAAGAAAAGACATCACTCTGATGAACACTCTAAAGTTGGATAATCACTTCAAACTCTCACTCAATCTGCCAGTTTGGAGTTTGGGTAA
>VZTA01020718.1:89974-94428 GCA_013398855.1 Mohoua ochrocephala
CAGGGGAGGGCAGTGGGCAGGGGAGGGCGGCAGGCGCGGGGCTGCCGTCGGGCTCCGGCCGTAGCTGTCGGTGGAGCTGCCGGCTCCGTCGCCTCTTCCTTCCTGGGCTCATCCAGGCCACTTGTTCCCGAGGCTGGGGCCAGGCTTTGGCAGGCAGCCTTGCCTGAGTTTGCCAGGGGTCCCAAAATACGCGACAGAGCAGATTGAGGACGGGCTAGTGCTGGTTTTAGCTGCAAGGCTGGTGTCGGTGTGTGTGAGGGGTGAGCTCAGGGCAAGGATACCCCTCCCTAGCGCTGCACAGCCCGGATCTGCCCCCTCTCCGACTCCACAGAACCCAGCTCCGCCGTCAGGGACCGTCCCAACTTTCTGTACAGAAACCCCTGGACTACCTTGCGCTTCCCAAATGTGTCTGGGTGCGTTTCTGCCGGAGCCACAGAGCATCCCCCGGGCTGTCTGAGCTCAAACTTCTCCCCCTGCACATCCCATCGTCCCCGGCTGCTGCTCCCGGGCCCGTCCCGGGCTGCCTCGGCTCCATCCCTGCGGGAAGCGGGCACAAATCCTGCCCCGACTACCCAGGTCCGGCCCCTGCCCGCGGGTGCCAGCTTCCACTCTGCTTTTTTGTTTGTTTGTTTGTTTGTTTGTTTTTAAGACGACGCGAATTTGTGTATAAAATTGACTCGTGGCCCTTTGAAACAAATTGTTATTAACCTTCCCCTTCTGAGCGTTTCATAATCACAGATGTTAGTTTGGAGATGATATCCAAACATCCCAGGGGTACTTTTGATAGCTGCATGGGCGGGGATTGAATGTGGCGGTCGGATATTAAATCAGCGGGATACAGAATTACTTTTTTTTTTTTCCACGAACCCGAGCTAGCTAAATAGTTTCCCCCTCTAACTCTGATATGCATTTCGCAATCAATGGCGCGGACATTTGCATATATAGTGCCTGGGTGTGGGTTCGTACATCGCATGTGCCATATCCCGAGTTAACAGGGAGAGGAGGAACACCGTCACTGAACCTCAGTGCTCAGATGCTCATTGAACAGAGTTACGGGGAAAATACGCTTAATTAATTACACGGAGGGGCTGGTTGGCGCCGGGCAAGTGCGGATGTATTTTTGTTCGGCCCTGAAATACTTCCCTGGGTTGGCTGTTTTGTTCGGTTAGTTAGTTTGGTTTTTTTCCCTTTTTAAATTTTTTTTTTTTATTGGACTCTGCTGCTCCGGCTGGAGGGGAAAGAGCCTCCCCCACTAGATGGGGGAGGGAAATCTCAGGGAGAGATGCCTACCAGGATGAAAATGCTGCCAGCCGTGTGACTCCAGGGCCAGTCCTGCCTCTGCCCTTGCCCCGGTGCAGCCGGATTTTGGGGAAGGCTGTGGCTCGGCTTCGGGGCTGTTGTGGGTTGGGGTTTTGTCTTTTCCAAAACAAAAAGGCCGCTTCAGGAAGGGGCCGTTGCTCTGCAAAAATTGCAAAAGGAGCTTGTGCGGCAGCTCTTTCTCTTAAAATAATTTTAAATTTTAAATTATCGAGGGCTAATTCAGCTGTGCCGTCCTTCCCCAGCCAGCGGGGAGCCGCTGCCCGGGCGTGGGAGCGCGTTCTGGCCGGCGCACGGGAAGCAGCAGCCGCTCAAAAGGTGGCGAAGGCAGCAGCGGAGCGAGTCCCTCCGAACCTGCGCCTCTTCCCAAGGAAGCGCTCCCCAGAATATCGGAGGCAGGTGAGAAGTGCAGTCCATGTGAGGCACTCGCTGCTCCCGCTGAAGGCACGGCTTCCCAGCGGCAAATATTTTGTGTTCTGCTGTGGATAAAATCCAAGCAGCAGCGAGGTATTGTCTGTCCTTGCTCCACGGACTGGACTAGCTTGGAGAAGTTTCACTACTATTTTTTTTTTTTTAACCTAAAACTACGTATTCCTGCTGGTGTCACACATCTGTTTTCTGTTCCCAGCATTTCTTACAGGCTGGGTGAGGACAGGTGGAAACTCCACTTCTGCCTGCTCTCTTAGGAGCAGGGCCAAATTTTCCCCCACTGCAGGTTTAATGACTTCCTAAAAAAATACAAATAATATCTCCGTGGGACTTATCCACCCTCGTGTAACACACCCACGGTGCCGTTTCGTACCGTCGGACAACGGGAGCTATTTTTCATACCAGATTTAAAACTCTTCTTGAGTGCCCACTGCCATCGATTTTCTCCCAAGGGATTATAAATCACCTGCCTCCATTAGTGGAGGTGACCAAAAAAAAAAAATATATATATATATCTCAAAAGCACGCAAACCAGAGAGGCTGGGAAAATAAAGCAAGATGGGAAGCAGGAGCCCGCAGTGTCCTGGTAACATCCCCACACTCCCGCCGCACTCAGCCCTGGTCCCAGCTCCTCCGGGCAGGTGAAGCCCTTGGCGCACCATCCCAGCGGCAGTTCCACTCCTGGAGAATTTTGCCCGTTGAAGAATATATCCCAAAGTAGCAGCTTGAAAAAAATAAAATACAAAATAAAATTTTAAATACACCCTTCCCCCCCACCACCACCTCTTTGGTTTTATCTGGGACCGTGTCCCCTGCAGCAGGAGCGACCCTGAGGGTGAGTGAGGCTCTGCCCTTCCTCCCTCTCCTGCCTGCGGAAAGCTATTTCGGAGCTCTTGTGCCCTTTGTCGCAGCAAGGCGGATGATCGTTTTATTTTTGTCCAGCCTGTCCTAAAATCGTGGTACTGTCATTTCCCGGGGCTGCCAAGTATTTTACAGGGTGCCTGGTTTCGTGGCGTGGCATCGGCAATATTCCATCCCCTCTTCCCGAGCTCCAGGGTTTCGTGTTTTTCTAGCAGAGGTTTTCCAAACGCAGCCTGTCAGAGCATCACACCACCGGGTATTTAAAGTCTTGAAAAGGTGAAACCTGTTGACAGTACGTGAGATTAAAGAGATTTTCCTTTCCGTTTTCAGCTCCTTTTGAGCAGGAGGAGGAGTGCCCGAGAGGGGCTCGGTGCCGGCTGGCGTTCGTCCTCTCCTTCAGCCTAGAAATGAATCCCCCAAAGTTTCCTCATTAAGTCAAAAGGCTGATGAAACGCCTGGCTGCAAAACCACCTCTCTCATAAATCGCCGCGGATTTTACCCTCCCACGCCCCCACCCACCCCTGTAAAGAGTTGAAACTACGAAATACTTCTAATTCCAGCTCCAACGCCCAGAAGTGCAGTCTAAAAGCTGAGAATGAACATTTAGGGATATATATTCCCGAACAGCTCCATTGTAACGTCTGAGTGACACGGGCTTGATTTCGTAATAAAGGGGGTTGTTTGATTGGGTTTTTTAATTATTATTATTTAATGCAGTCCTCGAGAATCGAAACACACAAAATGCAGCGAGAATGTTCACAATGTTGAGAACACAGTTGTAAATAGAAACATTCATATTTCATCCGATTATAAATATTTGATACTGCAATTGTAAAATGCACATGTTTTATAAACTGGAGAGAAGAAAAAAAAAAAAAATCCTTTGCTTTCTTGCTAAAAGGCAAAGTCATTTAATCCTGGCTCCTAAGCAGCTGATGGTTATTCACAGAATTTAAAATTACAGTTTTTATTTTATAGCTGGATTCTTTCCTTCTTTTTTTTTTCTTTCCTTTTTTTTTATTTTTCATTTTTATACTACTATGTACAGTGTGTATCTATTAGAGCTGCAAAATAAAGAGGTTTTAAGGCAAAGCGAGAAGTTTTTCCCCCCACAAACAGCGTCGCAGGAGAACCCGTTCCTGAGCAGCCGCCCACGCACACCCAGGCCCACGCGGGACAAATCCCCTCTCCGGAGCGGGGAGAGGGACCCCACGCTCCGGGACAAACGGGTTCAACGCAGCACAGCGCCTCGAACCCCCCAAAAACTCCGCTCACAGGGAGGTGTCTGCGTGAGGAAGGGGGGTGTGGGGAGAAACACCCACCCGCACGCTGCCACGGAGCGTCGCGCTGGTGGGGACCGCGCTGCGGAGGGGAAGGAACAACTAAAAATGGTACTTTTTGGGGGGAGGGGGGGCTAAAACGCTCCCAAATGTTTCGGGGAGGTGATGCCGGAGCGGAGCCGGGTCCCATCCCTCGGCTGCCCTCCGCGGAGGGGCAGCGGGGCCGTGAGGGAGCAGTATCCCGGAGGGGCTCCCGCTTCTCGGAGATGGGGTTCCCGAAGTTTACCCAACAAGTTGGAAGGGGGGGTGCTAACCCCATCTCTATCCCGCATCCACGCCTGCATTCCACATTCACGGGCGCCCGTGGCTCTCGCTGGCGGTGATGAAGGAGTAGAGGCTCAGGAAAGGACCCCGGGCATGTTTCGAGACGGTGCTTTGAGATTTGTTTCCCTAACGTTACTTATATTTTTCTTTCTTTTAAAATGAAATTCTCCTCGTCTATCCCCAAAATCAACCCCAGACACCCCAACTCCAAAAAAAACAAAAACCAAAAAACCACTACAATCG
>VZTA01020718.1:105037-116483 GCA_013398855.1 Mohoua ochrocephala
AGCAGCGCGGGGCCGGACCCCGCCGCGGGTTCCCATGACCGGCCTGCCCCCCCAGCTCCCCTCACCCCGAGTGCCCGCCCAAGGGGCCGGCAGCGGCCGGGGGTGGCGGGGCCGTGCCTGCCTCGGGCATCCCGAGAGGTGTTCCCGACGGGAGCGGGTCGGGGAGCGGCAGCCTGGCCAGCCCGGCGCCCAGACCGCAACGCCCGGCTCTGCTCCGGTGCATCGCTCCAACAGCGCCCGGGTGACAAGGCGGGGGCCACCAAGGACCTGCCCGTTCCGCGTGCAAGCCCGCGAGAACAGTAAAATACCCCACCCAGGAACTTCAAAGCCAGGGCGTGGGGCGGCTGCGACGAGGGTGTCACCTCGCCTGCCTTCCCCGCAGGCGGCAAAAAGGGGCGAGGGCCGGTCTCAGCCCATCGGTGGGGTCTCAGGGCTGGGTGGGCTGCGGGAGTGCGCGGTGCCACAGCGCTGAGCTGCTGCGTTTTGTAGGTTGATGCCGTCATATTCTTTATTTTTTTTGTCCTCTACTTTTCTTGGATTCCCGGGCTGTATTTATCTTGTCTGTCTGGGGCTGCTTCTCTAAGTCACTGTGTAAATTGAAAGGCTTTTTTCCCCCTTTTTCCTCCCCTCCCTAGCTCACCACCTTTTTTTAATTAAAGCTTTTAACTCGCCTGGTGTTTACAGCCTTATGTAAAGTATCAAAACAAACAGACCCTGCCGAATACAAACACCAAAAAGGAGCTGGCCCCCCATTCTTACCCCTTTATTGTCCAAAAAAAAAAAGCGCATCTCCCCATGTCATAGCTACAGTTCCAAAAGGAAATTGCTTTTATTTGTAAAGGAGGCTTTAAAAAGCAGTGACATGAAGGGGAAAAGCTCCTTAAGGGAGGAAGGTCATGGGGTTAGGGGTGAGATTAAAGGAGCTATCTTTCCACCTCGCAGGGAAAGCAGCGCTGGAGCCTCCCCAAACCTGGAAGAAGAGCTGCCGAAGGGAGGTGGAGGAGGCGAGTGAAGGGGTCGATGCTGGGGGCCGGGACCGGAGGAGGCCATTGGGCTCCAGGCAGTCCCTGGTGCCACACAGGCACCTTTCAGCTGTCAAAGGGAATGGATGCAAAGAGGTAAAATCTCTTCCTTCAATGCCCAAACCCTCACATGCTCTGTGTCATACAACAGGAAACATCACAGCAAGGGAAGCGGCCCCTCCAGAGCTCAGGCGCGCGGTGGGACACGGAGGGCAGTGGGATGCGGAGTGCTGGGGCTCGGGGGAGGAGGCTGTGCCCCTCCCCGAGGCTGCTGCCGCCGTCTATTTGTGGGAAGCTGGGCACGGCGATGGAAAGGAAAAGGACCGCGCAAGCGATCGCCCCCAACCCTCCCTTCCCCTCTTCCGCATCCATCCGTGACGGCTGCGGTTTTTGCTGAATTAAGGTCCCTGGTGAAGGCAAGTCAGCGTGAGGGATGCGAGGGCACTTCCCTTCGCCTCCCCACAAAGGCGGCACCCTGCCTGGCCTCAGGCGTGGACAGAAGCCGGGGGCTCTGGGGTCAACACCAACAAAGGTGACTGCATCCTCCCTGCGTGCCCTCTGCCTTCCTGACCCCTCTCCAGTTCCCCTGCCCCTCTGGGTGGGCACGGAACACTCTCCTCACCTGTCTCAAAGTGGGGCTGTGCCCGGCTCTGTCCTGGGGAGCCTGGGGACATTTCTGCAAGGCAGCAAGGAATAGGACATGCAGTCCTGGTTTCATCAGGGATGGAAAATGTCTTTTCCACTGCTAAGAGGGATGCAAACCACCCTAAGAGCGATGCAAATGTTGATCTTGGCACTCTCTGGGATTTGGGTCCTGGACTGTCCGTCTCCCATGCTCAGGAGGTCTCCAGTACTATGCGATCCCCACTGTGGCACAGGAAGGTGCCAGTGGTGACACTTCCCTTGCTCCTGGGCTGCTGCCAGCGCAGGGGAGCCGCTGTGACATTTCTCTGCAGCCCTGGAGAGATGTCCTGCAGGAAGGACATTTGGAAGGAGAGCTGTGGCCATGCTTTCAGCTGGGATGAGGATGGAGAGGGGACCACGTCTGCCTGACCCATTCAGGGTTGCACGAGTAGCACCATGTCCTTATCCTGCAAACCAGGATGCGGATACAGGGATGATTCCACTCAGGCTGCACGGGAAGATGCAGGATGTTTGCTGTGTGCAGCATTTGATGCAAATGTTAGAGAGGTGGCCACTTGCTGCCGTGACCCTGAGCAGACAGCTTTGTCCCTCCGTGCCTCTGCGGAGAGGATGCTCACACGCCGTCTCTCCTACTCTCTTCTGCAGTCCCAGGGCTCTGTGACATTTGGCTCTGCGGCTTCTGCTTGGCACTTCCAGTCCCCAAATCTATTCTCACTTTCTTCTCCAAAGTGCAGCGGCCACATTGTTCTCGGTATTTAGAGAGCGTGTGTGAGAATGGATGTGTGGGAGGCTGCTCCTCTCCTAAAATATGTGCATTTCAATTGTCCGAGGGAATTACCGACATTAGCCTGCTTTGTTTTTGGGTTTTATTAGTGTCATTCAGTAAATATCCCCCTGCAACCTGGGTAGCGAATGCCCAGCCGTGCTCACTGGAGATGCCACTTGGCTCTCTGCCTGCCACAACTGCTAGAGGACAGTGAATCCATCCCTCTTTGGCTCGCAGGCACTGGCGCTGCGTTAGCTTGTGCAGAGCTGGCTCCTGCGCCCGTCTGAGCTGGGTCACAGCTCTCCTGACTTAGGGACTTACGTGCCATGAAGCATCTGCAGACTGTGCTGTCTGGGGGACCTCTCTCTGAGGTGCGGATTCCCCTCACTCGGGCAAACACCAGCGGCTCATGCGGACCAGGAATTTGTCTTTCCCTTTCCCCTAACCTCTCTGCATCATCGGTTTTATATAAAACCACGGGCTAGACCAGAAAGCCTAGCACACACCACTCGCTGAGAATTGACTGGGTATTGTAGATACACACTGCTTCTATAAATATTTATGGAGTTACAGTCAGCCTTGGTACGGGCAAACAAATGTAAATAACGCCATGCACTCCTAGTGTGCTCCGGATGGTGCTGTGAGCAGGAATAGCAGTTCCTTGTGAAATCAATTTAATGAATCACTTATAGTAGGAGGGAAATAATCCCAGCAGCATTATTATGCCTAATAGCAGGAGCATTGTGGCGATGGCTGTGTTATCCAGCAAGCCTCTGCCTGGGAGCATGGGCATGGGGAGGGGAGACATTTCCCAGCAGAGGAAGACGAAGATGAGGTGTGGGTACAGGTGACAGAAATGAGAAAGAAAGTGCTGGATTTCCCTGGCTGCTACACATAAGGATGTTGTGATGTTAACTGGGATAGCGGCTGTAGGGGCAGGGAGAGGCACTCTGGGCAGGAGGACTTACTTCGTAGGGAGGAGGGTGAGCAAGGGGTGGATGACCTAAAATGGACGAGCCTGTGTGAGAATGGATGTTGCATGCCCTGGGCCCCTCTGCCATCAAATGCCCCCAAGCAGAAAGTGATTTCCGAGTGATTGTGTCCCCCAAATATCTGTGCACTCTCAGCCAACACTGCCAAAACTTCCCAGGACATGGTTGTCTTGCATTTTTCATCTCTGCCAGAAAAAGGAAGAGATGAAAAGTTCCAGGATGAAATCTCCATTTCACATCAGGATTTCTCATATCCTTGGGTGACTGACTTAATCTTTCTCTTTCACCGGCTATGGGCATGTTCCTGAAGTCATTCTCAGCCCATAGAATCATAGAATCGTTTATGTTGGAAAAGACCTCTGAGAACATTGAGCAGAGCCATTGTTAACCCAGCACAGCCAAGCCCACCACTAAACCTTGTCCCTAAGTGCCACATCTACACGTCCCTTAAATCCCTGCAGGGGTGGTGTCTCCACCACTTCCCTGGGCAGCCTGTTCCAGTGCCAGAGAATTCATCCACAGGTTATCCACAAACAATCCCCCAGGAGTGTGATGGTTCACAGGGCTGACACATGCTGCTGCTGGACAACATAGGTCACATTAGTGCTGATCTGCCCTCAAGGGGTGGTCGGTGCCGTCAGCACCAGGTCACATTTCTGGAGGTCTTTCCTCCCTTTATAATTGTCCCTTTACAGGCATGTTTCAGCCAGGTAATTAATCTGTTAGGCTGTGTAAGGAAAGTAAAGGCAGAAGAGGAAAGCATACGGACAAAAGAAAATGCATTTTTTAAAAATTTCAGCCTATTTTTTGAGCTGTCCATCAGCTCAAACAGTAAGGATCATTTTCTTTATCTGGATGTGGCCTTTGCAGAACTTCTCCATGTGCTGATTCCGGGTGTATAAGCTCAGGGGTAATTTGACCCAAGATCTTTAAGGCTGTTGGTGGAGCAGACAGGCCAGAGAAAAGCAGTGATCTGTTGTTTGAAGAGTTGAATATCTCAGTTTTGATCAAAGTCCTTTCTGAATAACTGGTCTTGAGAGGCAAGAGGTGGCCTTCCACATGGGGGGCTCCAGCAAGGACATGAAATCTGGATACAGCTGCATAGCACTGTAGAGACCAAACGCATTCAGCATCTTTAAAAGCATATTCCTAGCAGTCTAATCCTTGACCCCACAGCTATTTTCAATTAATTAGTCTATCAGAAACTGCTTTTGTCCTTGCTTTCCCTCCTTCCTGCAGTTTCCAAGGCTGTACACAGCCTTGTGCTCCCACACAGAGATGTTTTGTTTTCAGGAGTTTTTGGGTGGATGCTGCGTTGCATTAACATTGACATTCATTAATATAAAACACTCAGGCATCATTAGATTTTTTGTGACATCTTTTCCTATTCTAACTAATGGACTGAAGGTGTGGGGAAGAAAACCAGAGAAACGCAAGGGCCAGAAATGAGGTTTTTCAACCTTCCTATTGAAATCAATGATCATGTGTGGGGTGCTGAATTCTGCTCCTTATTACAGCACCCAGAATCTGGAGTAGCTCCATGGGGCTGAACCCCTTTCTCTGATAAACCCGTGATGGGAGCAGGCACAGGTCTATTGTAGCTGAGGACAGGCCATGGGTAATCAGCTGAGAGGAGATGGATCTAGATGGCAGCTGGGTCGAGCAGTAGCACAGGGCTGAAAATAAAAGCAGGAATTTTCTGGACCCTTGGCTGAAGGAACCGAGGAAAAGGACTGGTAAAACAGCCTGAGACTGTACACTAGCTCAAAGCACCCAAAGCTAGAAACCACAGTGCATTTGGGAGCACCCCTGAGGACCGGTGAAGGTCTGGGGTTTTTTTAAACTGGGGACACTCCAAATTGCCATTAAAGCCCCTTACTCTGGCTCCTGCTGCCGACCAGAAGCTGGAAAAGGTTTGAGGTGAGAGGCAGATGGAGCATTCACGAAAGCAGATGCAGAATATCAAATTGGAGAGAAATTAGGACAACGTTTTCTGTGAGCTTTGAAGGCAAAGGCTGTTTGTTTAGCCTTAAAGGAGGCAGGCTGCTCCGTTCCTGCTTTGCTCGCCTCAGCCTGGGAGGCATCCCTCACGCTTCCCAAAGGCTAAAGCCCTGCCAAAAGGGGCGGGGAGGCCGGTTTCACTTGCGGTGGGGCGTGGAGGGGAGCGCGGTGTCCGCGCGGGTCCCTCGCTGCTCCATGCCCGGCACAGGCGGAGGTCAGCGGGTCGCCGGGGCTTGATCTGCCCTGATCCCCCTTCACAGGGGAAATGAAGCGACAGGGACTTTGCTCCAGCACAGTAGCCACTTTGAAAAAATGTTTCAGGCAGATAATTTATCAGGTTTAATTGCTCTTTAATCCCCCTGATCGGCCTGGCGTGGAGAAATCCCCTCTGAATGGGGGAGCCTGTTTGAAAAGACCCAGGGAGGCTGGGAGGGCTGGAGGGAGGATGGAGGGAGGGATGGAAGGATGGAGGAAGGATGAAAGGAGGAAAGAAAGGAGGGAGGGAGGNNNGGGAGGGAGGGAGGGAGGGAGGAAGGGAGGAAGGAAGGAAGGAAGGAAGGAAGGAAGGAAGGATGGATAGTGGAAGAGATGAAGGGAAGGACACACTGATGGAGGGACGTAGAGATTGAGGGAAGGAGAGATGGAGGGAAGGAGGGAGTGCCTCTTGCTGTAGCCACACAGCATGACCCCTTTCTGCAGCCTGGTGTCCTGGTGCTGGTGCTCACAGCCTGAATCCCTTTCAGCGATTTTATCAAGGGATTAAAAAGCCCTGGATCACCTCTCCCCTCTCCTGGGTCCTTCTTCACAGAGGAGGCCAGACCAAACTGGGTCTTTCTTGTCCATCCCCACCCAGGGACCCTGGCAGTGCTGAGCCAGGGAAGGGCCCACCAGTGTCACAGGCACCCCAGTGCTGATTACCTGGGTCCCCAAAGCAGCAGGGGCTGATGTCCTCCTTCCCTCCCGTTCAGCAGGGTCCCTGACCTCTGTGTGCTTCGTGCAGTTTCCATGCTACATCCTGAGCTTTGTAAGGATTTCAGTGGAGGAAGTGTGCTCTGACGTATTTATGTGTGGGGAACGAGGGCTTTCCCAAGAAGGGCAGCAGATGCACAGGGCTCACGGGGTACAAAGTGTGACCAGCAAGCCAAGGTCGGTGATTTTCCCCTCTGCTCTCATGAAACCCCACCTGCAGTACTGGGGTGTCCAGCTCTGAGGTCCTCAGCAGGGGAAAGACCTTTTGGAACAAGTTCAGAGGAAGCCACAAAAAATGATCAGAAGGGTGGAGAACCTCTCTTATGAGGAAAGGATGCCAGAGTTGGGGTTGTTCATCCTGGAGAAGGGAAGGCTCTGGGCAGACCTTAGAGTGGCCTATCAGCACTCAGAGGGGACTTACAAGAACAACGAAGACAGACTTTTAAGCCAGGTCATTTGTGAGAGAAAACAGTTTTAAACTAAAAGAAGATAGATTCAGACTAGGGAGAAATTTTATGCCATGAGGGTGATGAAACACTGGCACAGGTTGCACAGAGAGGTGGTGGATGCCTCATCCACGGAAACATTCAGGGTCAGGTTGGACAGGGCTCTGAGCCACCTGATCTAGCTGAAGGTGTACCTGCTCACTGCAAGGGGGTTGGACCTTTAAAGGTGAGTTGGATTCATCAGACACCAGAGCAAAACCAGACCTCATTTCAAAGGCAGGTGATACTCACTGTATGCAACCGGCAGAATAATCTGTGTAGCTTTATTCTGGAAATAATGGATATTTTGTATTCCTTGGTGTGGAAACCTGCCCAGCCAAGGGCTTCTCCTGCCTCTGCTTTTACAACCCACCACCAGAACACCATTGATTTCTTCCTATTGGACGCATATGAGCCATTTCCTTTCAATCTACGTGCTTACATGTAATTTCACCATGCCAGTTCAAGGTATGTCTTGCCCTTTATCCCATGGGCATCATTCTGGTTTTATTACACATTGAAACCAGACTTTTACTTGCTTGAGTACAAGAGAAACCACTCCAGTTCATTCCCAGTGTTGAGATATGCTATTGGGAACTTGAGTAGAGTCTATGGAATCCCAAGAAAATTAACCAAGACTTTCCACTCTAGACTTCATTGGTTTTAAACCAAGATCACAAAACCAACTATAGGCAGGTTAATGACAACTAGAAGAAAAAAATCTCACCTGAAAGGCCTCAAGATACACTAACCACAAGACTGATTTTTTTTCTCCAACTTTCAGTGAAGCAAAGCCTCAAGGAAAGACTTTGAAGTGGGAGTGTGCAAGCCATGGCACCAGCTGCAGAGGTCTGAAGAGATGATCATCCTCTCTCCTGCAAGCCCATCTCCAGTTCTCAGCCAGAGTTTATCCCATTACACCCACCCCATGAGCTGCCAGAAATGAGTTAGATGCCTGAAATGGGCTCTTTAGGGGATGAGAAAGTTTGATCTGGGGATTTTTAGCAGGTGAAGTGACACACTACTGCTCTTCTGTGGCAACGAGCTGGTCTGTAACCAACCAATCAAGTATTTTAACAGCGAGAAGTAAGGGAAGAGAGAGAGTGAAAGAGTGACCAGGAAAATAATAACATAAACTCGGTTTCTTTAACCCACCACCTCTCCCCAGTTCAGGCAGAAACATGTCAACGCTGTGACTAATTCCACTGGAACATCCTCACAGCAAGGAGCCCATGCAGGTGAGCCCGTGTCTCCCAAAAGTAACCCCCAAAACCATGAAGTCACTGAAACAAGGCCAGTCTGAAGGCTGGATGGGCTTTTCAACTCCAGAACTCACTCACTGAGCAGCCTGTATGGAAAGAAAACCTGAGACTTCTGAGTAATTCAGTAAGGAACAGACTCTTCCCTCTTGGTTCAAATAGATCATCCTGTTAAATGCAGGTGAAATATCATCCTGATGCTGGTGATGGATGAGAGTGGAGTCAGAACCTCCAACACCTTTAGTTTTTAGCACAAGATCCTGTATTGTTCACCCAACATGCTGTGATTCCTCCCTTCCGTGCCTTTTCTGTGGTTCCTTCCTGATGGAGATGTTACCTTCCCTTTCTGTGTCAGGAACTGTGGGGAGACATATTCTGTCCTTGAGACAGACACAGCTCATCTAAGGGCTGCTGGCTCTTTTTTTTCTTCTTTTTTTCTTTTTTAGCAATTTCTCCTTTGGCTGAAGAAACCCTCCCTGAGGCAGGAGAGTTTTTCTTTCCCAGGCATGCTAGGCGTGCTACCCCGGCCTCTCACTGCTCTAATTATTAGCATGAGGACAAATAGATGAGGAGCCATGAATGGGGTCATCTTCACCTGGGAAAAAAATTAATATATCACTTCTGAAAACCCCAGGCCAGGGTGTGAAAGCACGGCTTGATGGGCACTGATGGCAGGGCTTGACTGGCCAAACGCTGGCAGATGCACTGACCCCGGGGCAATGTCTGAGCTCATTTCCCACATAAGCACTAATTTTCTGGAGTGAGAGAAGAGCGGGGATGAAAGGCATCCCTAGAATCATTGCATCCTTCAGTAAGGAGGAATTTTCCATGTGAAATTCCCAGGTAACGGTAGGAAGCAGGAAACACCTTGTGGTTTTGGGGGAATGAACTAACATGGGATGAAGAACCAGTGCATCCCTTCTGCTGCTTTAGTCTACTCCAAATCCATGCTGAACTGTCCCGCCTGCAGATCCAGGCTTCCCACAGAGGATCCCAATATATGCGGGAAATGGAGATTTGGTCTTGTGATTCCAGCCCAATTTAAAGGGGAAAAATAATAAAGCAGATGAAGATGTAGCTGGGACCATAGCACTAAATATCTACTGGATCATCACTACTCAATCAGGTCTGTGGAGCCTGATGTCCTTGTGCTTTCTTTCCAGGTTCTTTATTAAGAAGAAACCCTTTATTGCATATTTTTTGGATGAGTTGATTACTTTCAATGGGAAAGGGCATAGCAGGACACAGAAATGAGAGATTACACGAGGTCATTTCATCTTGACAGGCTGCTGCCAATTCCTGAGCTCAGTCTTCATCCAAAAACCTAGAAAACTGTGTCAAGCTTGCTGTAATATTTAACCCCCTATGGAAAACACTTGTTCCCACTGCTGTTGGCTTAACCAGGACCAAACCAGGTTTTAGTCATAGCTAGCCCTAGCTCCAGCATGGCCAGAGCACCTACTCGAACTGCTGGGAGCATCTTTCCAGGAGGAATGCAGGAAATGTCCTCACCATGGCAAAGGATGCTGAGGAGAGGCCAGCTGCAAGTGTCCGTGGGCTGGAGCATGTTGCTCTGAGAAGTGATGCCATGAGGATGCAGGCACCTTCCTGACAAGGGGTTTTATTATTTCAGGGCGCCTGCATTGTCAGAGCGAAGCTGTTGCGAATTAATTGCTTGGGTGATGGGATGGAAGTCACAGCGAGTCTGGGGTTTTTCCAGCCTTTGCCATTTGAGCAACCAGCCTTGGTTCCATGGAGCTGGCAAGTGAGTCGTGAACAGATGCTCGGGAAAATTGGATCATTTACAAAGTGTTTACAAATACTTCCCACTGGCCCCTTGCCAATTTTGCCATCCTCCCCACTTAGAGAAAACATGCATGTATGTCCCCAGCCGCTGTCCTCCGGGTCCTTTCTGATGGGATTGGTGCTGAAGGCATGAGAGGGGTGGGGGAGGGCTTTGCAGGGACTTGTGTCCTCCTCATTACCCCATCCACAAGGAGAAATGTCACTTCCACAGCCTGGATGGGGAAGTGGAGGCAGCCACCAGCACTTTTGGGTGCAAGGCACAGCCCTGGTTTGAAGACATTTTGAAATAAAGATATAGCGAATGGCTAATTATGTGCATTCAACTAAGTAGTAACTGGAGGTATTTCTCCTGTGCTGTCACACTTTGCAGCTACACACAGTAACTTTGGGTATCCTGACCCAGGGGAGCCCCCCAAATGCCAGACAAAAACGATTTGGAACACAATTTTAAGGTGCGATAAACAGAGATACAAATTATTCAGGGACCCTAAGTATAAACAAGACGTAGGCCTGCTTGAGCAGGTTCAGAGGGCTCCGTGAAGATGCTCTGAGGGCTGGAGCACCTACTCCTGGAGACAGTCTGAGAGAGCTGGGGTTGTTCACACTGAGGAAAAGAAGGCTCTGGAGAGAACTCGGAGCACCTTCCAGTGTCCTGTGTTTGAGACAGTGGGCTTGGCCACCTACTTGCGTCATGAAAGAGCACAAGCAGGGCTCAATCTCGGCCCGCTTTCAGGACAGGCACATCTCTGAGCTGAGCACTGGGAGACACTGACAGGGGCAGGGCTGTGCTTCTGCCTCCAGCCCAGATATGTCCTGGAGCTCGTGACAGATTTGCCCCAGTCACACAATATTTGGTTATGGGTTAAACCGTGTGCAGGGGAGAGCAGTGTCCCTCAGGGCTGGCTGGGCTGATGCTGCAGGGGAGATAAGGGGGATAAAAATCACCACCTTCCTTCAGCTGACTCAGTGATGCTATAGCCTCTCTAAGACAAGCAGCACTGCTGATACAAGACAGCGTGCACATTGCAAAGCCTTCTGGAATAAAACTTGCCCCTATGCAGGCACCCACTGATCCTGCAGCCTTCCAAATATCTGTTCTTTGAGCCTCTGGCCATTGTTCTGAAGCACAGATTTAACCTGACCGAGGGGCTCCAGAGCGATCCCCACATCACGCCTTTGTCCCTACAGCTCCCTTACAGACATTTTCTCCAGCTTGCCTTTCTGCCTGCCGGGAGCAGCCTGACACAGGTGGCCAGGCAGAGAGCATCCTCATCGGCCATTAAAACTCCTACTTTAATGGGAAAACAAGGTCTTTGGCTGGACTCTCCTTCCCTGCTTTGTGCATCCCTGCGCGGAGAGCCCTGCCCGGAGTCCATCACTGCTGCGGCCGCAACGGCAGAGGGAGCACACACCGCTGCCTGCCAGCCCCCGCCGGCTTTAGACCCACAGCTGGCTTCTAATTTTAATTTTCTAGCAACAGAGAGGTGCACTAGAGCCATCC
>VZTA01020718.1:116511-135633 GCA_013398855.1 Mohoua ochrocephala
TTTTCCTGACCAGTACGGCAGGGTCGTAGGTAGCAGCAGGGAAGAGCTTTGCTTCGGCAGCGTGAGAGCAAATCCTGCAGCGCAGTTGCGGTTTGCTCCACGGTAAGAGGCTTGGAAATATTGATCAGGGCTGGAGAAGAGATGTGCACAGGAGAAAGAGCACAAGATTTGGGGATTTTAAAGTGATATAATTGGATTTCTGAATTAAACACAGCGAGCGGGAAGGTCAGCAACAAGATGCAGCCACGGGCTCACGTTCTCTCAGCCTCGCTTGCCTGGGTGTCCAACATGAGACCATCCCAGAGGATGTACCCTGGGGAAAGGGTGTGTTGAGCAAATGTTTTTGGGAATGTCTTTGCCGATAGGTCAAAAAGGTGGGATTGCTTCCATGTGCATCGTGTGAGGCTGTTTTCCTTGCAGTGGGATGGCACGGAATGGTGGTGCCTCTGGTTGAGGCTGGACACTCTTTCTGACGGATGGGAAGTGATTTCTGGTTTCAAGGGCTGGCCCATAGCTGCACTTACCAGTGCTTTCTGTCACTAAAAACATTTAAAATATTTAAAGTTTGTAGCTTTTAATCTCTCCTGCTTTCTGTTTGTGTAAATACTTAGGCACATCTGTTTATGTCCTGTGTCTTCCCCTATGTAGACCTCGGGGACCCCCCTGGTGCTACTTTTACCCCCAAGTCCCAAAATCTGCCCCCAGTGCAAAGGACAAGGCCATGCACCAGAATCTCCACCTGAAGCTGAGACTCTCCAAAACATCACCCAGGTTCAGGTGGGAACGTTTAGCTGCTAAACTCTGTGCTTATATTTAGGTATAGGAAACTTATTAATCTTTTATTTGCATTTAAACATTTTGAGAGACTTGGGAGCCCCAAAGGAACAAAAAGCCTATGTTTTGCAAATTACCCCTTGTAGTTTTCAGGTATGGAAACCTCCCCAGGGGTTTCCCCACTCCCGGGCTGCCTCTGGCCAGCCGATTTACTGTCCATGTTTCCATGGAAACAAAAACGGGATGGGTGAAAAGAGGGGGGGAAAAAAGTTCTTGTAATAGGTGGCATTTCCCAGTTTGGAAAGTGGGATTTTCCCAGGCAGGACTACTTCTCTTCCAGGATTTTTTTTCCAGGAGAGCAGAAGGAAGGGCACGCCCTGATGTGGAGATGGATGGGCAGCAGTGGGTTGCCCTTGCTGCCTGCTGCATTCAGAGCAGCAGCACCGATCTTGAGGTTTAATGCTGTGATTTATGGCCACTTTGCTGCTGTAGAGGCATCAATTTGGTTAAAGGAAAGTGTTTTCTAATGAGTAGGGCAGGACGTGGAGGCCGCCCCATCCTGGTTGAGCCCACTCAATGGTGTGACCTTAAGGGATGGTCGCAGCAGTGACAATTCCCCTCCGTGTCTGTGCGGACATTTAATGATGCTTGTTTACTTTACAGCTCACTACGAGGCTTCATTAAAGGCATCTGCAAAGGCTTTGAAGTCCTTGCTGGACATCTTGCAACATCATCGTGAGCAGTCATAGCAACACCATCCTGGGCTGGCACAGAGACTCTGAGTGGTGATGAAGATATCAAACCCAAGGTGTGCCGCAGCCAGCTCAAAGCAAACCCGAAATTACAGTCTCTGCAGGGAGAAGTGACAGCCCTGCTACAGAGATCAAGGATTTATGGAGATGGGGCAGCCAGATCTCTCTCTTGCATCCTGATAGCTGATGTGACACATCAGGTGTCAGGGTAGCTCCTATTCCTAAGAGGTTAAACAAGTCGTACGATCAGGAGGGGCTGACATGTTGGTCCAGGCGAGGAGTGAATCATTAAGTTATATTCCCATCGCCGAGACAGGCAGCAGCAGCTCAGCGAGGTTTACGTAGCCTCAGGTGAGCTGTACGACAGGAAAACACACATCTGACGTGAGGTTAGGTGCTCTGAATTGTGAAATGATAATCAGGAGAGCTGCTTGTTGCTGAGTCAGGTGCAGGGCTCTGTCGTGAGGTGCAGGGTTGTGGTTTGGGCTGGGGTTTTCTAGAGGGGTGTGTGTGTTCTTATACATATAAATCAGTAAATGTATTTTTTAGAATATTTTAAACCTTTTTTTTTCCCTTTAGGGTTCTTTCTTTAGCAACCTGCTTCACTTGAAAACTAACTTTTTAAGTGTCACAAGATGGAGGAAAGAGGATTCCTTGATGGGAATCAGGGCAGCTCTTGGCTTCCTGTAGAGAAATAAGGCTGGTTTCAGGTTCAGGAGCCCCAGCAGGAGGAACGCTGGGGATGGACTGTGTCCAGCAAAGGGAAATGATGTTATTGAGACATCATCAAGGAGAGAGGAGAGATACAGGAAAATGTACACACATATGTATGTACACACAAATATATATATATGTATATATGCATACATTTGTATAAAGATACACATATATACACATATGTACATATACACACACACATATATAAAAAACACCAACAAACCCTATTTTATATCTATATATGTACATATATATGTATATATGTGTACACACACATATATAATACACACACACACATGCTGAAGGTGAGTGTTAGCATTTTTTACCAGGGTGTGCATACCTGGGGGACACCTCTGTCCTGCTTCTGAGATCATCCCTGTCCCTCATGGGGGTTATTTGGATTTACCAGAGCTGGGAAATGCTGCCACTCCTCTCCTGCCTTCTTCTTTGCACATCTGGGCTTCCTAACTCTATTTCTCTTCTCGCAACTCCAGCCTATTTGCTTCAGCAATAGGATCAGGGGGTTTTGAGAGTGAATCATAGAAGGAGAAACATCATCAACCCGAGCATCTCATGCCTGCAAACTTAACCTCGAGGACTGTGGACACTGGTAGGGCCAAAGGGAGGAATAAAGGTCTCATTTTCACGTGCTTGTCCGTGCCCAGCCACAGATCCAGGCTGGAATGCTGCTCCAGTGAGGAGGGGCAGGCAGGTACTGCAGCACATATGGCGAGCCCGGCCACACGCTGCTCCAGAGCCGTGAGATACGGAAGCACAAGGGCACTGCCACGGAGAAAATATCAGCTCTGGGCTTTGGCTGGCTCGGGGACTTTCTATTCAGAGCCACAGTGTTACCTGAACTAATGGCTTGTCACAGAGGAGAGGGTTTGTTTACAAACCTTTCTCCAGAGGGAAGAAAATGATGTCAGTTGTACAGGAGGATGGTGACTGCAGCAGCTACTCACGGCAAAAGGCTTGTAATTTCGGGGTGATTTTAGGAGCTGGGATGATGGGAGATGCCGAAGGGACTCCCAGAGGAGCCTGAGGATGCCGTACCACAAAATTGTGGTGTCTTCTGTCTCGCTGATGATGTTCAGAGAATGTCACTTCCTTTTGCTGAGCACAGTCCCTCTCCAGCTCCTCGTGCTGGGACCCCTGAAACTGTACGCAGCATTGTTTTTCACTGGGAGCTGGGAGCTTCCCTGATTCCCATCAAGAATCCTCTTTCCCCCATCTTGTGACACATAAAAAGTTAGTTTTCAAGTGAAGCAGACTACAGTAATTTAATTTTTTTTTACAGCAAACAGCCATCATCTACTGATAATCTCCTTTCCCCATGTTTGAGGAGCTCCCCCCAGTCTGCACAGTTTACCTGGGTAAAGTGAGTTGTCTCCAATTTCATTGCCACAGCATCAAGAGGAAGTTTCATTATTCTAATTTAGCATGAAAATACATTTAAATAGCATTTCATTTTGCCCTTTCACTGTATTAAGTAACTGTAAGAATCTTTTCAAGAGCAATTGCCCACAGCTTTTTGTGCAAATATTCTCTTTACAAAAGTCTCATGATGATTTGGGAGAAGCAATAGGGGAAAAACATGCTTCAGTGACAGAATAAAGGAGAAGTCTGGTGTAATACTCAATACAGTGTTATTTATCCTGTAGCTAATTACAATCATAATCTGTTGTAGAAGGGAGGCATTTCAATGTCAAATTTCATAAAAGAGATTAACTCTCAAGGAAAGATGAAGCAGTTGGGGGTCAGGGAGTGTTGCAAGAGCCCACCAGCACACAGGGTCCCTCTGCTCCTCCAGGAGAGCCCCCAGCTCAGCCCCAGCCACACTCTTGGGCACCAGGCAAGTAGACTTGGAACTGACTAATAAATAAGTTTGGTTAGCTTGTTAAATTCATAGAATCATAGAATGGTTTGGGTTGGAAGGGATCTTTAAAGATCCTCTAGTCTGAGCTCCCTGCCATGGGCAGGGACACCTTCCACTAGATCAGGTTGCTCCAAGCCCTGTCCTTCTTGGCCTTGAACATGACCAGGGATGGCTTTCTGGGCTGCAAGTGCACATTGCTGGGTCATTCAGTTTTTCATCCATCCAGGTCCCCAGGTCCTTCTTGGCAGGGCTGCTCTCAATCCATTCACCCCTCAGTCTGTATGGAGAGAGGGGGTTGCCCTGACCCGGGTGCAGCACCTTGCACTTGGCCTTGTTGGACCTCACGAGGTTTTTGTGGGTTCGTTTCTGATAGAATTACACCAAACCTGTACAACAATTTTGAAATGCTTCAACATCCAAAATGTGAAATGTTATCAAAGCATCAGATTGACAGGACTTCCCCATGGTCAGTGGGGTAGTCATTGGGGAGCAGGTTTACAAGAGCAGCTGTTACTCTACAGCAAAAGCATTTTCAAAACCAGTGCCACAGACCCCTGCACTAGGACCCTCCTCTGCCATGCATTTATGGCTGTGACATTTATCCAGCTCCCTGTAAGGTTAGTGAATGGTGATCTGCAGGAACAGTCTGAATTATCAGGCAATAAATGAAATTGCTGGTCCTTGAAAAGAAGGACGCAGTATCAGAGTGGGTATTGCTTACGCAGGCAGAGACCAGAAATATTCAGGTAACACCCGTGGTGTTTTCCTGTCACTAATGAGAATGAACTGCATGGTATTGGTCGCCCATCAGGTTTTCCAAGTGGGAAATTTGCTCATAACCTTTTTGACATGTGCTTCCAGAAAGTGAGTGAAAAGGATCTAAGTCCCAATAACGCTGTCTCTGAGAGGGCCTGTTCAATTAAATCTTCCTCAATATGTCAATCACCTGCTAAATGCAACTGCTCTGGGCTTGGGAAGTGCAGATCAACAGGTTTGAATGATCCAGGAAGGGCTGGATCGCAGCAGCCGGCGAGTGTCTGTGCCACCGAGGGGACACATTGCCCAGGCTGAGACCGAACTAACGCAAATCCAATTTCCAAACGATGGATGTCCCCTGAACTCCAGCACAAAATGAAGCACTTATGCTCCTTGGGATGAGGTACTTCATATCAGGAACTGCAATGAAGTCTTCAGGTATTGCACTAATTTGTGGAGCAGTGATACTGTAGTGACCTTGCAGGTGACCTTGGAAAAGAGCAGTGGCCCTGTTTGTTGTTTGTAAGGGAATACTAAAAGGTAGCTAACAGCTCCCTTCTCCCGTGGATCTGGCTCTATGGGCTGAGAGCTTGTTGTGATGAAGGGTGTTGTAATTTAGGCACAGAAAACACCAGGTGAGTTGGTCCCTGCGTGTGCCAGGGCTGCGTGAGGCAGAGGAAAAATGATGACGAGGGCGATCACAACAACAATCATTCAACCAAACAGGGAAAACCTTGTTCATAACACAACTGAGCAATTAGGAAGCATTTGCTCCAAAAGCTTTAATGTGTACCATTTCAGGCAAGAAAAATTCTTGTGAAATCACGTATTCACATGCTGTCTGTGCTCTGGAGGGTGAAGCCCTGCCTGTGCCTCCCTGCACCGTCGCGTCTCTGGGCTCTACCTAAAAATAAAACCCTAAGCAAAAAAGAACAAGCCCCCCGCTGGCAGCCTGGCACGGAGGCAGAGCGCAGTCGCTGCCAGGCATGTGGTCTCTTTGTCCTTACAGGTCAAACCTGGAACCGAGTTAAGGATGCCAAGCCTCCAGATCCACGCTCCGAGTCACAGCTCCCTCTTGCCTGTCTCCTGCCTGCCAGCCCGTGACCAGGAGCCGTCCCTGGACCCCTGCCCGGGGCTCAGCCCTGTGATGGTACCAAAGCCCAGCACGGAGGTCAAAACAAGGTCTGGGGGCATCACTCGAGGCGAGAAGTGCCCTCTCCCCTTCACCACCTTCACCAAAGGAAGCAAAACTGGAGCATTTTCTTCACCTCGTGGCCCCACAGCATTTTCACCCACGCTTGTGAAAGTCATCACATTGCAAGGCCTCAACTTCAGAGCCAGCCTAGGTCAAGTGGAAAGAGGAGCTTCATTTTGCCAGTACTTTCTACTGTGTCCTCCTTGCTGGTTGCCCAGGGACCTGAGTCTGTTTCCTCAGGAGGGTGTGGGAGGGAGGCTGGGCTGGGGTCTGATCCCATTTGCATCCCCCTGCTTGCCAAAATCCAGGATAAACCACTGAAGTCCCAGCCCATCTGAAGCACAGAACTAAAAAAGCCATATCTGAGCTTTCAAAGAGGAAGTCACCTGCTCTCAGGTGATCTCCTTTTCATGTCAGGACTCTGTTTTAAAGTCCCAAATAGCACTTGTGTTTTATTAAGCACAGGGAGAAAAAAAGGAACTGAACCAAACCCACGCAATACGAGATTGACGGGGGNNGGGTTTCTTATTACTCCAAATCATCACAATAAACAGAGCATCATTAAAACAACATTCCTGGGAAAGTTACCTCTCACCCATCCTCTCCCCTGCCCCTGACTCCCAAGGCAAGGAGCTGAGAGGTTACAAATAAAACCCTAAAGGAGAGAAACTTTGACATCGATTCCAGCAATTGGGATTTCTAGTATGTCTCCAAAAAAGTGTCAAATCTGTCACTCAGAGCTTACAGGTTATCCTCTGTGAGCTCAGACACGAGCCTGGTGTGTTTATTAAACCCATGGCCTGGCAGAGGAAAGGTGTCTGTCTGAATTGCAATAAAGCTGATTTTCAAACAGTTGGTTTAAAACTCTTTATCTCGGTTTAGTGAATTACTGAACACCAGGATAAAGTGTTCAAACAGAGATTCCTGTGTCTCGGTACCAGGTACCTTGCAGATGGCTCTGGCCACTTCAGCAGACACTTAGGGCTCTGGGCTGGCTTTTTCTGGGTAGTGTAGCGAGGCAGAATAAGATGCTCCTGTGTCCCTCTATGGATATGTCTGTCCAGAGGGAGAGACGTGCACTGTGTAAATCTGTGTGTGTTGGATTTGATAACATGGGGCTGGCTTGGCTCTGCAGTGCTCAGTGACAGGACCTGCCCTTCCTTGTGCCCTTTGGGGTCCCCTCCTGCTTATCTGCCCCAGCCCAGCACTGGTCCCATTGCTTTCCCCACTTCCAGTGCCACAGCCCTTCCTTTTCCCCATCTGTACCCAGCTGGGAGGCCCGGGAACAGGAGCCAGCCTCTCTCTCCAGAAAAACTTTCCCATTTATTTATGTTTCCCTCCTGCACACGGAGATCCCACCGATCTCTGAGAGCTGTATGAAGTTATTCGCTTGAGCAAACTGACAGCAGCCTCTGGGCTAAACTTTTGATCCGTCAGTTTTCTGCCACCTTCAAAAAGCACCGCTGGCTGCAGGCAGCAGCCATCCCACGCTGGACGGGACCGGCACGACTTGCCACGGGCAAGGGGAGCCAGCAGAGGAGGATCTCCAGCCTCTTGCTTGGCACCAACAGGATGGCTGCAGTTATCCAGCCCCCGGTGTGCAGGTGTGGGTTTCTCCTTCCTGGCACGGGGGGATGCACCAAAAAAAGTGCACAGAGGTTCTGCTGTTGAAGCAAACCAGAGCTGCAGGGACTTTATCTTCCTTCAGTGATTCTTTCAGTGTTGTGCTTCAGGAGACCACCTCCTCCTCCTGTCCCTCAGGCAGGGGAAAAGGAGGAACCTGTCACCCAGTTCTGTCCAGTTTTTCTAGAGCTTGCTGGCAATGCTGTGGCTGACTCTCCTCTTCAGTGAAAGGTGTTTTTCAGTGCCTATCATCATCTCATATCCTGAGGCTTTTCCACGCACTCACAGAAATTCAAAATGATCACAGCGACGCCAACATTGTTTCAACATTTGCACTTCTGGGACAAATACCTTAAGAATATGTGACAGGCATAAAACTGCAGGGATGGATCCAAGCACAGATGGAAGGAGATGGAGTGTGGAAACTGTAAAGTAAAAAGGCTCCAATTCTACCCTGGATAGCTGAAATTTCCCACCCCAGCTTCTCTAAGAGGCACATAGATCATCATGCTGTGAAACTTTGTTCCCTAAATGAACGGGATGAACCAGCAGAGATGAAACCATGGGCACTGTGCATAGGCAGGGGTAAAGAAAAGCACATCCGTGGCCAAGCTGATGCTGAGAGGTTACACGCTGTACCAGGGAGACACAGAACTTGGGTATATGCTACTCTGGACCAAATCACTGTCCATCACAGACAAATCTTCTGACTGGGATGTGGATGGAAGTCTGTGCAGGGGATTCCCAGTGGTTTCCCACGAACAATTCCTGTTTGTGAGCACCACAGCAGCACCAGAAAGTTTTGCTGGAATGAGGCATGGGGGACAAAGACAAGGAAGGAAACTCTGCCTGCCTTGGGGTAAGTGTCATCCCTGGTCCCTAAAAGGGACAGAACTTGGGTTGGCAGCTGTAGTGACCCTTGCTCATCATTCTCAGCTGAGGCCTTTGAGACAGCCCAGTTCTGAAGCCATTTCTCAGTCTTTGTTTCTACAGACTTTGCCCAATAATATTGCAGATGTGTCTGGCTGAGAAGCAAATGAGATCAGCAGCTCTGTCCACAGCTGGACATCCAACTCCGCACTTAAGGGTACAATGAGTAACCTGATCGTGTGAGATGTGGAGCATCCAAACTCTGCACAGGGTTATAAAAGGAGATCGACATATCTGACAAAAAAATGAGCTTTCTCACTGTCTCACTGGAGAATTTTAAGCCCAATTTGGCTGTTCACAGCTGTGCAGGAAAATCTGTAAATCAAGAAGTTACTCCAGGCAAGATTTAAAATGCTCTAATTGCCTGTTGGATTTATGACAAAAGTACCACGAGAGACAAAGGGGTTTCAGTACTCCACTGGCATAATTTAGGGAAAAATATATCTTTCCTTCTGTAATAAGTCATTATTGCATTAGATTTTGTGTTCATACTTTCCCCATTAATATTGCAGGGCATGTGGTTATAGGGCAAGGGGCAATGGCTTTAAACTGAAAAAGGGCAGGTTTAGACCAGATATTAGGAGGAAATTTTCCACCATCAGAGTGGTGAGGCCCTGGCACAGGTTGCCCAGAGAAGTTGTGGATGCCCCATCCCTAGAAGTGCTCAAAGCCAGGTTGGATGCAGCTCTGAGCTACCTGCTCCAGTGGAAGGTGTCCCTGCCCATGGAATGGGGCTGGAACAACATGATCTTTAAGGTCCCTTCCAACACAAACCCTTCCGTGATTCTGAGATTAATCCCAGCTCAAGTATTTAGCTTCCTCTGCTGGGTATTTTATTCTTCTACAGTTTTTGGAGTGAGAATTATAAAGCCAAGTTAAATAAGTGCACATAAATTATGGAAATACCTGTATGAAGTACAGGAGACACTAAATTCAGGCTATTCCAGAAATTTTCTCTTCTGTGCCTGGATGTAACTTACTGGCCTCGTATGAGTTGAGTTATGGGCAAATGCTCCCAACTCTAACTTCCTAAAAGCCCTGTTTTGGGGAGAAAAACGCAAAAAAAAAAAAGTGATGGCTCACAAATGTAAACGAGCAGGAATCAGCCTTGGACGTGGGAGTGCACAAATCCCTTTGCTGCACTAACCTTGTGTCTGAAATGCGCTCAGCAAGGAGCCGTGTTCTGGAAACGGGAACGAATGAAACTGGATGTTATTCCTTCTGGAAATAAGAGCAATGGGGAGAGAATTTTACCTGTTTGGAAAGACGACCTTGACATTTCTGCACGTGTTTTGATGGCTTTTCAAAAAAGTCATGTTACTGGGTGGTCTGATTTGTATTCCCTGCATTGGTGTGTATTGCATTTGGCTCCAACAGCAACAGTGAAGTTGCTGGGGGATGGGTCTTTTTTTTAAAAGATAATTTCCTTTTTCAAATATTCTTGAAGTGCAGCTTGTATTAAACTGGGTAATAATTAGATAGTGAAAATTCTTCTATCTAATGCTTAGATTATTACAAGTGCCTGAGGCAATTCTTCAAGGTTTATAACAGACATAGAAATCAATGTTTAATGTCAAAAGTGATCCTGGAAGGTGTTTATTGAGAGTTATTTTTTAATATAAAGTGTAAAGATTAAAAAATGCTTTTATTCTTAGTTTTACTTGTAGTGGTGACTGGGGGAAAGGTGTGGTATCATCAGGGAGAAGTATTACCATAAAAGCTGGTGTCAAATCTTCTTTCAAGATTCCTGATCCGAAATACCAGTTAAAACCAAAACAAGTCAGTGTGTTTAAAGTCAATACCCCCCTGGTTGTTCTTACATGGCACCGATTTCTTAGAGCTGCTGTAAACCAGCACTAGACACTTTCATCAGAGAAGCTTCATTACTGAGCCCTGTAAGAATCTGCCCTTTAGAGGGAAACTTTCTGCGGGTTTGGGCTTAACACCCATCAAAAAAACCTTGTTGTACAACAGGGTATGGAGACTGTTTTCCTGCTGCTAGAATAATACACTGGGGAGCAGCTGGGACAGCAAAGCTGCTTCAGCATCCTCTGCCACCCTTCACTCTTTTGTTTCACCCTTCATCCTTCTCTTCCACCCTCCCCTGGGTTGGAAGAGACCTTAAAGATCATCCAGGTCCAACCCCCTGCCATGGTCAGGGACGTCTTGCCCTAGAGCAGGTTGCTCAGAGGGCGATCCTATGGGATCCTATAGATAGGAAGCAGTCACCCCAGGGTGTCTGCTCTGGGGCATGGAGCTGGCAGAGCTGCCCATTTCCCTGTAGGTATCCGAGCTGACACCAAAAGGCCTGGTTTCATCCCACTGTCCCTGCACAGGACCAGGATCACAAGCACACGTGGAGTCACGCTGGAGACAGCTACAGCTAAGTGGGGTAATCCCACTTCCCAGTGTCCAAACGATTTAATAGAGATGAAACCCCAGAGACATTACTGAAATGAGATAAATCTGGGCAGAAATGATTGCAACAGCGTTTGGGGAATGGAAAAACAGCATATACCCTGGCAGATACGGGGTCGAGAGAAAGATGCAGTTCTCTGGGGGAGCCTGGGTAGGAAAAAAGTGAATGATGGCTCCATGAGCCATCACTGCTTGCTTGGACCCCATCCTGAAAGTGCCTGAGCTGTACCTGTCTTGTAAAGGGCAGCTTTGGGTGCAGGTGACTGCCTTGGGGGCTGTAGGAATGGGATGGACACACCGGCTACTCAGTGCTTTCCCAACACCTTCACCAGACTGTGGGGAGACTGGGGATGGAGCTCACCCCTGCAGGGGGACTCTGCAGGGCAGCTCTCCCCTGTAGCATTCCCAGCTGCTGACCAAAGACTGAGGAGTCATCTGCTTGAGGTGCTTTTGGGGAGGGGCTTCACCCCCTGGAAGCACTCACCTCTCTCCATGGCTGTTAGGGCAGCCTGAGGGATAGACTTGGGTGTGACATTAACAGTGTCCATGTCCACACCTGGGCAAGGTATCCCAGCTGTCCGCTCACATCCAAGTCACAGCAGCAGCCCCAGCACAACAGGGTGAGAAAAAGGCTTCCCAGGGATGGTGGCTGCAGGTCAGGGAATGTCTTTTATCACAGCTGGAAGGGTAGATGAGGTTGTTTTAGAGCTGGAAAGGCAGAGGAGGTGCATTGCACCCTCGCTTTCCTTCAGTTCTGAAAGGTGCAGACCCCAAAGGCTCACTGCTGTGGGCAATTGCCCCAAGTAATCTAATGAAAAACACTATTTCTCCCCACAAACTTTGCCTCATTCGAAAGCTTCCCTAAGGATGAGCAATAACTGCCACTACGGCAATGTTTTCAACACACTGGGAAGATTTCAAGCTCTCCTTACGGCAGTGAGGCCCAAAAAGTATGAGACCATCCCAGTATTACCTGCCTTTTCCCAATTCATTGCCGCTCACTATGCAAACAGAGCTAAATGTGGTTTGGGCTCCAGATATCAGCAAGAACATACGATGGAGAGGTCAGAAAATGTCTCCTGCTGGAAGACATCAGGTTAAAAGAGGAGAAAATGTTTGAGGAAGGATGGAGATTAGGATAATTATAAAAAAACCAGAAATTCGTGATGGAGGTGTAAATCTCCAGGTGTAACTCAGCACAGCCTTGTGGCTGCTTGTGTTTGCATTAGCCAGGGGTCTTCTCCCACGTGTTGGATCAAACGTGGCTCAGTACAGGGGAATAAGAGTGTTGCAGAAGAGGGAGACAGCAACTTCCTCCTCTGAGGGAGAGCAGGAATGCAAAATATGTCTAAAATAATACACTACCCAAATAGTCTTTCAGCCTTTCCCAAAGGAAAAATACACTTCTCTACAAGGAAAATGCCACGTATCTCTCTACAGCCCCAGGAAAAGAATGAGGTCACATCTTTCACTAAAGCTGAAAGAGAGAGGTTTTTTTTGGTGCAGCATTTCATCCCCTTCTAGTAACTTGACAGGCCTCGCTGCGGTGGTATCCTGGTATTTGTCTTATTTTGGGCTTCTTACGCAAAAAAAATTCAATTCTCACTCAATCTAAAGGGCTGAATCTTGCATCAGCAAAGCAATGCTGCTATTATGGAGGAAATGGGTTTGCCCCTTGCTTCCATCAGTGTGAGTTGGGAGCAATTCTCCCTAAGTTAAAAGGTGAAAGCTGTCCCACTGACTCTGGCTGCAGAAGGGTTTCTTGCCTGGGAATGAGGGAAAAGAAGCCAACTTCATAAACCAGATTTTGGTCTCTTTACACAAGGACAATTTGTAATAAACCCTGTGGCTAACGTGAAGTTATTGCAGATTTGCACTGGCATGAATGAGGTCAGAAACCAGCCCGGGGTGGCTGGGATAAGGCGGCACAGAGGTGTTGGAGCGGAGAAATTCGGAGTTTGACTTTCTGCAGCCCCTAAACGATCTCAGTGCAGTGACACCCTGCCTTCAATGCATTTTGGGTCAAATTGATGAGTGTCATGGCTCAGGACCAGGCGCATCTGACATGGAGAAAGCCACGCAGAGCTTGTTGGAGCAACCGTGTGCTAATTAGAGCTGTCTGCTCAATGAATTTAGCTTCAACTGCTCACAGAGTGTCTGCAGCTAGATTGGGATTTCCTCAAATTGATTTGTAATTTGAGGTTACTCAATTAATTTTTCTTTTCTTTTTTTTTTTTTCTGGTTAATTTTATTTTATTTTTGCTCTCTGTCTCAATCGCACAAGCGTTTGAGTCCCCGTATCTGCCCCCTCCTCGCTTCGACAGGTGCCAGCGATCCCCAGCTGGGTGTCCTCTCCAGCATCACAGCCCTGGCTTGGCCACCAGTGGGCCAAACCTCCCAAGATTCACCATCCATTAGGAAGGAGGTTACAAATAAGCAAGGTGGATGGAATTCAACCCTTTTTCTTCCCTTTTCTGGGCCACACAAGCCTTGCCCAAGGCATTATTCGTAGAAAAATTAGGCTGCTGCAAGTTTCACTGGCGGGGTGCAGAATTTAAATAGAATTTTCTCTTGTCCCAGTTACACAAAGTCAGCCTGATTGTCCCGTTCCCTATGCTGGTGTAAAGTGGAAATAATTCCAGTCCTGAGGCTGGGATTTGCATCTCACTGGAGGGGCAGATACCACAGGAGGCATCGTGTGGCAGCTGCTCTGGGCAGCAAGTCCCAGTCTGGCGAGTTGGGTCATAGAATCATAGAATGGTTCGGGTTGGGACCTTAAAAACCATCTGGTTCCTACCCCCTGCCATGGGCAGGGACACCTTCCACTGGAGCAGGTAGCTCAGAGCTGCATCCAACCTGGTCTGGAACACTTCCAGGGATGGGGCATCCACAACTTCTCTGAGCAACCTGTGCCAGTGTCTCACCACTCTGATGGTGAAGAATTTCTTCAAAATATCCAATCTAAACCTGCCCTCTTTCAGTTTAAAGCCATTCCCCCTTGTCCTATCATTACCTGCTCTTGTACAAAAGGTCCTCACTGCGTGAGCAGCATTTTCTTTCTGGTGTGAAAACTGGCATGGATGCAATTCAAATTTAATTTTTTCAAGCATTTTTTGTGGCCTAGCTTTGAGTACCAGCATGTTTGGAGGCAGGGAATGCAGGTGTATGAGTGAGTGCTGCAGAGTCGTGACCCTGCATGGGTAATGTTTTATGGTGCTCATCTCCCACCACTTCTAACACGGAGCAACCAAAGCACCCACATGCCTCTCCAGTCTTGAAAATCTCTCACTACTTTGAGGTTCACAGATCAGAATCATTGCTCTGTAGTGGCAGTTTCGTGCCAGGCAAATCTGGCTGATTCCAGGGAAGTGCTGCTGTCCCAAAACAAGTGATGCTCCTTTAGGAATGGTTTGGTTCTGGGAATGAAACTGCGGCTCCCATTCAGAGACAACTTTTGCAGGAGCTGAGCCCAGTGACACGAAGAGCAGAACCCTGCAAGGTGATGGGAATCCTTTGCTGCTGCTGCTGCTGCTGCTGCTGCTGCTGCTGAGCCCTGGCCACTTGTTCCAGCACTCAAAGTCAGCCATCTGCTGGGGGGAATATCTGGTGCATCCTGCCTTCAATGAACTTCCCTTTCTCCTTAGGACTGTCCTCCAAAACATGCAAAATGCCCTGGAAATGGTGCCAGGCATTACTCGCCCACCCAGGTAGTGTGGTTCACCATTTATGCACTTAAAAAACACCAACACAAACACTTCTGTAATATTATGGGATTTTCACGACAAAGATGTTTGTTCTGCTTTCTGTTCAACTTCGCCCCCGGAGTGGGGAAGAGCCCAGAGCTGTTACTCACTGCCTGTGGCTCTTCCAAGAGGGAGCTCAGACCCGCAGCCAGGCTTCCCTCCTCTTGACTTGAGATTTGCAATCAGAGCAATTCCACTGACTTCAGAGAGCTGCTTCTCATTTCCAAACATATGCTTAGGAATATAATCAGGCTTACAAATCTCCACTGACGGCAAAGCCGAGTGCCAGCTTCCCTTAACAAGTAATGCAAAACGCTGCTGGGGGGGGGTGAGCAGCCCGAGCCTGCTACCCAAAGCTCAACAAACCCCAAAATGAGCACAGTCACAGCCTCCTCCTTGGAAATTAACATTTTTTGAGCAGGATTGGAAATCTGTGGGTGCTTTGGTACTGTGAGAACATGATTTACCTGCAGAAAGGTGGTCTCTGCTATTGTGGCATTGTCCTGCTGCCTGTGGGATAGAGATGGGCATAGGGCAGGAGGGTCTCTGCGAATAACCAAACCCGAGGGAGAAATAGCGGGGACTTCACCAGCAATCCCCAAAGCACAAGTCATAGGAGGTGAGGGTTTCTCCCACCCACCTCTGAGCAGCCCATTTCAGCTCCAGGTGCCAGCAAAGGATGTCTCTGTGCTCATCCTCCCACAGGAGAAGCAGATGCAGAAATAAATGCCTTCACACTGCTCAACATCACGGTGCTCCAGACACATCTCTGCTGACGGGAATCACGGTGACTGTCAATAAACTGATTCATCTGCTGCCTGGCTGCTGCTGGAGCTGGAAGTAACAGTGCTCAAACTTTTGTCATAGCTGCAGACACGCTGGGCAGGATTTAGCCCACTGGCTCCACGTTGGGCTCTACACGTGAGCAAAGCAGAGGCGAGGTTAGCAGAGACTGGTGCCACTGGAAGGGTGTCTGGGACGCTCATGTGGTGATGGTAGATGTCACCAAGAGCCTACAAAAGATCAATGCTCTTCTGGACCAGCAGCTGGAGGTTGAGTAGGGCTTCACATGGAGCACACAGAGCCCAGGCTCAAACAGATGCCCACATCCAGACACCAGCATTTGCAGATCCAGTCTTCTGCCAGTTGTCCCCCTGCCTCTGTTGTTTCTCAGAAGACTGTTCTGACCATTTCTTCCCTCTCTGACCATTTCTTCCTTTAAGCCCGGCCACTGTTCCCAGCCTCCCTGTGTTCCCATCTTATTCAAAATTCGTGAAAAAACCCCATGGAAATGGTAAATCATTCACGTGGACCTTAGGAGCAATGGTGTGGTTCTGCTCTGCAAAGCCTCAAGGAAAAATTCAAACCCTCGAGGACCATTCCTGGTGGGTGGACATACATTCAGTCGAGGCTCGCTGAGGTGGGTGCAGCACTAAATGCAGCACAGCACCACACAAAATCCGTGCCTGAGCCCCCAGCAGGTGCCAGCTCGCTGGGCTGCTGCTTCCTGGCTGTACTGGCACCACACCCCCCACCTGCACGAGGCCAAGCACATCGGCACCTCCAAAATGACCAGGACTGGCAGCACCAGGGTCGTGGCTGGGTGACCGGACATGCCACCACGGCCTCGGGGCACCCCATGGCCCCAGGCCCACCCAACCCTACTGTACATCCCTCTCTGTGTCCCTCTCTGCCCCTCTTCTCTGCAGAGGAAAATGGAACTTGCCTTTTGTCTGGCAGGGGTCAGACAGAGCCGGTTTGTTCGATAAAGCTTTAACGCTTTGTGAACACGCAGAAAAGCTCAACCCGGGGCCCTTTGACAATCTCCATTGTTTTGCAGCTAAAAAAAAAAAAAAAAAAAAAAAAAAAAAAAAAAAGANAAAGAAAGAAAGAAAAAAAAGAAAGGCTGGTTCGATTTAAAACACCAAGTTCATGGCATTTCAAAGAGAAATGATACACAGCGTATGGATTTGTGTGATACGGGGAGATAAAGCAAGGAATAAAATGCCAGGCAGGAGCATTACAAATGCTGCTCTCGGGGGTGAGCCTGGTATTTTGCCATCTGATTATTTTAAGTGGTTTCCATCTCTGCAGCAAAATCTCTGGCATTAGCTTCACATCCCGACTCAGCGTTTGGGGCAAAGTCTGGGAAAGGGAAAGGTGTGAAAAAGATGAAAAAATGAGTGATACTTTGCCCTGATGTCTACCGTGCCTGGGAAATGGCACGTAGATGTGTGTACGGTCCGCTTCAGCCACACTGGGGTTCATTGTCTGCAAAATTCATAAGCCATGTAATGCATCAGTTGCCAAGCAAAGCTGGGATATGGGAACCCTCCCTGCAGTTTATCTAAGGACTAAAATAAAATAAAATTTGACAAAAAAAAAAAAGTGGACTCCTGAAAGAATCATATGAGCTGGCACGGAGGTCAGTTGATTGAATATTTCATTTATTGAACGTGCGGTTGCCAAAATAAATAACTCAGGCAGGAAAGCAGTAGTCAGGAAATTGAATGTGGTTTTTTTTGTCTCTGGCGAAGTTTCCCTTGAGTGATTTCCTTTGGAGGCTGCTGCTGCCCGCGGAGCGCATCCAGCTCCTCCGGCTCCAGCGGCAGCCCAGGCACCGGCGGCGTGCTCCTCCCAGCCAGCCTCCGCCAGGAGAACAAAAATGTGTCGTTTCACTGTCCTTATAATGCACAGAGGAAATAGGATTAGGTCCAAATAGCAGCAAGGTAAGTAGGATTAATGGCTGGCTTAAATAAACTCTGCCGTTCTTTACAAGGCTGCTGGATATTGTTTCCGCCTGGCTGTGCTGCGTGCGAGGCAGCGCGTTGCTGTGCCCACGAGGTGCACGCGGAGATGAGGTTGGGGGGAGATTGGGAATTTAGACCACTTTGCGGAATTTTTTCCTCTTATTTTTGATAAGAAATCTGACTTTTGCCGTCGTGAGATGATGAAATCCCCCGTGGGAGAGAGGGACGGAAGGATGGAAGGGTGACGGGATGAAAGGATGGAGACGTGGAAGGATGGAGGGATGGGGAGAAGGAGGGATGGAAGGGTGGAGGGATGAAGGGATGCAGCCTTTGTGAACGCCTCTTGCCCCCTGGCGTCCCCTCGCTGCAAGGACAGCCGGGGCCGGGGATGCCGGGGAGAGCGGGGAGGGGACCGGCGAGACCGGGGAGGGGGCCGGGGACACGGGGGAGGTCGCCACCGGCCGTCTCTGTCTCTCGTCGCCTCTTTCCCCAAAACCCCAACCAACAAACCCAGCCAAACTGACACAAGAGACACCCTCGGGCAAAACTTGTTTCTCCCTCCCCAAAACACCTTCTAAAAATAAAGAAGATCCTGTCCGGTTCCTCAAAGGCAGTTGGAAGGGCAGGAACGGGGGGAAAAAAAAAAAAGTGCAATAAATTTAAAGAGTTGGTTGCTAGGAAGGGAATGCGGCGGCTTTTTTGGCATTTCTATCCTCTTTTGCATAGTCTCAGTTTCAGCTGGCAGACCAGGAGCTATGTGGTTGCCTCCATTAAATCTGTTTCTCATTGCAGGCTGACAAGATTTTAAGAAAGGTTCCTAATGACCGATACGGGTTGGCATCGCAGCCGAGTTTTGTAATTAAACGTTACTGAGCAGCGGCAGTAGCTGGGGATAAATGTCAAGGCGCCTTTTTTTTTTTTTTTTCCCTTTTTTTTTCCCCGCGATTTTCGGAGGAGAGTCTGGATATGTCACACGGAAATTGCAACTGCCAAAATAATGTACCAGGAGCACATCAATAAAAATAACTTCCACATACTTCCCCAGCGAGCCAAGGAAATGACACTTAGTGGCTGTCGATGCTGAGGATCTCCCAAATCCCCCAAAAAGCTGCAATTACTAACGGCCCCGGCAAATGCCCCGTCCCGCTGCGGCAGGACCCGGGGCGCTCGATGCAGCCTGCACTCGTTAAATTGAATTTTACCGAGAAATGATGCTCGGTTGGCAAATTGACGGTAGGGAAATAAAAGAGGGAAAAGGAGATGGATAAATGCGAGAGTTTTCATGTGCGGGGGGAGAAGCGTCAGGGCGGGAGAGCTGTGGTGACAGGGAGATGCGGGCACCGCAATGGGATGCTCGGGAGGGTGCTCAGGTGGGGGTGCCTAGCCGATCCCGGGTGCCAATCCCTGCCCCGCTGACCCAAACCCGCCGTGCTCGGCCGAGGTGGGACCAAACCGAGTCAGAAAACTTGGCTGATGTTTCTCTTCCCGTCTCTTTTTCGACTTGCTGTTTCTTTTCCTTTTTGATTTTTCCTTCCTTCCTTCCTTCCTTCCTTCCTTCCTTCCTTCCTTCCTTCCTTCCTTCCTT
>VZTA01020718.1:137756-154497 GCA_013398855.1 Mohoua ochrocephala
TTTTTTTTTGGATGAGGAAAGCTCCATCTGAGAACACATCCCTCTTTTTGTCTTGCTTATTAGATATAATTTAACATAAAACGCCTGTTATAATTACTGATTATACAAGGGATCCCTTGTTTTTGCAAGCTACTAACAGGATTAGCTAACAAGTGCTAGATTTCAAATTAACCATAAACATTAGGCTGGAATTCATTTCATTGCACTGGAGAGGGGGGAAGGCGTGGATTTGGGGATGAGAGCATGGAATGGTTCTGGGAGCCTTGTGCCCAGAATCCCTTTCCTCTTGCCCAAGCTGTCCACACTGGGCAGTAGCATTGCCCCTGTGAAGCCCATGAAGGCATTATTTTAATTATAAAAAAATATTAAAAAAAGATACAAAAATGGAAAAAAATCCCTTCTAAAGTGTTGTCTTGGGAAGGTTGGATTGGCCCTGATCCATCCCGGGGCAGAGCAGCTGCTCAGCCTCCTGCCCGTTGCCTTCTCCCTGCCACAGGAAATGGAGGGCTATAAAAAAATCTATTACAGATGAGTTAATTAATGGTAATTGGAAAAGGGACCTCCCCTACGTAAAACCGTCTTTCGCCACAAAAGAGCATTTAAAAATAATCTGAGGGAAAAAAACCCCACAACACCATAATGAAGCTTTTGAGTAAAAGACCTCATGTTTTCCTTGCCGAGGAGAGCAGGGAGGAAGGCAGATCCCCAGCCCCAGCCCCGGTCTCGCTCCCGCCAAGCCCCTGCGAGGGAGCTGCTCTCCTCACATGCTGCTGGTGCGAAGCCTCGTGGTCTGCCATGAACTCTGCCCGCCCGACCACCCTTGGCTGCAGCCCCAGCTTCCTTCCACACGGAAAACAGTTTTCCCTGGGAAAGGGGGACCTGGAGGGGCTCAGCCCCAAGTACAGGGTCCTGGGGACGCCGCTTCAGGGTGGGGGTCCCTCTCCTTCCTGCCAGAGCCGCTGCTTCTCTGTGCCTTCCATCCTTCCACCAGAGCTTCAACTTCTTAGGCCTGGCGGAAAGTAAATCCTTTTAATGAGTCAAATAATTTTGGACACAAGAAATTTTCCCCCCTCTCCTTTGTAATTAGAGCTGGCCGCGTGTCTAAAATGATCTGCTTTCCAGAGGGAAACAATAATTGAATTGTTGGGTGTCTCCCGAGCTTTGCAGGGCTCCGGGAAGGCTGCGAGGGAAGCTGAGCCATTCTCTTGTTAGTGCCTGCAATGAGAGCGAGACACCCTAGAATTCAATTACGCGGCTCCTCCAGGAACCGTTATAATTATAACGTCAAGTTGTTTTTTAAAATTTCATAATTATGCTTTAGGATCCTTGCGTGGGTGTTTGGGAATGCGCTCGCCTGGCCCCAGCCCCCCCAACACCCCCTCCTTTGCCTCAGCCTCTTCCCTGTCCGTGCCTCGGTGGCATTCCTCTCCCTGCACCCAAGGGTGCCCGGGGTGCTGTCCCCCTTCATGCCTGACCCTGGCACCCACTGAGCCCCGCTCTGCTCCGTGTCACTGGACAGCCCTCCCGAGTGCCGTGCCACAGTGCCACATGGTGTCAGTGGGCTGGTGACACGTCCCTGTGTCAGGTCTCCTGCCTGCAAAGTTGATCCCCAAGCATGGCTACTCCAGAAGAACATCAGGAAGGAGCAGATCGGAATAACCAGTCACAGGAAGTTTCGTGTTCAGCTAGTTAAGAGACAGGTGTCAAAGGTCCTTCCTTCAGTGGCACCAGAGGGGTGGGATTTGGGGCATGCCAGGTGGTGCTGGGAACCTTAGGAGTGGGGTGCCACGTAAGAGTTCTGCCTGTGCTCAGGTTGGCATTTCACCTACACCAACGCAAATGGAAAATATTGAAAAACTCTCCCTTTCCTCTTGCAGGTGGAAATTAAAAGCCCAGAAGGCTTCACATGCCACTGGCAATGCCTTGCAAGCTTGGGCTGGGAGCAGCATTGTGTTTGGAGGGTGGCTGAGTTGCTTTTCAGCCCTGTTTAGAAGAGTGGATCAGACTTTTACTGTCCTGGTGAAATGAGAGAGCTGCGACCTTGTCTTGCTGCAGAGCCCTGGTTCAGTGCTGCTTCTCTCCCCTGGCCTCACCATGCCCCTGTTACAGACCACTGTGCCCTGGGAAGCTGCTGCCCAGGACTCGTTTGTGCAGAAGCCAGCCCTGGGCTGGCAGGTACTCTGCTGGATGGAGATCTGGCTGTACAGTCCTGTTTGAGGTGTTAAGTGAAGGAGATTCTTCTCCAAGACAAGAGACTGAGAAAATGCAGAACAGCAGAAGAGCAAGAGGACCAAATGGAGGGAAGGTGGAAGAATCATGAGCTGCTTCTGCAAGGAACTGGTGAGCAGAAAAGCTAAGCCCAGTCAGACTCAGAGCACAGATTTTGCAGCACAATCTATTTTCCAGGTATGTGCTAAAATGCCAGCATCCTGTTACCAGAGAGATCCATGGTATCCTGGTTTGGTTGTCCTTACCAAAGCTGAACGAGACCCAAGAACGTTCCAGAGTTTCATCCAGCCCAGTTTCCAGTGTCAAATCATGGAAAGGGTCTGGCTCAGCCTGTGGTGTGGGCTTTTTGCAGAGCTCCTTGCCGTGCTGGACAAGGTTTCCCCGGGGGCTTGCACAGAGGACTCTGCTGAGCGTTGGCCATGTCCTTTTTCTGTCGAGGGAGAAACTTGGCCCCGTCTTTAGCTCCCCGTATCCAGCAGAGGGTTGCAAGGCACAGCAGGAACAGGCAGCAGAAGGCCTGGTGTTCTCCCCTCCTACCCCACAGCCACTGCCATGACAGCCTCAGGCAGAGAGCTGGCTTATCAAACGAGTCCTGGTAACCACCCAGCAGCACCGAGACAGAGGTGCCACCGGAATAACCTTATTTTGATGGTTCATCTTGCACTTGGCTGCTCAAAACAGCTCCTGAGCTTGGACCCAGGTCCTGAGGAGGCTGGTGCACACCATCGCCTTTGTGGACCCGCATTGCTGTCTGGCCAAGGAGCAGAAGATGAAGAGCTTGTCTTGATATTTGCAGGTCAGGGCCCCCTGTAACAGTTGTGGCATTGGGACAGGAGAGCAGAGAGGAATACACAATGACTGTGCTGATTTCAGACTGGGAATAGATTCACTTTTCATTCTCTCAGACAAGCAATTAGAGCTGTCTCCCCAAGCAGTTCCCACCCAGCAAGGAGTTCCAAAATATGAAAATTCTTCCCTTTCATATTATTTTCCAGATGTTCAGTCTTCGCTTCCCTTTATTAATGCTTCTTTTGCCAGGGTGATTCATTTAACAATTAGCTTAGGCATAGGGTGTAGCAGCTGTTACAGATATTACCTGTGCCTCTAAGGCAAAGCTTCTTACCGTTGTTTTTTATCCATCTCTCCTTTCCTTCTAGGCCTTTAATAACCTGTAAGAATATCTTTAAATTAGTGGGAAGCTCTGATTCCTCAACCAGGTCAACAGATGGCTCACTTGGACCTGCCTTCAATTAAGCAGGTGGAACATGCCCAAGGAGCAGGCAGACAAATGCAGCTGTTCTTTCCCCAAATCCCACTGCAGATCTGATGGGAAAGACTTGTTCACCAGCTCCTGTGTGAGGCTACTTGTTCTATCGACCTCATAAGTTTGCAGTCAGACTTTCATCACCTGGCTGCACCTTCCAGGAGAATGGTCCTTCCCATGCCAATGGGTGTGATAATGCTGAGGTAACTGTGCATTGCTGGCTTCATGGTCTACTTCCAGCATTTGATTGTTGGGAAAACTCCCAAAGCCCTGGCTTTTCTCATCTTAAGCACTGATGGAGGTCTTTGGTTCACACATTAGTGGACATTGAAAGTGGGGTTCAAACCTTGAGCCTCGTGCTGTTTTGGTTTGGGACAAGAAGAAACAGCCTCGAGTTGTGCCCGGGGAAGTTTAGATTGGATATTAGGAAAAATTTCTTCTCCTTAAGGGTTGTCAAGCACTGGAACAGGCTGCCCAGGGCAGTGGTGGAGTCCTGGGGGTCTTTATGAGATGTGTAGATGTGGCACTTAGGGACATGATTTCAGTGATGGCCTTGGCAGTGCTGGGTTATCAGCGGGACTCGATGACCTTAAATGTTATTCCAGTGTAAGTGATTCTATGATTCTGACACGTCCCACATCCTCTCTGTGGTCTTCTGTCTCCTGTGCCAAATCCACCAGCCCATAGGGATGCCTCGAATACCTTGGGATGTCTACAATTACGGGAATGTTTATCCTTTGCAACTGAGTTCCACCAAGAGAATCACGAGTCCCCAGGCCGTACCTTCAATCTGTGTTCAGTACGGACTCATTCGTACCCAGGTAGGACTCACCCCAGCAGCACCACAAGCTGTGGGAGTATAGATGAAGTAAAAGCTAAACAATGACATTAGGATCTGCCCTGTGATACCAGGTGTTTTCTTTGCATGAAAAGACAAAAAAATTGCCAAAATTCTGAGTAAAATCATAAGGATTGGTTATGCTGTTAGAGACCACTACTATCTTCTTCCACTGAGCTGATAACTCAGTTGCTTACAACTGAGTGTGGCTCTTTTGCTGATGTTTTTATACACTCTTACTCAACTGTTCCAAAAGAGCCTTAAGCAAGGTGCTTGGAAGGTGACCTGTGGGAGGTTTGGTAGGAGGATTATTCATGTCTGACCTCCAGCCCTTAGCAGTGACAGTCTCTGCTGCTCTGCTGTGGCTGAGAGCAGAAATCCAGACCTGGAGCTGCTCGTGATGCTCAGCACATCTCCAGTCCCACTGACTTCACCTGTGCCACACCTCAGGTCACCTGTGTTTGAATCCTTTCTGGGGCGTCACTGACTGCAGTGTCTGTGGGCTTCAGCCAAGCAAGGAAAAATGTTTAAGCCAGAGGTTGCAAAGCATTTCACTGCTGCAGAGTTCTGCATGGAAATGAATCAGCTCCGCTTGCCTGGACAAGGTCTCTGCTGCACAAAAGAGCCCCTGGAGTTTTGATTTTGCCCTGTTTATTTTGCTAGTGCTAGGTAAGTCAGCAGGGTATGTATTCCTGGGGATTTTTCCTTAGCCCAAGCTCCGCACCTCCAGAGATTTCTGGACTATGCTGTCTGATCCTTGCAGGGCAAAATTTGGAGTGGGGTTGATGGATGCTGGCGGGGATCTGTTGCACCTTCTTCCTAACATCAGCTCGTGCCACCTCTTCCACCAGCCCAGGAGCAGCAGATTTCCTGGAGGAATCAGAGCCGGCTGCTCATCCCTCCGGCACAGCTCCACACAGCGCCATGCTCTGTGCTACAGGGTCCTGCTGCGAGAGTTCAGCAGCACAGACCCCTCCAGAGGGACCCTCCAGCCTGGTCTGCCAGCTGCACACTAGGAGTGATCAGGAATTACAGACAACTTCTCTTGCTTTTGGATGACATCCGTTCAAATGATACCTACCATTAAACTCAACAGCAGCTGCTTTTTGTAACGCAGCAGCAGCAGGAGAGGAGCTGGTACTAAAATCTGAGTGATGGCTCGTAGGACCCAGAGTTAACCCACAGCCTGAGGTATCCCATCCCCAGGTGCTGCTGTTTGAAACCCCAGCAGTCTCCAGCACCACATGACAGCGGCACAGCTGGCCCTGCAAAGCTGCTCTTCTGAGCCACGGCAAAACTGGTGAGAGAAACTTGGGGTTTGTTTGGGTTGTTCTGTTCGTTTTAAACGCAAAACTTCAGTTCATCTTCCCAAACGCAATTGTCAGAACAAGGCAGAGATTCTGCAGAACAGCACAGCTCCCTGCTTGCTCCCCCAGGTGCCGAGATGGGGGATGCTGGTCCTTCCAGCAGGCTGAGTTTTTATTGTAGAAAGAGTTTCTGACAGAAACAGGCAAGAAAACAGGAAAAAAAAAATCCTTGAACAAGCTCTCAGTAATGTCAGGGAATGAAAAGGTCCAGACAGTGCAGAGTGCAGACTACAGATCCTGCACAGGCATCTGCTGCCTTTTGAGCCCCTATTGGGCTGGCAGAGAGGAAGATGAGGTCTGAAAGGTGATGAAGCCGGTATAAAGCCTAGAGGAGGCTGTTTAACCAACACAGGGCAGGAAGGAAGAAGAAAGTGATTACCCTGGGCCAGAAAATAAAAGATCAGTGAGGGTGGTGCATAAGCAAGGTGATACTTATCAAACGTGATCAGAAATTTTTTTAAAAACCTTTTTTTTTGGCCAAAAAATGCTGATTTATCAAAACAAAAGATAATTCCTAAACCGACAAATTCTTATACATTTCTTTGACATTAAAAACAACCAGGAAGAACGTTTGGAAATTGAAATTGCTCATTTCATTTTTATAACAAAGAGTGGTTCAGGTTTTTGAATAGGTGAAACATTGCACTGTCAGACAGCTTAGACCACTTTTCAAAGGTCAGAATCAAACCAACGCATGTCAAGGTGGTAACAAGTGTTGCAGCTGACCCAAACTTCGTGCCTGGTGGTCTTGTCTGGCACAGGTTGCCCAGAGCAGCTGTGGCTGCCCCATCCCTGGCAGTGTTCAGGGCTGGATGGGACTTGGAGCAGCCTGGTCTAGTGGGAAGTGTCCCTGACCATGATGGGGGGAGTTGGAATCAGATGGTCTTTAAGGTCCCAATCCAAACCTTTCTATGATTCTATGATCTCTCCAGTATCATGCAACTCAAAATGCAGCCAGAACAACCACCAGACCTCCTGTCTTGAAGAACTCCATGGTCACATTTCTCCAGGAGCATCTCAGTGAGCCTTTCTGTCACAAGCCCTTACTGGATGGGATCTCGACTCCCTTGTGAGTCCAGATTAATTTATTTTAATTTTTTGGCACCTACTCTAAGATACTTTGAAAAGGATGAACTCCCTGTGCCTTCATATGAGGCATACACAGCAGCTACAGGAGCTGGCCTCCCCTTCCCAGCCCCAAAACATGGCAGGGATACCCAAGGGACACTCACCTGGGTGCCACAGGGAGCCCCATCCCAGCTGGGAGAAAATGATGTAGCTGTGTTTAATTTCTGCTGATTTGTAGATGATGTTTTAATTCTTAGAAAACACAGTAAGTTTGTGTAATCTCTATAGCACTTCTCTGATATGTAATAGAACAATATCATAGCACTCTAGCTGCTTAACACACAAAGAAGACTTAATGGAATAGGGAACACATGATTTGCAGCTGGACAAAAAATTTCACTGAGTAAAACTCAGTAAAGCTCTGACCTTTTATGTGTCCACTATTTAGCAATGCATTATTTGTAGGAATTATCATGTGTACGTTGAATTCTGTGTTTGAAAGTCAACCAGGGCAGGCCAGAAGCATCATCGCAATCTACAGACCCCCTTATCACACAGACAGGCACGAGGACTGTGGCTTTATTGAATATGCCATTCATCTGCCCCCATCTGCAGCCCACGAAGGCAGAACATTATCACCGCACAATGTAAGGATTTAAACGCAGGGAGATGACTCCAAACTATGGATGGGGCACCTCCTGGGGTATTTCATTGCCCACAGAAATCACCATTATCTGTCTGTAGGTGCCTTTCTTGACATTTTAGCTGAAAGAACCCACTGTCAACCCACACCTCTCACCTGTTCCCAAGACAGGACCCTCGATAAGCTCTCACATATATGCTTTGTTCAATTAGTCCAGCATGTAGTGCTTTGTTCTCATGAATTTTGGAGCTACTCTGATGTGCGGTAAAGGCAATTGAGACCTAATTTCATTATTCATCTCAATATGTTCCTGCTGCATTCAGAGAACAGACTATGGGCCCTCCTGTGGCTAATTTAGCACCTGCAAATCCCCATGATTAAAGCCAAAGGCTGCACAAGCCACAGAACGGATCTGCAGGAATACGCACACGTCATATCATCCCACTTGCTGGGAAGAATATTTTGGTTTTTTTCCTTTATAAACTTTGTACACCTGTTCCTGCCTCAAAAGGCAACCATTGTGCTTTAGTTCTCCAAGACCAGGCTGTGCCCCACAACCTTTCATATATATATATATACACACACATAAAAAAAATATATATTTAATTCCTTTTCACAAAATTTGAGTGGAGTTTCAGGGAAATCAATGTACCTGGAGAATGAGGGCCAGCAGATTGGAGCTGTGAACGCTGACCTCCCCAACTGCTACACTGAAGTTAAACGAACCTGGGCTATTTAAGCTAAAATAGTTAAGAGGTTCCTAATGAAGCTTTCTTCAGCTAAGCCAACAGAAAATTGACCAGAAAGTCATTCTACTGTTTCCACTGAAAATGCAGCAACTTCTAGAAGTCCAAAATAGACACTTAAGTGCAGTAAAATGGAAGACTTTTGGTCTAAATTTGCGAGCTGCTATTAGAGTTGCTTAGCCTGGTCAGCTCATCCTTAGCTTGCACTCTTCAAGATGCTCCAGACTTTGGTAATCACTGCTGCAGACAACCAAACCACAACAGGAATTTGCCTGTTTACCCTGCCCCCTCCGTATTTTGTTCCAGATTATGAATTTCAGCATTTTGGAAGACAATAGCAGGAAGATTCTGTACTTTAAGCCACAAAACCACGACACACTCGTGCTTCTCTGCTGGTACAATAGCAAGGCTGTTTTTCTTCAACTGTACAGGCCCAAGCTGATCTTGCCAAGTTCAGTTTAGGAATTTTTTTTTTTTTAAACTATTGCATATGCATGACTGAATATTTGTTATGCAACCATAACAACTGTCCTTTTCAAGAAAGATTCCTGCATAATGCGAGCACAGAGAATCCAAGGCAAACATGGTTTGATCTTAAAACTTTAATAGTAAAAAAAGTGTAAAACCAAACACACCGCTGAAAACTTATCAGTAAGAATGAGAATTTAAGTGTTCAAATTCAGAATAGTGCAAATTTTCTTCACTCCCCTCCCCACCTCTTCCAAACTTAAATCACTTTGGTTAAGATACTCAGAAGTATTGGCAAAAAATGAACTTTTGACTTACATTTTTGGCTGCATTATTTCTAACAGGTACAGATTTAGTTTCAGTCTTTACAAATAAGTCCTAAATACTTCTCTATCAAATACCCACAGAGATCACTGCCAGCTTTACTCACATCTGGTTTCACAACATTTTGAAATGAGTTTCAAGATGGTTACAAAGCCGTATCTCTAGCAAGGCAGCAGCTTCCTAAACAGCTGAGCTGAACCCATCCCGATCTCTTCAAGTAGTTCTATAAAATTTGATTATTTAGGTTTTGAACATTTGAGGAAGGATCTTATACCAATGCAATTACTCTTGATTTACACCAAAGCAAGGTTAGAACTGGGGTCTGCTCTGCAGTATAGACTTTGTGCTAAACTTTTGTTGCTAGCATTCCCTCAGAAGAGTGAAAACAGCCAGAACAGTGACCTGGCCTCAACATCTGTTTTTGATGGTTCAACCTTTAACTGATGCCTCTAACTATAACTGAAGCCATGTAAGATTGGAAAAGAACACAACCAAAAAAAAAAAAAATAAATTGCATAATACAAAAAGGCAAATCCATAAAAGTTTACAAGTACACCATAACCACAAAATTGGAGTATTTCTAAAAATTTGGGTTCAATGTAAGATACAACAAAACTAGCTTTACTAGTTAAATAAATTATTGCTCCATTTGACTCCATGCAGCATTGAAATGAACTCAGAACCCTTTTCTCTTTAATCTCTCATAAGAAATGATCGATACTGAAGAGAACTTGAGGCTCAGACTTACTGTACATTGCACTTCAACTTTTAAGACCTAATACTTGCTATTTAGGTCTCCTGTGGTCTAAGCTAACAAATGAATACGTTGTGCTCACCAGAACTATGTATTAAGAAACACCAAATGTTTAATGTAGTGACATAAGCACTTTTTGTTTTTAAGAAGGCAATCACAGATTGCAAGTTCTATAGGGTTGTGTAAAAACAAGTAGTGATCTCTCTCAGAAACTGAACTGAGAAAACAAGCTGTTCGCTATTCTTCACATACAGTTTAAATCACATTTTAGGCCCAATTCTGTTTCTAATCATTTCAGTCCAAACCCTGATTCAAAGGTCAGCTCTAGGAGGAAATGACAAATTCAAGAAGTTGGGGGCACATGCTTGATGGCCAAGCAATGACATGCAATGCATGTTTTTTCAGTGACACCAGACATGGGAGATACCTAAGACGTCCTTTGGTGAGACACTGAAGCAGGTGTCTAATATTCAGCAGGGGTAGTCACACACACTTAGATTTCTCACTGAATTGTGGCCAGAACTTGATTCTTGCCAATCTAACTGCAAGCCTCAGGAGTAATGAAATTTCCAGTCGGAATCTCTTGATAAAGGTTCACGTTTGAACTAGATTGTCTCCAGTGTTCACTTCTCGTACTGAAGTAATTTAGAAATTCCAAACCAAGGCTTCCAACCTCTCATCCCTCAAACCCTCTCCACCGTCAAAGACAGAAACTTAATGCAGCATTACAAGTAAGGGCATGATTCCTTCATAAGACTCCTAAAAGCATTAGTGCAATGCTTTTAATCTGTTTCGATCACTCTTATTTTTAAATAACCCTATTTTTTAAAGATTTGGATAAATACTATTCCTATTAAACCATACTTCATCATTGTTAAGCACCATCGATCTACTTCCTTTGGGCACTGATACAAGAGCTTGTAATTAAATTTCAGTTTCAAGGCTTTAAAACACGGCAGCTGATTCAATAACTTACAGTGGAATCTAATACTTGGAAAACTGCCACTTAGCCTGAACAGTTGTATGCACTTGGTGTTAAACTCTTCCAGAGAACAGCCATACGCAAACGCTTATGCAGTAAATCAGGGTAAGATTTCAAGATAAGCAGTTAATTTCACTTGGCTATTCTAAGAGTGGATTAATATTTTTTTTTCCCACAAGTCATTTGTGCAGTGAGCCCATAAAGAGATTATTTCTTCTAAATAATCTTCAGTTTTAAAAAGGAACACGTCTTCATAATGTTGCTTCCACACTGGCACCGGGCGTTCTTCAAAGGCTTAGTCATTGTGTGGTTTCTCTGGAATACCCTATGGATAAAAAACATCAAACACATGTTAGGTTTTAATGCCATCTGATAAGTGACTACATTATGCAGTATTTTCAATTATTAAATAGTCAACTAACTCCAGTTAGGCTGACAATGACCTAGCGAGCATGGCTTCTTATAAAAGCTTAACAAGGACGTGCTCCTTAACTGTGGACAAAAAAACCAAAAAATCACTCTGGGTGTTTGTTGCCTCAATCAGTGCATCTGAAAAATCCATCTGCCAATTGCACTGCTTTTTATAAGACTTTTGTTATCTTTCCTCTCTATCTCAGTTTATTTCTTAGCAGAAGGTACGCAGTGCTTCACCTAATGGACATTAATTCAGTTTTAACAGCCCTTTTTCAAACTGCCTTTAATCACAAGTTACTTTTTTTTCCAGTCAAAGCCTGGCATCAGAGACTTACTCATTTCCTCCTAAGTCCCTTTTCTAGTATGGAACTACAGTATCCCTGTAGTGTGTCACTAGAAGAAATTTAACCAACTTTTTTTTGAAACAAAGCTTGTAACATGTTCTCTTTATAAGGTCAAAATGCAAATACATTTTCCAGTACTGAATGCATTCTCAGTTCTCCAGCCTCTAGCACTAGCACACAATAGATATTTGTGAGGCCCAAGTTCTGAATACCACCCTAATTTGTCAGATGCTGAGAATGATGGTTACAGCTCAAAATGAAGAGTCACCATCCACTGAACCCAGCTGATGACCACTGACCGAGCAACTCCAGGTGTCATAATGAGCAGAAAGGTCTGATGGCAGCAGCAGCAGCAGCACCTTCACCTCTTCTTTTGCTATAAAAGCTACTAAAACACTGGATTTCATCCTCAAGCTATTAGCAAAAAAATCCCAACAAGCCAAACAAAACCCCAAAGTCTCTGCTACCAGCAGGTTTGCTGAAAGGTCACACTGCACTTTGTTAGTACACGGGAGCTGCCTTGGAACCCAGTGACTGGGAAGCAGCAAGCATCTCCCAGCTAACATTTATCAGCATGGCAGGAGATGTCTCAGGGACACTTTTCCTTTCACTTTTGATTTCTAACTGCAAAAGCTAGACAGGGGCTGAGGAAGAAGCAAAGCAACTTTGCTCCACTAATTTCCACAGGTGCCACCTTCTACTCTGGAGGAGCCCAGAAAATATCTGCCACATGCAGCAAGTAGATCAGGGGCTGCAGCACAATACAGCTACAGAAATAACTGTTTTATTCAAGTATGGGTTAAAAAAAATGCTACATTCTATCTTCCTGCCACATCCACAATGGCTGACAAAACAGACTGGTACTTTTGAATTACCTTTATAGAAAAAAAGATATAGTTGACTGAATTATAGACTCTACTTCTTTGGATTTCCAGCATGGAATGCTTCACAATGACTTGCAGAAGTGCTCCTATGAAAATGTTGCACTTCTCCAAGTTTTTCCTGACTAAGTAATGGCAATGTAAAACACATGACAAGATACCTCTAAATAACCAGAATAAAAAGCTTTGCCTTGCCAACTTCCCCCTTTCTTTATAAGGAAGATGACAACATCGACAGGAAGGCTGCAGGCAGGAACCAGGCTGATTTTAATTACATTGAGGTGAGATGCCAGGTGAAAAGATACCAAAGGAAAAAAGTTCCATGTGTCTAAATTCATTTTAGGGCTTTCTTCTTTAAGGCTCCCTCCCTTTGCTCTCTAACAGGAGCAGCAGAGCAACTGGAAGCACTGCATATGCCAGTGTAAAATACAGAACTGTAGCATAAAACCAACTGTAATTTTATTTTGAGACTTCAATAGAATTAAGTTAATGTTATGGTTTTCACTTGATATGAGTGGCAAATTTAAAAAGAGAGATTATACCTTCTCTTCCCCCCATACAGGTAGTCCTAAGTAACCCCAAATGCAGACTGTATGCACCAGTGGGGTTTGAAGGGGAAGTAGTGACCTTGTGTTTAAAGAGCCTCAAATGCCCTTCCTTCAGGAAAAATTGAAGACACCTAAACCACAGCAGCCTTAGGAAAGTAAAATACTTAAAGGATGTTCTCCAGGATACGGGACTTAGGTGGCACAGTAGACAGAAGTTAAATCAACACAATATTAATTATTACTATCCATCAGTGTCAGAACACTTTTCACAACCAAGCCTTAGGCTGATATGCAAACACACAGCCAGGTTTACTCTTCAGTGTGCCACAAGGAAATAATTCCTCAAGAACCTAGCAAACAAGATAGCAATTTACATTATCCATGTATGGAGTGATACTTGAACCATGTCTTAAGTGACCAGCAAGAGAATATTTGATTGGAGAGCAGTGGAATTTGATGCTATATATAGGGACATTTCCCTATATGTACTTTTGTTCATGGGTAATTAGAGAAAGCCCATCAGTGTCTCAGTTCTCCAGCTCCCTTAGATGTTAATTATAAATACTGAAGGAGCAGGAGCAATGTACTGATTCCAGTCTTATTTAGGCTGCTGCTGGAAAAAGTTAAATACAAAAGATAATCAAACACTTACTAAGACAATACCCACTCCACTGGCAATGCAGGTTGTCTTCTCACAGTTCAGCTCTTAGGAATACATCTATTTAACTCTGTCAGTTTGTGACTCATACCCTTCGAGGCATAGTTTGTTCTTGGACTAACAACAATGGAAGGCATTTGGATTGTTAAGGAAACTACTAATTATGCAGTAATTACCATAGCCAGCTGGCGTCCTATGTTTCCTACAGTCACACCTCCTGAGAAAAATATACATGGAAGCCAAGAACGGATGTAAAGGAAATCTGGGGATGTATACCTAGTAAAGAAAAGGAGATAAGTTAGAGAGAAGTAACTTCCATCATCTTACATACTGTTAACCAGATGCTACAGAATTCTCTCCTGGGCTGAAACAAAAAAAGCAGCAACAGAAGAGAAGGAAATTGGGAGACCAAATTAAGCCTGTAAACTTCATAAGCTTCTAAACCCCCATGTCCTAGCCTGTAAAGTTTAGAAATTCACTCTGCTGAGATCCAGTAAAAGTTCAGTTTTCTGAGCTGTTACCATTGCAACATACATCCCAATTCATCTGCTCCCCACCTTCCACCCCCACTTCTCTGGGCATTTGGAACACCTGGACCACTACTGTAGACAAAGAAAATATCTTCTTACAAGAATGTACCAAATATCTTAACAACTAAATTGCAGTTCATGTGCACCCATGCTTTTAGTTAAGACAGGAGAATTGAAATAGTATTTTAGAAGCATAACTTACTGATAAACACCATTATATACAAGAAACTGGGTTATGAGAGTTGCTACAAAGGCTATTGTAATTCCAAGTCCGAGACCACTTCTTGAACGATCAAATGTCCACCAAAGCCCCAGTGATAAGGCTGCCAGAGTCAGGGACAGCTGGACGTTGTTTGCAAAGTCTAGTTTCTGGAAAAAGATGTTAAGGACAATCCTTTTTAAGTCTGCAGACACCCTGCTGCTGAAACTGAACAAGGGAGAACTCAGAAAGTGAGCACAATTCTCTGTCTTTAAATACAAGACATTTAGGATTTGGTTTTCAGACCTGCCAAGCAATCATAGCTCTTGTTGACTCTGCAAAGTCAACACCAATTTTTGTCACACTGAGCATCTAGAGAATATGCTACATTTTAAAATATTTAACTTTGATGGCATTTTGTCTCAAGTAACCTGGGTAATCCAGCTGACTTAGGTTTCCTGCTCAAGCCACCACATCTCAACACAAGGAACACTTTTATTTTGTGCTTCTCACTGGCACATCACTAGTTAGCTGCGTTAACTTTTAGATGTAAACAAGATAATAGATTAAAATAACACAACTTATACTGTTATGCTTGCAGTTAAACAAGGCACACTGGGATGCTGACCCCTCTTCCCTCCCGCAACACCTCAGGTGAGCTGTGTTACACATCTTACAGTAACCACTGCGGCGTACAGCAGGTCCCGCAGAGCTTCTCTGCCAGAAGCACCACCCTTACCTTCACAATTCCCCCAGACCCGAGCGGCAGAGGGTTTCACGAGCACAGAGCAAGCACATGGAGCAAACACTAGCTCAAGGATACAGCACTGGCGTGGTTGATGCCCACGAACACCGCGATGCAGCGCATGACGCTGGCCCACTCCCGCTTGAACTTGTGGGGCTCCCCGAGGTGGCTGTCGATGCAGGGGTACAGCAGGCCAACCACGGCTGCAAGAGAAGGAACACCACTTGTACAGCTGTTAGGCAATGATTGCTCCAGCATCACTGAGTATTAGCTTGGCATGTAAGTGCTTGAGAAACAGCAAGGTGCTCATCACACTACTGTCAGCCTGATGAAGAAAAGACAATTATTACCCACCTTTTCTACTTTAGAGAAGTAAACCCCCACTCTAACCAGCAGTATTCTCCTGTATCCCCACTCTAACCTTTAAAGCAGAGATATGTATTGCATTGTTAAGCTGACTTGAAGCTCCTTTTGTCCAAAGAGATTTGTCATTTGCCACCCTGAGCAAATGCTTGTACCAACAAAAGCAAAGCATAATAAAAGCTTTGTGAGGAGTGGAATATGTGTTCATTGCTCACGTGCACAGCTGACAGTTTTATGAACATGATTCATCAGCTGTGAATCAGGTCTCAATTAAATATTTGCCTGGACTTAAAAGTTTCTTGGCAGAGCTGCTTTCTCTCCTTCTGCTGGGCTGTAAGTCAGCCCAGGGCTCCTGTCCACGTCAGATAAATTTTGATACCAAACAGAAGCAGAGCTGAAGTTAAACAAGCACCTGCCACCAGTCTATTTATATCAGGGAAAAATAACTACTCATACTATTAAGCAGACAAAGTTTTTATCTTCATATAGCAGTTTTTCAACCTTATCAGTCTGGAAATTGGTTGCAGAAGAAAAACATAGGCTAGTGTTAGCCCGCTGCTAGCAAAAACACCATATGACTTTCATTCTTCTAAGACTTGCAACTCCATGTGTTGTCACCAGCTCCAGGGTCAGACAGGCTGCTTTTAATGTGTGTAACTTCTGTGTTTATAAATTTCCTTTCCTGCCTTTTTTTTTTTTATTATTATTCCTTAAACTCCTAAGAGTGATGAATTCTATGTTAAGAAGGCGACAGGACATACTATTCTAAGACAGATGTGTTCTGAAACAGCTCCATTATTCTGTTGCCAGCTACCAGGACTTTTGCCTTATGATAATAGCTAAATTCCAAAGTTTAATCCAACCGTGACAGGACTATGAAAACTCTCGTTGGAGAATATCCCAGGTCATCCTTTTTACTACACGGTTCATTATTCATTCAAGTTTATGGTTTATCATTCATACCCCCTTCACTGTGTGATACAAACAGACATCACATAACTGCATTAAACAAAAGTATGCAGGAGTTGTTTAAAGTACTTTCAATGCAAATTAAAAATTATTACAGTGGGTTTATTTCCTAAAATTTAACTCCTTTTTAATCCCCCAACCCTTCCCCAAAGCCTTGTTTTGTCTAGACATGGATTGGAGCTGTTATGAATGGTAAAGCACTGGGTATGTGTCAGCTGCTGTGACAACCACACTGTGGCTTACACCGTCTACAGTATTTGCCCAGCAGTGGGTAGGGGTGGGCAGGGGGCAAGGGACAGGTGGGGGACAGGCAGGTGACAGGCAGGGGCAGCAGGCAGGGGCCAGGCAGGTGACAGGGGACAGACAGGCGACAGGTGCAAGGGGCAGCAAGAAGGCAGCTGACGGGG
>VZTA01020718.1:156868-279071 GCA_013398855.1 Mohoua ochrocephala
GGCGGCGGCGGAAGGGACCGTGCGGGGCCGTGGGGACGCGGCCGGCGGCGGGAGCGCGCGGGGGATGCGCGCCGCCCTCGGGCGGGAAGGGGAGGGCGGTGGAGCGATGGAGATGCTGGCGGTGGTGACGCTGTCATAGAATCAGAGAATGGTCAAGGTTGAAGAGACCTTTTAGATCATCGAGTCCAACTGTCAACCCGGTGCCACCGCTGTAGCCCATAAACCACTGAGCCGCATCACCCAGCGCCAGGTCCAGACGCCTCTTGAACACCTCCAGGGTGACTCCACCACCTCCCTGGGCATCCTATCCCAATGCCTGATAAAATGCACCCTAAACGTGATTTTTTTTTTTCTTCTGCTATCTAATCTGAATCTCCCCTGTCTCATTTTAAGGCCACATGTCTGTGGCCTCTGCAGCCCAACCCTTGTGTGCTCGCCTAGCCCGCTCTTTGTCCCTTTGGGAGATGGCAGTCAGTAATGGGGAAGGCTGAAGGCGTCTGCTGTGGTGTCTCCTGAAGACGAAGGGATCAGTGGTCTCTGTCATCATTCTAAAATGGTGTAAGGGGATCCTGCCAAGCCCGTGACTCCGTAAGATGATGGTGCCAAAGCCAGACACTGCGTCAGCCACCGGCCGTGGGGTGACCGGAGGATCCTGGGCTCCTGACTGTTCCCTGACAGCCTGAGCAGCTGCTCTGCCAGCCCTGGCAAAGCTCGGGTCACAATCCTCCCAGACTAAAATCATGAAAAACCAGTTAAATACAAGTTCACTCTCTGGGCTCTGCAAGGGTTTGGGAAGAGGCCTATCAGGGATGGTTAAGGGTGAGCTGTATATTATGTTAGAGTTTAGCACCAAAAGATGAGCGCACAGAGCAGGACTCAGCTCCTAGGTTTCCTTTTTAAGACACCAGTTCTCCAGGACACATGGGAGGCTGGTGTATGCAGTAGGAGTAACTGGGCTTCTTGTTTGAGAGCTGGCCTCACTGGAGCCAGCAGACTTTATTTTCACATGAGGTGTGCCGTCATTACACTTGGAAGGAATATGGGACCCAATGGCTTCCCAAGGGATGGCACTGAGGATTTAGGAGTAGTTGTTAACCATGCCTGTGAGAGGCAGAACGATGGTCCAGGATCGGTGTTCGGTGGTGGCTCAGTGATGCTTTGGGTTGTCTTTCGTTGCTGTGTTAAACGTAGCAAATAAAATACATGAAATCAATTAAAGATACGGAAAGAGGCAGCTCTTCTCTGCATATCGTGAAGGGTAAAATTAATCTGGGACATGGCTATCCCTTCTGATCTCTGCTCATTTTCAGCTGGGATGGAAAGAGTTAGCAGAGCTGATCCTGCTGAGCAACATACCTTTGGAAAACATACTCGGCAGATTGTTAGTGCCCCTGTTGGAACTTGCACTAGAGCCCAGCATTCTTCTCTTAATGGCAGCTGGGATCACCCCAGTAATGTCTTGCAGACTTTACTGGTGATCCAAGGTATATGTGTCCTCTGTACGTGGAATTGTAAATGTTCAGTTTCCGTTGCTGTTTATTGTACTGAAACAGCTTTCGGTTTTAGTTTCATACGCTAACACTGTTTGGATTCTTCTGTCAGATTTGTAAAGACACAATGTATTTCCCTTTCTTCATTTTTGTTTTTTTTTCTGACCCAGTTGGACCTGCACTGTAAGTTTGAGTTAACTATTTTGAGAGAAAACAGCCTTAATATACTGTCAGCTTTTTATAGGTTCCTCTGCAGAAACGTTTGATTTGTTTCAGGAAATCACATGCAGACATAAAACTTCCCCTCATGGCAACTGTGTACGAGCTTTGAATTGACAGAGACGATTTATCTGCATCCCCAGACCGCTAAGCAACACCTTCGGCAGCTCTAAATAAGGGCTAGAACTCATTCCCTGGGAAATAGTCTTTCTTGGTGAATCACTTTGAGATTTATCAACAGGACTGTGGATCTGAGATAAAATGATTCATCTTTGTAGGAAATCTCTTCCTGGACTTGGCCTATGGGAAACAAATATAATTCATCCTCACTTGTGCTGCGTCTCTACTTTATTTGAAAAAAATATCTTTCTGCATTTAAATTCTCTCCCTGAATCTTGCCCATATTCTCAGTGTTTGGGCAGAGTTTACATTCCCTTGTGCTGCATCTGCTGGTTTTCCTTCCTGAAAGAACTTCTTAAGCATTTTTTTTCATCCTGTGTTTTTCCTTTCCTCATGGGTATGTCTCTTTTGCTACTTCCTGCAGAATATTTCATTTGAATATTTTATATATATTTTTTTTCATATTCATGATATCATGTGGTGGTGCCCTTCTTTCTTCCTGGTTTCTTTCAGACAGCAGAGACCAACTTCTGTGAGGGTAAAACTTGCTGCAGCTTCACTAAAAGCAGCTGAATCAGTGCAAATCTACACTAGTCAATAACCCGTCCCTAAGCATACTTTCCCCGAAATTACCCACTTGGAATAAAGGTTAAATGCCCCTTTTGTTCGTGTTGCTTTACAGTCCTGTTGCTTTACATTTCTTTTTGGAATCCTAAAGAAGGTGAGGCCTCACCATGCTTTGATTAATGCCTGAAATTTTATGCCTAACAGTTATTTCTGGAAAGAAGTGCTCACATGTCTTTGTAAGATTAATGACATCGTTATTTTTATCTCATCCCTTAGCAAAGGCAGCAGAATCTCTAAGTACTCAGCATTGCTACCCATTACATAAATAAATAATTTCACCTGTTCTTTCACACTTTCTGTATGAAACTCTGTGATGTTCTGGAATCTGACAATGTGCTTGCCTCACGAGGACTGTCTCATGGGCCTCTTACGTGGGAAGCTTAGGATGCTTGGACAATTTATTTTTCTCCCTACTTAAACCAGATCAAAAACATGAGCAGGCTGCTGCTAAAAGCTCAAAAGGCAGTGGTAGAGAATCACAGAGCAAGGCCTGTTTTGTGCGTAAAACTGCTCTCCCTCTGCTTCACTGGAGATTTTTTTTGAGTTTATTCACCTTCAAGACTTTTTCCTATTGATACAGAGAATAGAAACCTTCCCAGTCACATGCTCAGCCTTAATCTCCTGTGTCTTCATAAAAGGATTTAGTGACATTCATTGTTTGATTCCCCATGCCGCCCCTACGTACAAGAGTTCAAAAAATCTTTTGACATCAGCAGCAGTCTATCATCCTGAGTTCTTTGCTTTATCAGAGGTCTCTGGTGTAGTTGTGTGAATTCTCAGGAACCTGCAGCAAAGCCTGCAGATCATAGAATCACAGAAAGTGTGTTGGAAGAGACCCTAAAGATCACCTTGTTCAATGCCCCTGTCATGGGCAGGGACACCTTGCACTAGACCAGGTTGCTTAGAGCTCTATCCAACACATCCTTGAACTCTTCCAGGGATGGAGCATCCACACATTCCCTGGGCAACCTGTGCCAGGGCCTCACTGCACTCACAATAAATAATTTCTTCCTGATATCTAATCTAAACCTGCTCTCAAGGTGAAGCCATTCCCCCTTGTCCTGTCACTCCAGGCTCTTGTAAAAAGTCCCTCTCCGTCTTTCTTGTAGGCTCCCTTCAGGTACTGGAAGGTCACAATCAGGTCACCTTGAAGACTTCTCTTTTGCAGGCTGAACAATCCTGATTCTCTCAGCCTTTCCTCGTAAGAGAGGTGCTCCATCCCTCTGATCATCTTGGTGGCCTCCTCCAGAGTCTCTCCAACAGGTCCATATCCTTCCTGTGTTGGGGACCCCAGAGCTGGAGGCAGCTCTGCAGGTGGGGTCTCACCAGAACAGAGAGACAGAGTCCCCTCCCTCTTCCTGCTGCCCTTGGTGCTCCGGATGCAGCCCAGGACATGGGCGTGAGTGCACATGGCCAGGTCATGTCCATCCTCTCATCCACCAGCACCCCCAAATCCCTCTTGATCTGTTCATCCTTCAACCTGGATTGTTACCGGGGTGGCCCCAACCCAGATGCAGCACCTTGCACTTGGCTTTGTTAAACCACAGGAGATTCCCATGGGCTGCTTCTCAAGTTCATCCAGGTCCCTCTGGATGGCATCCCGTCCTTCAGGTGTGGCCACTGCACCACTCAGCTTGGTGTCATCTGCAAACTTGCTGAGGGTGCCCTCAATGCCTTTGTCTATGCCATTAACGAAGAGATTAAATAACACCGGTCCCAGTGAGGACCCTGAAGGACACCACTTGTCACTGATGTCCTGGTTCCTTCTCAGAGGTCAGGGCACCTGAGAGGTGAATGGTGTACGCTGAGTTCTGTAGGGCAGTTCTGTGAGATTGCCCAAGCCCCAGCGCAGGAGCTCATTAAAAGCTGAAAGGAGAAGGACAGGGAGTAATTACATGGTACAATAGGCAGGATGCGGATCGTACAAGCTCTGAGCAAGGCAAACTCCAGCCAGAACACTTCAGGCGTGTAAAACAAAGGGGAAAAACAAAGTGTGTTGGTGGTTAGTGTATAATAACGTGAGTCATCCACAGTGAGCAGAGCTTAAAAACTTGGCTGCTTTTACATAATCTGAGGGTGAGGAACTATAGTTGGAGTCTGAACATGGAAATTAAACCCTAAGATATCCGAACAAAGCCCTGTCTTTGTGTAGTTAATAATATTGTAGTGAGCACATGACAAATGTTAATTGACGGTTTTTTGTTTAGTTGCCGACGTTTCTCTAGCTGCTTTTTCTTTTATCAGAACAAAACAGAAAGAACAATTCTATGCAGGCTGCAGTCTTCAAATGTCTATAAATCCATGTAACAACTATCATATAATTAGCCAGCCAACATCCCACATGCAGCTGTGGGCACTGACTCCCTGTCAATGAACCTCTGTCCTGACACAAAGGCAGTGCCTTTGCCTCACTTTTGACTTCATTCATCACCATGGTTCTGCATATTTATGTAGCAGAGAGTTCAGTGAGTTCATGCTTGATGTTCAAAATAGTGATTTAAACTAAACTTCATTATGATAAAATACTGTTTGTTGGTTATATTGCTGAAAAAGTTACTTCTTTGATGATGACAGTAGGTTTGTGAGGCTGGCATCAGCATCGTTACTGAGGCAAGCTGTTCTAACCAGGTGTGGTTAAAACTGTTGATATTCTAGTCTTTCTGTATTTGCATTTATACATTTATTTATACTATGTCCAGGCCTTTAAAGGTACCGATTGGAAGTGATACTTCCATCCTTTTTTATTTTTTTAACATCAGCTGTGACATAAAAAGCAGGGCACCAAGTTTCCTTGAAGGTAAAATTATTGGCTGTGATGCCTTTTTAAAGAAGTAGCTAGTCAATTGTCATCTGGGGGGGTGGCCTGTGCCTTATAATAGTAGTCCAAGTCACGATAGACTAAAGAATGGGTGAAATGAACAGAGGGATCATGATAAACCACCAAACAAAAGGAACATTGTCTTTTAAATGCATTTATTTCTTGATGGAAATAATGCTTGCATAAAGAAGAAAACTAGATACATTTCCATCAACAATCCTTAAACAACATCAGTCCTTTTCAAGAAAACACCTCCAAGGAGTGTGCTCAGGCAAGCACGTCCGTGGTTGAGCTAAGCTGAAATGGTTTTCACTTGTTTGGTGACTTTGGATTCGGTCATCCCCATATAGGATAAAAGGAACTTCCCTCGAGTGTTGCATTGTGAACTGTCTTCCTCTTACATCCCTCTTCTTATAACACTTAATTCCAGCACTTTTCCTCTCAGGTGGGCAACCCTCCCCGTTACTGTTGTCCTATGTGCCTGAGGAAGGTGCTTCTGGAATTCGTGTGCTGGTTAGTAGGGTTAAACATGAAACCACCACAGAAATGGTACTGCAGCTTGCTTCAAGTTGTAGATTTTTCATCCTGTTGCAGTGGGGGGGACCTGCAGTGGCACTGGAGGTGCTCAGCTTGGATCCAGTAGCTACAGGGGACCGGAAGGAGCTCTGCAGCATCCTCATTTTGCAAACTCTCCTCACTTTGTCAGGCAGAGGGACTGTTCCCACCTAGGAGAGCTGGCTCGATGTCTGATGAGATAGTTAAGGTCTAAATCAGATCAGCCATCCTTGGCTCCGCCCCTTCCCTCCCTGTCCTCACCACGGCAATGACTGTAAATAGCAGAGCTGTGGCTACCAGGAATAGACTCGGTATCACACACACTCTGGTTATATCTGTACATCCTCATGTCCCTTCAACTCAGGAGCACAAGGGCCAAGAGCTTTAGAGCTGTTCCTCTCCTATGGAAAACACTTTTTCTTCCAGAGCTTTTCACATAAGATGATTCTGCCCAATTCACACTGCTTTAAAAAAAAAAAAAAAAAAAGAAAAAAAAGAGGTCTTTGAGACATCTGTAGCTCATCTGCAAAGACAACTTTATGACTGCATGAAAGAGCTCAGTGGAGGTGCCCAAGAACCACCAGTGCCTCTTCCAGGCTGTGAGTGGGAATATGTGGAGCTAATCTACCCATGCTTTTTTTCTCCCATCGTTCTGTAGAGATACGTATTCAGAGAGCTGTCTTGGGTTTGAGCAGGATAATGGGAAAAGCTTTCCAGTATAAAGCTCCCCATACAACCAGGAAGACCAGTGCAGAGGAAAAGCATCAGAGGGAGAACGTGCACATGTGCTAGTGCATGATGTGGTGTGAAAGCGTGCCTTCCGTGTTGCTCCATGATTAGTACTGTAAATACTGCCACTTTTCAGGCAAAATCTTAAGATTCCCATGTCAGTGATTACATCAGTGCTCTTAAATGCAGCTCACTGTACCTAGGTGGGAAAAATTGCTGTCAGACATGGCTTCAGATTGCCAAGCTGAACTTTAAGTTAAAAATGTGCAGCATATGGGAAGCCTACAACTTGCCTGGAGCGATACTTTAGAAACTGCTGAAGCTGGGTTATGCTGAAAAATGTATTTATGTAAAGCCAAACCCTTCAGCTTTTACTCATAAAAGGACACACTTGTAATAATGAGATCAGGCCACTTGCATGCAAACTCAAAGAACTAATTAAGTGCTAAGTTGTTCTAACTCTACACTAATGTAACTTTTGCTATCATTGCACTGCAGGATTGGACCTTACACAGCAGCTTCAAATATGCCACTGTGAATTTTTCTCTTTTTACAGATACTACTAACAGATCAAATCAAATGCTAGGCAGACTTTACCTTGTTAATGATCTGAGCTGGACGCTGCCAGCTTTGCTTGCTTATTCAGGCATATTTTGGGATGTTGCTTATGCAGAGTGCTGAAGAAGTTCAGAACACGTAGGGTAACGATGTCCTTGGTTCAGGATCATGCACTGTGCCCACTGTGCTCAGATTAACGCCCTTAATGGAGGTGCTGAAGTTGGTAGCTGTTGCTTTTGGTTGCCCTTGGAGAGAGCAGGGGGAAATAGTACCTCCAGAGGCTGCTGAGATCCCAGTTTGTCCGGACTGGCCTCGGGAGGTGCCCATTTCTGTCCTCTGACTATAGCAAAACCTTCTGCTTTCTTTATTCAGATGGAAGGAAGGATAGATTCAAGCCTTGAGGTCAGAGGGCAGCTATATGTTTCTACCCTGTTATCATACAGAATGGTTTGTTGGTGCAGAACTCACCCAGGTTTCATTGTTTGGCCAGGTTTGTTTGTGAATTGCCTCACGAGGTCAGGTGCTCGTGACATACCTCATGTAAAGATGAGGCTGGTGCCTTCAGGTCTGTTGCAGAGGCTGGAAATTGTGATTGCAGAAAGATCTCATGGCAGACAGGGATTAACCTCTTGGGTGTTATTGGTTTATAATGTCCCACATCCGGCAAGAGAGAAAAAACACCAGGAATAAAACCCAATAACCCTGTCCGAGGAAACAGAAGAAACCAATACCAAAGGCCTCAAGATGAACGGCTTTGTGTCCTGTCTGGGAAGCCAAAAAGTCTCTGCATCCCATCTGAGAAGCTATTGGTCTTCTCATCAGCCAGCCTGGGTATCTATTCAACTGAATATGTATTTAATTTTCTCACATGCACTGGAGGAATCTCAGCTGGAAAAATCAGGCAGACAACTTCCCCTACGTCTGAATCAGCAGCACGAAGATTTGTGGTTATCAAAGAGAACTTGCCCTTAACTCTTAAGAATCTGCTGGTTTTGCTGTTCTGTGGTGAGCTGACTGCCTGTGTTTGCATGCGGATGTCTGTTCTTGTGCTGTGTTGTTTCTCTGGAATGCTATGAGCAGTTGTTTTTGTTTGTTTGTACTCGGGTGGAGCTAACTGTCTAATTGGGTAAATATTTGCAACGCTATACTTGCATGCACAGAAGACAAAGAGGGCTGGACTCCTGTTGACATAAAGGATCTTTTACACCAGCCCAGCAAAGTAAAGGCTAAATAAAACTGATAATCACGAGGCCACTTCATATGGTCAGACTGTGTAAAGTGGATTTATTTTACTGTCCTGGCCATATTTACTTCTAATTACAGACAGACTATATTTTCTAACTGGGAGGTCTTATGATTACAACCATGAAGGGGTTATTCACTCTGCATTATTTACTGATTGCAAATTCAAAACTGCTGGACTTCCACTGGGTCTTAGCCCTGTTAAAGGGAATTTGTTTACCAGAGTGCCTTTGAATATCAAGGGTGAGTTTTCCACAGATGTAGAAATTGCCCAAGTGAATATAAGTAGGTCCAAATACCTAAAGTTGTTTTGAAAACTACAAGCTTGTGGTACTCATGGAAGGTGTGTTTGTGTATATATATATAAAATAAATACCTTGCATAAACCTCATGGGGTGACTATTGCATATGTTATCATTAGCTCCAAAGTACACCATAAATATCCACACACATATAAGCAGATTCTAATGAAGATTTATCACTGAAGAGGCTGTTAATAGGTAATTGAGCCTTTCTTTGAGCAAAGGTTACTAAAAATGGTTGTGACATGAGGAGAAGGGAAATTGAACTCCACAGCTGAGGTGTCGTGTAGACCTAGTTCAGCTTCTGTGTGTCTGTAGCTGTCACAGCCTGGACCTTATTGGGAATGGATTTACCCTGGCTAGTCTCGAAAGACTTGCACAGTCTCACGGAGCCATTGCTTCACACACACCTGAACAGACCAAGTGTCTGTCTGTAAGACTAAGAAAAACTTTAGTATATGAGGGTTTTATTTTATTAAAAATTATTCATCTTGTTTGAAATTCTTACCATATTTCTTCAAGGTTCAACTGTTTATCATTGTTTTCAAAAAATAATTAGGGATAATTTAGGGTTTCACTCCCATAAGGCCAAGCTCTGATGCTCTTACACCACCTGGTCTCTTGCTTAGTCATTAGTTCCACTGGGTTCACTGATACCAATGGTGGTGCAAAAGCCTTTGATTACCGCAGTGCAGCCATCCACTGCTCCGCTCCTCCCTGCAAGTCACAGATTTTTGCCTGCCTTTATGACGTGAGTATTGAAGCTCAGGTTGCCTCTGAGCAAGCATTCATTGACCAGGTAATCGGCCATATCTCTACTCCCGCAGAGTTAATCCCGTTGCCAGTCCCTGCAGCCTGCTCACCCATCTCCCTGTGTAATCATTCTGGGAAGCAGGAGGCCGTGACCCAGGCAGCACAGGCTGCCTTGCAGGTTTTGGCTGTGTCCATTCTCTTGTCTAATCCACTTCTCATCCATCCCTATGAACGGTGGGATGAGTGGGGAAAAGCAGCTACAGAGGCGTGGAGCTTGCTGAGGTCAGTTGTGCCACTGCCTGTTTTGCCCTCCCTGCATGGAAAGCGTCTCGCTGCAGCTCACCACCCAGCCATTCCACCAGGGATGTGCTCAGTAGTTTCCTATGAGCTCACTCACCCTGTTTTTTTGTCAACTGACTATAATTTTTCTTGTTGTTGGCACCTTTTCAAGCGCTGTTGTAGATTCTTGTAAGCTCGTGTTGAGTATTTCCCTCAGTCACGCATAACTGGAATTCACAGAAATAGCACAAATGATTCGGTGTTTTTCCTTGCTATCTTCATTCTGAAAACGTCTTGAACTTTATTTCATAGTGACCTTTATCCAGTTGTAAAAAATTTTAAAATTGTCCAGTGGTTTGAAATGTATGGGACAAGCAGGGAAGTGAATACCAGTCAAGGCAGCAAGGCTGAATAAATCTCCTTTCATTAAAAAACCAGGCTAAAAACTGTACCACTCTCCTTCCCCAAACTCGATACTGATGAGCAAACTATGTACAGACAGTCTTCCTTGTGATTTTGGGATTACCAATCCTACTTCTCTACAGTGTTTTTCCTGTTCCTTGTGTGTAAACAATCTGTAATCACAGTACCATGACACCCAGTTCTCATCTTCTGGCAGCCGCCCGTGGAAATTACTTCCTCCTTCCAGTCTTGCCTTTTCTCTGGGTGCTGCATTTAGTGAAACTGGTGATCTCTGTGTGAATATCCCAGGACATTTCTCACTCTCCATCAGATCTTTATCACACCAACACCCTGCTTTCTGAATGCTTCCATCCAGTTTCGCGTGAAGATCTGGACAAAGCTTTCTAGCCTGGATTATAGCTGTATTTCCTTGACTGTACTGTAAATGCTTATCTGAGCTGGACAGGAAGAACTTGTTCTGTTTTTGGTCTTGGGATATTACTGAAGACTCATTTAAGTAGCAGAGAAGCTTTCATGAGGCTGGGGAAGGAATGTGTCATTTTGTGCTTCTGCTCACCTGCCTGGATCTGCTAAAGCAAGGTGTTGTCCACTCACAAGAGAAATTCCTTCTTGAATGTCTGGTGTAAGGACTGGCAGCCAGTCAGAAATGCCTAACTGCCCAATGACTTTTCCCACAAGAAAAAGTTAAATTTGCACTTGAAATTTTCAATCGCACCTTTAAAGTCCACAACCTGATTTTTGCAGAAAAGTCATTAACATTTAACTTCGTGTTAGGAAATACCCTTTACCGATAAATGTCAATGGAAACAGCAAAGACCTGGGTTTGTTCCAAAAGATTCATTCATGAAAAAATCTGCTGAATGAAAAAGGAAATCTACCATTTTTTTAAAGACTTCCTATGTCTGCTATGAATGTTTTAGTCTAGTCTAACTAGATTAAAACTAGATTATTTTACAGATAATGTAACTCAATTGTAATTCAACTGATATGTAAGATAACACTATAATAAATAATGTAAGAATTAGTGCCATGACTTCAATGTTCTTGCCTGCATAACGTATCTGGATTCTCTGTAGAAATAAAGCCTGCTGTTATTTCATGTTGAAGGTGAAGTGTGTCCATCAATGTCTTTCCCAGGGGGATAGAGAGAACAAGGCTTGGGAGAAGGTGGTTTGGCACACACACTCCTGAGGAGCAAACTTGCACAGCAGCTTGTCTTTAACTCTTCCCAAGCAGTGGAGCGTGTCATTGCTTTTGCAATAAACCATTCCTCAGGAACAGATATAGACTGGCTGAAAAATAATTAAAAACTTAATTTTCTGTAATACTGTCCATCAAACAACTTTACTCAATCTTTTTGAAAGGCTGCTCTGAAGCATGGAAAAAAGACTGGCAGTAGTGCAAGAACAGGGGGTATTTATGGCCAGTGGAAGCATGGTTGGCCTTTTGCCCTAGAGAAATGGCTGGATGAGAAGATCTTCTGCTTAAACCAAGCATTAATAAAATAATTTGGACCTAGGCTTGAGGTGATGATGTTTGGCAAAGCAGCTGCAAAGGCTTTTTTACTGCCCAGACTGATGCTGACCTGCATGGATGTGCTTAGGGTCTGTTGTGTGCAAACCCATAGCTGCATAGTTGATCAATCCTCTCTTTTGGGAAAATCTGAAGTTTTACTGAGGTGTAAAATTTGTAGATTAGGTCTCTTACAAAGATTTGGTCCCAATAGCCAAAAATCCTATTTGATTTGTCTCCTGCAGTTGCTTTACAGTTTGTTGTGTAGTACCTCAAGAAAGGCAAACAAAGCTTTGTCCTCCTCTGGGCAGCTGTTAGGAACAGATCCACTGACTCAACTGCCCGAGAGGACAACCCCCAAAATTGGGTATTTTATTCCAAACCAACACACATAAAACTTCTCTTCTTCTTAGGTCCACAGTTCCATGGAATAGGTTTTCAACATATAACTAAGGACCAAGAGCAACTACAGCAAACCCTAATATCTGACAGACTTGGCCACTGTATCAGTGTCACTAGTGACCTAGTCTGCTGGTAAGCACAATTTTTTCTTTTCTTTTTCTTTTTTTTTTTCCCCCAAACTGCCTGAACCATATCTTTTCCAAACTTATTTCCCATTTCCTGTCTTCGTTTAGTCCATCCGATAATGCCACCAGACATTATTTCATCTCCCGAGAAGACTGAAAGGGGGAGGATTCAAAGCTGGTGCAAATTCACTTTTCTCTGCTTACCCATTAATCTGTGTCAAGTTATGCTGGATGTGCTGTTCCGAGAGACAGCTCAGGCTTCTTTATCTGTCATAATAGCACTGCTTTGCTTTTCAAATCAGCAAACAAGAAGCCATGTCCTAAACAGGCCACTTCATTATCTTTTGTTTTGCTTGTTTTTGTGGGTTTTTTTTCCCTAACAAAAATAAAAATAATTCTTCATCACCGATAATAATTATAAGATGTGTTTTTCCTTGTAGATCATAAACTGAATGGAGAGCCTGTAGTCATTTGTCTGTCACTTCAATGGGGAAATCAATTCTCACTTATCTACGCATGGCTTGTCTGGCTGGTGGATTAACCAGGCTGGGGATGCATTGACCTCAGTTCATTCACCACGTGGAAAGTTGACTTTGGACCAGCAGGCTGTATCGATCCCAGCAGTGTTGCGTGCACATCTGTCAGTTCCACGGCTCCCTCCAGCTCGGCAGCAGATTATCTGTGTCACAGCTGTGTGGGGGCCTCTCCCCAGCCTCTGCACGCTGCGGCAGCGAGCTGCAGAGTGAACTGCCATGGCCAGGGGCTCCTGCAGCAGCGCAGACACAACGCTTCTTTCCGCACTGACTTGGCATAAACCGAGTTTATTTGTGCTCCGGGACCTATGGTGGCAGCCCCTCAGCCATCAGAAGCTGAGGAAACAATCATTGCTCCTTAGACCACCAGCACAGGAGAGGTTTCTGTGGCAGTGACCCAGACTAGCTCGGGTGATTCGGAATGGGTTAATTTCACCGCGCCTGACTCTGCCTCTGAAGAAGAAGAGTCCACAGCAAAAAATTCTTAACCCCTGAGATCACCAGCCTGCCCCCTCTCATGGCTTCAGGGGCTCTCTCACAGGACAGTGTGTTTCAAAATTATCTTTAGCTGTACTATCATTTGTTAGCATAGGTTTGTTCCTCCCCTGAGATGTTCCTATTAGCTCACTGTTATTCGTGTCACCTTTTGATTTGCTACCTCACTCACTTTGTGACCCTATAAAAACATGTAACCAAAGAACTAAGGGGTCTTTCTGCGAGCTGCCCTTCAAGAAAATAAACTTGGATTAAAGCTACAGAAATTCCAGCTCTTTCCTCCTTGTCTTTCCTCCTGCCAATGCAAAAGCCGAGAGACTGCTTGTTGCAAAGGGCTGCAGGCCAGAATAAGACCTTATCTCACCCAGACGCCGCTGTCCTGTAAGGGTGGTCGTCTCTGGGCCGAATTGGCCACGCCAAAACCAGGCAGACAGAGGCTACAGATTTCCAACCTTAAATAAACTAGTTTATTTTATTAAACTAGTTACTAGTGAGTTTAATTTAGTTAGTACTTAACTGGGGGAGATTGATGTGCTGTGCTTGTAGGCAAGGCTGCTGTTTCCAAAAACTGGCCATGGCTACAGCAAGATCTTGTTCCGTGTGTTTCCCAGCAAAATGGTTTTCCTTTTCACCTTCAGCAGCAAATGTAGACTGCTTGAACTTGCATTTACTTTAAATTAATAGAATTTGGTGAGTTTTGGTCTTAATGTAGGTCATCAGTTAAATTTTAAATGTTTAGGTGCTTAAATAATAGACTCCACGTTAAAGTGATATCAACAAAAAGGATCTGATTTGTTTTGTTTAACTGGAAAAAAGTTTGCAGATTTGTATTTGCCTTGTTATCTTTATCTTTTATTATTCCAAAGAGATTCTGAATAGAGATGTTATCTCACCTTTAACTGTGCTCTTGCAATCTTGCAATTCGTCAAACCAGTAATTTATGTTTCTGTTGAAAGGAGGTGAGAAATAATTAACTCATGTATTGCATCCTTGTCTTTGCAGGCCTTTCATTTTCAGTAAGTATCTGCACTAGCAGGTTTTTTTTTTTAATTTCAGACTCTTCAAAACTCCCGGGCTTCTACAGGAGAGCCAGCACACTCAGCAGGGTACGTGACTGTTTGAAGCCCTGCAGAATTAAGTCCCAGGCCATATTCACAACGACTTCAATCTAGCAAATGGAATCCTGGGGGGGCAGGATTATTTCTCCCACTGAATTACTGGTCCTGTTTTTTAGGATGTTTCCCCATTCTGCCACGCACATCCACAAGTTGTTTACTTGACCGTGTGTGCTTCTGGCAGCCTCTGTTCCTGGACGACCTATTTTTGCAAGAATCAAATGCCCGTGGCAGCAGCATTTTATTGGCCCTTGCTGGGCTGACACCACTGCAGTGAGAGTGCTCACGGTCAGTGACACTGCAAGCCCTGGCTGAGCAAACTGCTTTCCTGCCAGCTTTGCAGCAGCTTTGATGTGAATCACTTACTAGCAGGAGAGGATGGGCTCATAAAGACGTATTTTCCATTAACAGAACCAACTCCAAGGCTAACTAGCAAGCATGGCCAGTGTGGCAATGGAAATGAGGAGTTTCTGAGCTGAGCACACCAATAAAGGAACCCGGACACCCTCCTCTTGTCCTACTAACCTGGTACTGAATCACGTATAACTCATGGTTTCCTCTGTAGTTTCATCTTCCTCAGCTAAAAATTTTAAGGGTGTGACAGATCAGCAGAGGTCAGGTGAGACTGGATGGAAGGGGAGGAGTTGCTCTCATTTAGATTTTTTTTTTTTTCTGTAACAAAGTTGGTCACACCTCTAATAGCCAGACTCGGCTGTGTTTTCAGGTAATCTTAATAACAGGTTGCTAGAGTGCTTAGCTTGTTCAATCCATTCAGTGATTAGAGCCGGTGCCGAAGCCATGAAACTGAGTATGGAGTGAGATCTTAATGAATGCAGGAATTTGGCTGCAGGTACAGCTCTGTACAGCTTCCTCATCAATGGCTTCCTCTTGGATGGGACAGTGCAAGGGCAAGTCTATGTGGCAGCTGAAGATAAAACCCGAGCATTTAAGTGACCATCAACGAGATCAGTTCAGCAGTCAGGCTGAGGAAATTAAAACTAGCAACACTCCAGCTGGATTGGTTATTTTTCAAAGTCTCAAAGTGGTGAGGACTTTGTGTTTTTATTCAGTGTTCAGGCTGATACTTCCAGCAGTATTCACATGCTGAGGCAATGTTTTTAATGACTCAGGGGAAGAAGCTGTCTACTGAATCACCAGTATCCAAACCTGAAGAACCCAACTGCTTTCTGTAAAGCTGAATATAATTAAGCATAGTCTTGTTCTTTTCATTAGGCACGGAATAACCACACGATGACACTCCACTTACATGACAGTAAAAACATTACTTGTTTTAGTTTTCTACCACAAAATCTGAAACCTACAACCTACAGCAGCACGTTGTTTGCAAGGACTGAGAAAAGGATAAAACAAATTGTTAGAAGAAGCATACACCCTAAATATGAAAACAGTATTTCTGCTCATGAAATTCTTAAACCAGAAGTTGTTAGAAGCTGGAAAAATATTCTAGAGGGCAAACCATGCAAGCTTGTGCTGTTCTTAACACACTGGCCATTGTCAGACCCCGGGCTAGCAACAGCTTTGATTTGATCTAGGGTGGCTGTCGTCAGCACTCACCATGTTCTCTGAACACATCAAGCTGTTGCATCAGATCAGAAGAACCCACAGTGGGTGTCCCAGACTGTCCCAAAAATATGTAATAAAAAAAAAAAGCACCAGGTAAACATTGCATGAGGACATGACTGATGTCAGAAGAACATCAATCTGGAACATCAATCAAGGCTGGAAGTTCAAGGAAAGGCAAAAATTATTAGTAACAGAAAATACGTATTTCTCAAGATCTAGAATGTAGTAAGAAAGATCCCCGGGGATGAATACCATTTAGTTTCAAAAGCAGACTAACTGGAAGGCTAGAAAATGCTGTGCAAGAAATGTTCCCAGATTTTCATCTGTTGACTTGCTAACCTTTTCTTTAAAACATTTGTTACAAGAACTGTTTTGCAAATAATCTGGTGGGGGTTTTTTTTGTTAGAGCAGAAATCATTCTGCTCAGATGCTGACTTTTCTGTTTTCCAAGCAGAGATATGCCAGAACATCAGCAGAGTCATAGGGATTACCCAATATTTGCCTGCTTAAGTGTTTGCAGTGACTGCTAGCAAAGAGGAAACTTTTTTTTGGCTATGTAGGTGACTTTCATCATATCTACCAGACTGAGGTGTAGAACAGCTGTAGAGATCCAGAAAGAAGGACCCTGAGGCCTTCATCTTAAGCTCCAGTTCTATGCTTATGCCTGTGTTAATCTGGAATAGATCCTGTTACATTGATCTGAATTTAAACAAGATTACATGAAATTTAAATATTGGTCATACTAGAGAGTTGTGCTGCATTCTCTGCCATACTAAGTGGATATTACTGTCCTAATTTTGGTGGAAACAGGACACTTTCCATGAATGAATGATCAAAATAGGAGGTAGATCCAGAACTTTTCACCTCCAGTTTCTAAAACTCTCCCAGAAAGGTGTTCCATTGATTTGCCAGTGATAAGTGCTATACACATTGAAGTGGCAGCTTTTGCCATCACAGTGGCATCAAGCTGACTTCCCGCTGATTGCCTTGTGATTGGTTCCAAAAGAAGACTAAAGGAGCAATCCAGGCGAGCTTTCCCTCTGTCTGGTGTGCATGTTATGTACACCAGACAGATGTACACAAGGTAAATACATACACAAGGTAAACACACTGCTAGAGGGCTGCAGTCACTGCAGCTGCTGAGTTTAGTTGTAAACACATACAAAAAAATAAGGAAGGTAACAGCTGAACTCTGCTGAAATGCTGATGCAAAACTGGCCTCATGTTAACCATTTTGTTGGAGTGATTACATAGCTTGGAAGAGCAGAGAGAGGCCACAAGCTTTATAGTTATGGCAAACTGCAAAACAGCTGGAAATAAACAGTGGAAAGGGAAGACTTTGCTGCCATGTGTGTCTCCAATTGCGAGTGAGGCTCACTCCACGGCTCTGGCGCTATCGTCGTTCTGTCTTGTCTTTGATTAATGCATGTGGAACCTCAGGAGCCCTGGCACACTGTGTTATACCCATTTCATAACTGCCTGGAGTTTCTTGTTAAGTAATCTGGCTATGAGAGTTACAAAGCTGTGCTGCTTCTCTTAACACATCAGATGAGAAAAAATGTAGTGTTTTCCCCTTCTCTACTACGGCAGTGGCAGAGATTTACCTATTGCAACCAAGTGGGCATTGTCACTGGGTGTGATAATTAAAAGTCTCCACTGATAAACTACGACAGCTTCTCTCCTAAATGTCCTGAGTGCCTCTCCTGCTCTCTGCCTCTGCTCTAACCCACAGCAGCCTTCTCTGGCAGGTTGGGGCCTGGGACACTTTGCTGCCTCTTGGGTGCTGCAGCACAAGGCATTGTGATGGGTCTGCTCATGATCCTCCTCTCTTCCCGAGGCTCAGGGCTTTCTTCTCTGGCACCGTTCTCTCCTCTTTTACTCCACCACCCACCTTGGAATTAGGGACTCCCCTTGCCTCCCATCTGGTGCAGCCTCTGACCCCACAGACATTTTGTTCTGAACTAGCACTTTTCTGGGAAGACAAGAAGCTCTGCCTGTCTGGGAAAGGAATCGAGGCAGAGTTGTGGCTGCTTTCCAGCCTCTCCATGGCCACAGTGGTTTCTTTCCAGCCTCCCTCCTCTCCATGGTCACGGTGGTGGAGCCATGTGGGCAGAGGCCGCCAGGAGTGGGCAGACAGGGCAGTCCAGTGCAGCAAGGTGATGCAAGGTGCTGCAGGAGGGGCACGAGGCTGTTGTTGCTGGTCCGGTGGCTGCCGTGGCCCTGTGGCAATATGAAGTTCATACATAATTCATAAATGTCATACATTGGCACTGTTTGTGCAATTTGCTCTTACGGATGGAATGGTGTAGGAATGCTGCGTGTAGCCTCTTGTTACACAGAAGACCTGTTGGTATTTCCTATCATCACTGGTGGAGGCACAAAAAATAGGGAAAATACAGTTTAAGTCGAGAGAAAGAGAGCAGTGAGTGACTGAACCATTTGCCACCACCCACCAGGGCATCTGTGTCCTGGTCAGGACTGTGAGCACACAGGGCTCCACCCCAAGGCACTGGAGCTGTTGGGGCCCTTGCCTTGATCTGCTGGTGCAGGTGGCAATGTGTGGGTGAGAGAAGGGATGTCAGTGTTTATTTTATTTCCCAGCAGTGAAAGCCAGAGGGTTGGGCTGATTGCTTCACCTCTTCAGCCTGCAGGGACTCATTGCTGCACCAGCACAGCCCCACAATTCACTCAGGTGGCTGCACCCCTGTAGTCACTCGGCTCTGCATAGCTTATTCTGCTAATTAACAACTTCCAATGTTTCATCTTCTGCTTGTCACATCATTTCTCATTTCAGTCTGCAAGTAAGGATGACTGAAAAAATTATACTCTATTTGCTATTTCCTTATGCTGTTGCTGGAATTAATTGTTGACCAAGTTTCTTGTGGGGAATGTAATGAAAATACAGTATGATAGTAATATATTTCTGGCATGATTCTTGGTTACCAGTGGAAATATTTAATGATCTTTTTGTATACATATAGTAATTGCTTCTTCTGTAAGACAATAATAAGTTGCAATACAATTACACTCTTGTTCTTCTTCATATGAGAAATGGGCACATGAGTGGAGCAGAATCAGAAAAGCAGAATGTCCCTGGTATCTTTTCAATATTCATCTACTCACCTGAGATTCTGCAGTCTTTTGAATAACACTAGACTTTTATAATCAGACTGATTGTGCAGCCTTAAGATAAACAATTCATAAGATAGCTAAAGTTAATTTTCATAACAAAACTAGGCATTAAGGAGTTATTCCTAAGCCATTCCCTAAAGGTAAAAACTCCGAGGAATGCAATATGTTGCAGATAAATCCTCCTAATATAAAGCAATAAATTCTCAGTTACACAGAGATGAACAACACTTACTTTTCTCTAATAAACTTCTGTTGGATCCTGGCTGCTGCTGCACAAGCTGGTTTCTTTGAACAAAAGAGTCCCTGTCTTGTGAGAGCTCATTACCCATATGATAATACTGTTCATTTCCCCCACACAATTCATTGGAGGACCAGTGGGCTCCTTGCAAACTTCTAATTAGGTCTCACACTGTCCCTGAGCAGTAAGTATGATTTTACCCATTTTACAGCTGTGGAAGTTGAGCAGAGGAGCTGCAGCCAGTGGCCCAGAGCCTCCTCTCCTGTCCCTTCCACAGCTGGGAATAGACTCTGGATATTGTTACTCCTAGCTCTCTCTTCCAAGCTCCAAGCCACAACCTCTTGCAGAAGCTAATTAAAAACTAAGAAAATGATTTGACAAGCTTTCAAAAATGTTATTGGTACGGCAGATTTCTTCTGGTATTGGAATGAAGTTTCTAGCACAGCTGTAATTGCTGTCTGTGTTGCTTAAGATTTTTTAAATCAGTCAGAAGACTCAAGCTGTATTCCTGATACATCCCAAAGTTCACCACAGTTCTTTGCCCTGTTTTTCACTGTTTTTCACTGGCACCATTTATCATGGTCATTTAAAAGTGCAAACCCTGAAATAAGCAACACAGCATCTTTCAGTCGCACGGATGCAAGCAAAAGCTTCTGGTGTCTGCATATGCAGAGTGAGAGCTGGTGTGGTTTCAATTATTTCTTATTGATTTGTTAGCTCTAAGGTCACTTTATTTCTTGCAGTCTGTTTTTAAGCATCTAGAGAGCCCTTAGAAGAAGTGTCCTGGGTAATTTGTTAAAATCCATTGCAACTCAGCTGTCAAAACGAGTGCCCTTGTGTTTGTACCGGCGTTAAATCACAGAATCACAGAACCCTAGGATGGTTTGGGATTGGAAGGGACCTTAAAGATCACCCAGTTCCAACCTCCTGCCCTGGGCAGGGCTGCCTTCCACTAGACCAGGTTGTTCTGAGCCCCATCCAACCTGGCCTTGAACACTGCCAGGGGTGGGACATCCACAGCTTTAGCTTCATAAACTTTTCTCTCACGTATTTGGTTGAGGGGTGGAAAGGGGCTGGAAAGAGTTAAGCTGCAGGGCAAGCTCCCTTGCTAACTTTAGAAAAAGCAAGTTATGCAAAAGTTGAGGAGAAGTGAAAATCACTGTGGAAGTGGATCTTTTGAGAGGAAAATATGACATTTTCAGCAAAATCGCACTAAACCTCCTCCTCCTGGCATCACGTACGGGTGAAGGCAATCCCGTGTCTGGCGCTGTGGCACGGGGCTTGCAGGGAGAGGCAGGTGCTGCTCATTCACAGGGAGGTGTGATCTCTGCTCAACCTGGGTGAAATACATATCAGAAAAAGGATTTCACATGGGGAGAGGAGGGCTTGGCATATCAGTTGGAGCATGTTTCCCAACATCGAATTAACTTGACATTTGCTAGAGCAACCCCATTTAATTCTCATTTCAGCGTGGTGATAACTTGTACTCCAGCACAGTCATTTGCAGAGCCTGGTGCTGTTAGCGGAGCAGTGCTGCCAGTGCTGAAGCACATTTAACACTGCCAAGAAGCTGTTACTTGCAGGAATTTTGCTCCTTCTCTGATAAAACTACAACTGTTTGCTCATTTTAAGTTCTATTCAGAGCAAGGATTCCATGTGAGTATTTTAGAGACCACTTTTTCAGCTTGGGAAACAGCTGCAGCCTGAATGGGGTGTGTTTTCTTAACATACACGTTTAAAACACTCCAGCAGCAATCAGCTAAAAAGGCAGAGAGCAAGTTAAAGTATCACCTTACAGATAAGCTGGTGGCCAGAAAGCTCCTAGCTACTAGTAGTGGAATCAAACCTTTTACCCTTTCATCTTTCAAGGAGAGCAGTGTGCCAGATGTGAGGCTTTCGTAGGGCCCCTGCTGCTGTGACACATGCAGAGTGGGACAGTGTGCTGGGCAGAGCTGCCTCACCCCTCAGACAGCAGCACCACGGCAGGGTGGAGTGACATGTTGCTCCATCAGTGCTGTCCCCATGCAGTGTGCCAGCGTCTAATACTCGTAGAGGACGTGATCAATAAGCAATGCTGCCAGCTGTTGGCAGTGATGAATCTCTTCTCCACGTGTACGCCCTGTTTGGGTTCTGCCTGGCACTCAGCATCCTGCTGCAGGACTGTCTGCTTTCCATCAGCTGGCCCTCTGCCCCGTCTTCCAGCACACCAACAAGTCAGGAAGCTTTCCACTGTATTCTCAGGTTGTGACTCTGACACACCAGGCTTAAGGCATTAGAGCAGGACTTGAGGGATGTTTGGCACCTCGTGGGAGCGGCTTTTCCATTCATAATGTCATCTGCACTACTTCTGTTGGTATAGGGACAGCTTTCTCCAACAAAGTCCTCACCTGCTTTTACCTCTTTCCAAAGGTTTTTCCTTCTACTTGGCTGCCTAGACTAGACAGAGAGTGACGTTCTTCCTTCAGCCGGTTTATACAGAGGCTAAACTTGGATTCATTAGTCTAATAGGTTTCATTGACAACTTTTTGTCCCCTACAGCTTTTATCCTTTTTTTTCCCCAGGAATATCTAGTAAAAAGCATTGGTTTAATAAAGCAGATTATGCTTTGGTTCCTCTGATCATACCATGTTTTTGTATAAATTTGCTCAAGCAGGATTAGTAACAAAGCACCACTACTGCTGGTGCTGGTGGAGCTTCACTTCAGTGAGATTTCAGAAAATCCTCCATGTAGATATAGCCTGTGGGAGGAACGTAACCCTCATTAAACAGGAGGCTGAAAGGCTTGGCAATGCCATTTGTAATGTGAGGGAGTGCTTCTGCCAGCGTCCTCACGAAGCTCTGCTAATGGCTTTCAGTGCTGCCCTCCAGCACTGCTGCTCTTCCAGCACAGAGCCCTCTGCTCCTCAGCCTTCTGCTGTGATGTTATGGCTTTAAGCTGCTCTTCTGCTTTTCTCTTTAAAACACTGGCGTTTTGGCTTCAAAACCAGGGAAATTCTCTGCAGTTTAGACCAGCAGACGAGGGGAAGGATGCTGTGTCTGGATGCCTTGTGCCTCTGGCCTGGCCCTGCCTCACGGCATGCACCAGCAGTTAGAGCTGGGAAGGAAGCTGGCCCTTGCTCCCAAATTAGGACCAAAAGTGCTTTGTTTCCATCCTGCTCTGGCATAAATGACTATGTAGGTCAGTGTGGAAGGATGAATCATGCCATGTGTCCTGTGTGTATTAAACCCATGTTCTTTGTACCGAGGCACACGCAGGTTCCTGGCGAGAGCTGCCAGGGCTGGGGGCTCGGGCAGGGCTGGTTTCCAGCTACGGGCACAGAACTTGCTTGAACCACAGGACAGCTGGAATCCAATACTGGTTTATGCGTCCACCCTGGCCGAGGGAGAAGAAAGAGAATTGCTTGGTGGTTGTGGTGGTGTATGTGCAAAATGGAGCTACTCGAGGTTTCCGTCCCAATTTTCTCATAACTTCTTTTTTTCTGGCCTGGAGCAAATCACTTGAAATCCTGTTTTCCTGTCTGTACTTAACCCACATCTGTTCATTTCTCATCAGAGAAGACCCAAGCACTGTTCCTGGTCTGAACAGAGCCACAGCCTGCTCCCGGTGATGCTGGTGTAGATTAGCAGTGAACTGGGACTCTTACCCAAATATCATTACGGTTGTCTTTGTGCTTTATAAATCAGATGCATGTGAACAAACACTCTACTCAGAGGGCATTTCTGTAAGAATAAATGCATGGCTGACATTAAGTACTCGATAGTACAGTGAGGCATTGTGGGGACCTCATTCCTTTTAGCTCTGGGATAGAGGGTTTAGATAATTTGTTTATTGATATTTTTTCCCTGGGTCTAGTGGCAGCTTTACCACTAAAACACTGCCTCAGTCAGGAAAGCAAGGCAGCAAAAAAAGAGTAAAATCCTCATTTCTGCCATTATCCTCCAAACAGCTTTACAACTTTGAAGAGAGGATAAAATCTCAGCTAAAGTTTGCTGACTTCAATAGAGACCTAGAGCTGAGCCACCCACCTCAGGCTCCCTTTTGGGCACAGCTGTCCAGATTTGGGTTCTACTTTGAAAGGAAGCTAAACTGTGCCATTGCATCCCCTCACTGCATTGCTGAGCTCCTCGGGTCTCAGGGGATGTGGGGTAAGTGCCTCTGGTGTCGCTGGCTGCCCTGGGCTGTGCCTGTGGGATGGGGTGGGTCCCTGTGCCTTGCCCAGGCTGGGATGCAGGCGTGGCAGAAGGGCAGGCTTTGGATGTTTTCCCCTATAAGCCCCATGTCAGGTGGCAGCTGGAAAGCAGGACCTGCTTGTGAACACCATCAGCATTCTTCTAAAGAGCTTTTTACCCTCTCAGTTGCTCTGTAACCCGTTTTGATTAGTCAGTGATGATGGCTGGGTCTGATGACAGGAAGGACTCACTAGCACATGGGCCAGGGTGCAGCTCCCCAGAGCCCAGAGATTTACCAAAAGGGAATACGTGAGCCGTGCAAGATTCCAAAAGAGGAAACTGAAATTTCAGAATGTAATACATCAGCGTATTCTCCCTTGCCATCATCTGCCACAGTCTAGAGGACGACACAAAGGGAATTGAGTCTGCATAATACAAACTCATGGAATTACAGCAGTATCAACCCAACTTTTAGAAACAATTGCGCCCCTAAATATTGGCCTTTGACTGTAGAGAAGAAATAATCAGGGGACGAGCTTAAACTTAGATAGCAAATTAAGAGGTGTAAATTAAAAAAAGGAAAGCAAGTCACTTTGAAAGTAGCTAGCCGTGGTGTCACATGGTGAGCATCAGGGAGCTCTGCTCCATGGGTAGGGATGCTGGGTGCTGCCACCAGCTGAATGAGCACCATGCCACAGCAGCATCTTCTGTGTGGATGAGGTGAGGCCACTCATTTTCTTATGGAGAAGGCAGCAATCTGGGAGCACGAGGGCCAGTGTGATCTTTTGGGAGTGTTTTTCCTTTGTACCAAAGCAGAAAGACCTAAGTGGTCTAAACCTCCTGATGGGGGAAGGAGCCTGTGAGAGGCAGGAGTGCAGCATGGTGCTGAATGCCACTGAGATCCCTGGGGCACATGGACGTGCTTCTACCGGTGACATTTATGTCCAGAGCAGAACTGCCTGAATCTATCCCAACACGAGGCCCAGAAAGTGCTCTGAGCGTGTTCCGAAAATGCAAAAGCAAAGTCATTCCTGTGGAGATCTCCTTCACCCCGTGCCTTGCAACCCTCACACGTGGACCGGGTGAGAGACGGCCTTGCATTGCACTCTGGGATCCGTGCATTTAGAGTCCAAAATCAAGAGATTTTACAAAATTAGACAGTCAACCTATACCTGACCTCTGCTGTGTGTACTTGCAGCACAAGCTTTGCAAACACTTTTTCTAGTAGAAGTAGCAGGAGGATCATTTTTAGCACCAGAGGCAATTATTCTGGTCTGGAATTTCAAGATGATGTTGATTTTTACCACAAATACACAGAAGAGATCGGTTTCAGCATTTCACAATAGCAGGGTCCCAGGAAAATATGTCCTCAGTCAGACTAACGGGGACCCAAGTTCTAAGTGGAGAAGATATTCCATTGTGTAAGAGGAGAGAAAAACAAGGAAAATCAAGGTATTGTCTTCTGTTGTTATCTGCTGGAGGCCCAGCTGAATTTCTGCAGATGGCAGATAGCTTTGCCAGCCTTCACAATCCAGTGGCTTTTCTTCCTATTTGTTTGGTCTCTAGGGAAACATGCAACATTTAGCAATTAGATGTTGATCCAAGTATTCAGCAAGGTCAAGGAAAGCTTTTATTTACTACAGTTTTTTCCTCCTAACATAACTAGTTTTAGGGAATGTGCTCGTGTGCCTCGTGTTGTGGCAACAGTGGAGGAAGAAGTCTGTGACTGCTGAGTGCACAATTTAAAATGCAGAAAAGGCACTGACTAGGAACCAGGAGAAATAGGGGCTGTGGAGGAAATAGGGGGTTCCCAAGGACCCCAGGCAGCAGAGCTACACCTGGGAGAGAGGCTGCTTTTGCCTTAGCAATTCTTATTAACTTCGCTGGGGTTTTGCAGATAACTTCACTGGGATTTTGCAGATAACTTCGCAGCTTGGGCCCATCCTCCCAGAGACCCAGGGCTGGCAGTGGTAATAACTTGCAAATTGAGTGTATAATTATGCCTTTTTTCCTTCTCATATTATGCAGTTCGACCAATTGTTTATTTATTCTGCACCGTTGCTTTCTTTGCATAATCTGATGTCTGGCATACCACTCTGTCATCCTTCCTTCCTTTGCAAAGTTGCTGCAAAACTTTTCAGCATAAATGCCTCAATACTAATAAAAATCCCTCCGTCTCTGGTGTCAGGAAGGATGCAATAATTAAACATACGTCCGGCGTTCTGTAATACAAATTGATTTGAACTTAGCTGAAAACCAATAAGTAATAAGGATTTGTTGGCTTTCCTTCCACTTTGTGTGACAGCAGCGTGAAGATAGTATCAAATCTCACATCCTGAAACACTCTGTCAAAAATAACATTCAGGGCAAAAGTAACTGGTGGTGGTTAAAGGTGCATCCAAGATCCTGCAGAGCTGGGAACTGGACTAGGAGCCCCTGACAGTGCAGAGCAGTTCCCTGGATGCCTGTCAGAGCCATCTCGGTGTAAGATGATGCAAACTGGTCTGCAGCTATCAGAATCCCATTGTGAAGGCAGGAGAGGAGGATGAGCTCATGTCTCTCCAGCAGGCAAGCCCGTGATCCAGGGTGCCAAGAGGAGCCACAGGGCACACGCAGATTCAGACATTGCCTTTGGCAGGGAACACCGAAGTCAAGATCCAAAGCCAGGAATCAAATTCTGCTGGGAAGGGCAGAGGAAAGAGAGAGCAAGCCTTTTGTGGAGCTCATGTTGTCAGTAGTCTTTCCTCAGACTCAGGAATTCTTCCTCATGCACTCTGTGGTGAGTTTTGCAATCAGATTTTGCTGAGAGAAGCTCACTTTGGTAGGTCAAGGGTATGGTCTTCCGGAGGCCGTGTGCTGATGTTGACTAACACCAGGTCTAGCACTGGTGAAACCCACATCTGGGGCTCTTTTTATTTCCTGAAGAGGCAAAAAACCTCTCTTTATCACACAGTGAGATCCTGGCTGCAGCATCAGTTGGTTCAGCAGCAGCAGCAAGCAGCAGGGCTCGAAGCAGAGGAAGAAGCAGAGGTTGAAAACTGGACCCAGCAGGAGCTCAGAGTGCAAAGCCATGATGTTGCAGAGGATGACAGAAAAGCTGGCAAAGCCCTCTTGTTTAGCACTTCAGGCCGTGTGGCAAGATGGGCTGGTTCTTGTATTTTCTGTTCAGCCCTGGCAGCAGCACTGCAGAGCTTCAGTCAAACCCCCACGAGAGCTCAGTGAGAGCATTGCCTTGTGGAAGCAACACGGAGTTCAGGCACCTGGAAAGGCAGCAGCTCCCCTAAATCCCTGGAGTCTTTGTGGAAAGGCTGTTTAGCTCCACAGCCAAGACCTTGCCTGTATGTAAGGCACTGGTTCAGAGCAAAGGTCTCTCTGCTTTGCCCTGTGTGAGGCAGGGTTTTCTCTGTATCAAACATTTGGGCCAAAAAGGCTTTCCCAAGCTCCTTGGTGATGCGATGACTCCATCAGGGGATGAAACGTGATCCTGCACCTTTCATGCTACCTCCTCTCCCTCCCTGTGCCAGCCCCATGCCCTGGGTCCTGTGGGAGAGGCTCTTGGTGTAGCAGCTGGAGCTCTCCTGCAGTGATGGGAGTCTGTGTAATTCAATATGAAACCCAGAAGGTCTGGCAAAAACAATTGCCATTTTTCTCTTTCCCATGGTATTCTTACCTTGCTTTGCCTCTGCTACACCTGCCTAAGCACAGGGTCTCCTCTAAAGGCTTCATGAAACTACAGGAAGGACTGTCCGTGATCCACAAATGTGCTGAATTGGGCTGTGTTTGACCTGTACAGCTCCTGGGCAGCAAGTCAATGGGGGCTGTGTTTGTGCAAGCTGGCCCTTCCCCACCCATTGCTCATGGAAAGCAAGGGCAGCAGCAGAAGTTATACAGGATAAAGGTCTTGGATAAAGCCGTGTCAGTCTTGGATTTACAGCCACTTTGAGTTTCCTCTCCACTCCTCCTTCTGCAACCTGAGGTTCACGAAAGCCTGATGAGGCTGGCAGGAGTCTCTCCGTTATCTTGGAAATGAAGAACCATTATCTTGCTTCTGACCCTGAATCATCTTATTCTCTGCAAGACTCAGCCATGTGACTGGCAAAACCCTTGTGTCCTCCCAATCCAGCTATTGCATTTCATCCTTGTGAAAACCTGAGATCTGAGCTGTATTCTGTGGTTTGTGTCCCCTGCTTAGAGCCTTCTGCCTTATTTTTATTCCATCCCACAAGTGGTGTTTCATGGTGGTGGACTGAAGTTTGTCTTTTTATAAATAAATTGGTACATGCAAATTAGTATTCAGGACTTGAAATTGACAGTTCTTTCCTAACTTTTACAAAAATAGACAATTTTCTTATGGAGTCTTAAGAGATATCTGATTCAGATGATTTGCATGGTTCATACTAGACTGAGGTATATTAGAAATATCCTTAGCATTTTTCTAACATACAGAGACTTGATTCAGTGGAGTAATTAAAATTTAAAAAGCTTCTGTGTTAAAGTACATTTGGAGCATATTCTTTTTAAGTCAAACACGATATAGACTGGTATTGCTGACAACATTCTGCTTCGACGAAGATCAGGAGAAGGATTTTAAGCCAGCTGTATTGATCTGCTCAGGGAGATGAGGAGGCTGAGGGGACAATGCAGATTTCCAGCGGGCTGGTGCCTCCTCAGCTCAGCTGTGATCAGCTGGCAGCTCATCTTGAGCCGGCAGCTGCCTGTCCTGCCTGTCCTGCCTGTCCTGTCCCTGAGTCACTCTGCAGGGCAGTTCTGCTCCCCAGGAGGGGTGTGATGGCCTGATGCTGAGCCGGTCAGGTGATGTCTGACAGGTCATTTTCTAGGAAGTGTTAATTTTCAAACAGAATTTCACTGAAATGCACTGGTTTAAGAAATTTTCTTTTGGGCTGTGCCCATGGGTCCTCATGGACACAGCCTTGCTCCACCTCTGAAGTCTTTTGTTTTTACCTTTCCAGAGTGAAGTGTTCTGTTTTTCTAGATGACTTTACATTTCAGCTGCTAATGCTTTTAAGTGATATAAAACAAAATATAAAGCCAAATTAGATTTTTTTCACTGCATCAAAGTCCAGCATTTTGAAGAACAAACAGATTTCCTTGGAATTTTAAGGACATGCCAAATTTACTTTCTTTGTTACTGTATTTTCTAAAATGGACGAAAGTCCAAATCATGCAATTTGCCATGAGAAACAGATAAAAACAGTTATTAAGAGTCTCTATGAACTTTAAAAGGAGCAACTCAATTTAAAATAATACCTTTTTCTTATCCCTTTTTTTTTCTTTGCATTAATTATCAGTGAAAATACTCTTGCAGCATCAGGAGCTATTTAAACCAGATAAAATCTGCTATCTCCTTGACACCCTGTTATCTTTTCAGCTTCCCTTCTCAACTTCAGGTGAAAAGGAAAACAACTTCGTGATCTTCACACAGTTATTCTCAATTTTGTCATTTGGGATTCAGCACTTTCAGGGACAGTTGTAAGTCAGTTTCCGAGCCTGGAACTTCTTACGAGGGCACATTTTTTGGTGCGGATTCATCTCCTTTAGGAAGTATTTGAATGGAACTTGAAGGTAAATAGGAAATATTGTTGATTTGCAGTAGCGGGCAGGGTTGATGAGTTTCAGCCACATTAGAGGGCTCATGACTGGGCTTTTCATTTATCAAATAGTAGGAAAGGAGTGAGTTGGGATAGCCTGTATTTTGCCCTCTTTCATGGGAGTGGATTTTTGTACCCTCTAAGCCACAGCAGAGACAGTCTGTTTTTATTAGGCTTCAGTTTTCCCTCCTGTAATAGCTGAGTGTGGCCAAAGCAAAAATCCCAAGCATTTGAGCTGTTTCTTGGCTGAGCCCCCTTGCCTTGGCGCTCGCTCGGAGCCTGTTGCCGCTCCCGAGGATGATGGAACGGCTCCCACTGGGAGCTGGATCAAGTTTTGAGCTGCTCCTCGCTGCTTGTTTATTTGTCCTATTCTCTGGGCTTGGCAGGTGGCATTTTTGCTCAGTGATTCATTCTCCGGCACATGCATTTATCTGGGCTGACATTTTAATCATGCAAATAAGGATCTCCTTAATGAAGAAAAAAATTAATTTCACAACTGTTGCTACGAACACAGTGACAGTCCTGCTAATGTCATTACATTTATAATACAATCAGTGGCTTTTCCATAATTGCTATAAACTGGCGCACTTAACAGCGGAGTAAAGGTTACACAAAGAGCTGTGTGACTCCCCTTGTTCGCTCGCTTTTTTATCAAGAGCGTTTGGCACTCTTCATATGTCCTTTTGAAATCTTTTGGTCATCACTGCCTCATTGCTTGTACCGCAGATGGCTTTGCCTTTGTTGGAGGAACAGACAAAATAAGTGGCAAGGAGACAACTCCTCTGTGACCTTTTGTGGCTTCTTGTCTTTCACATCACAGTCTGCGGGGTAAACACAGTGACTCATTCTCTTTCAGTAGTAGCTGCCTTCCCAAGGTTTTGTTATTTGCAGGGTTTTTCCGTTGTGAAATCTGCACCCAAAGAGCAGCAGGATGTGAGCTGAGAGTAGCCAGTTTCTGCCTCCAGACCACTGCAGGTTTGGTAGGCAGTAAGGAGTGAAAGAAAATTCCTGGGCAGGATCATACCTTTGTCGTCCTTCCCTCCTCCTAAACCTTCCACAACACACTTCATTTTACAGTGTAAAAGTAACAAGCTTGAAAAAACAGTCATATAGCAAAAAAGCGGTCAGAAGAAAGGGCTTCCTCAGGGGGAAGGGTGCTAAAATGCTCTGAAATTAGCAGAAAACCAGTGGCTTGTGAAACGGAGGTGTCAGGATGTTTGCCACTGCTGTGCAGTGTCAGCCTGGGGTGAAGAAGAGCTGTTTCAGACCCAGTGTCTTCTCTGTGCCTTTGACATGCTGTGAGTGAGGTGTCCAAGGCCCAGGTAAAGACTTTAATCCCCAGCGAAGGGGGTTGGGAACTGTGCTCTGGTGTCAAGGCGATGTGAACCACCCTCAGGTGGTGTTACCTCTGCAGAAAGGTATTTTCAGGTTGGGTTTTTGACCTTTTTGTTAGCAAGGGAGGATTTAAAAGTGTTGGAAAACATCTCTCAGGATAAAGCTCTTTAGCTCAGGGTACATCCCATGGGCACTTGAGGTTGTTCCTTTAAAGCATTTCATGTGTCAATATTTCAGTTTTTACCCAAATGGGATGAGCTTCCCTGGTGGCAGAAATGCAGGAAAAGCAAAGCTCTCAGGAGCAGCAGGTTTGCTGCCAGACCCTGGGGATTTCTCAGGAATAAAAGAGGAGGAGGAGAACAGTAAACAAATGGAGAAAAAGCACAAAAGTAGGGAAAGGGCTGGAGGATATTGGCTGGGGAGGTTCATCTTGTCAGTGGGCAATTCAGAACCTCTTCCAAGGTCACTTTGGCCCATGTTTGCCACCACACCTTCACAGATTAAGGACGTGATATATTTAATTGACCTATCTAAGCTGGAAAACTCCTGGTGTGGATGGAGTATCGGACTGCATCGAACAGGTGAGACCTGTATCTGCACCAGCAGCAGTCACTGTGCGTGGTACAGACTCAGCAGGAGCTCAGGAATTAAAAAAGTCGGTGCTTGCCCATGGTGGGCATGCTCCAGGTGCTATTTCTTTGCAAAGCATCTCAAATGGCCTCAAGTTGCACCAGGTGAGGTTTAGATCAGATATTAGCAAAAATTTCTTCACGGGAAGGGTGGGCAGGCATTGGAATAAGCTCCTCAGGGAAGTGGTGGATTCACCATGCCTTGAAGCATTCAAAAATTGCGTGGTTGTGGCACTCGGGGTCATGATTTAATGGTAACATGACAGTGGTGGGTTGATGGTTGGAATTGCTGATCTTAGAGGTCTTTTCCAACCTTAACAGTTCTATGATCCTCTGATTCTATCCCCGGAACCAGAATGAGTGTCTGTGTGCTGCACAGACCCACCAGAAACCGGGACCACGCTGGTGAGGGGAAGACTGAGACCTTGGCACGGACCTTCCTTTTCACTGCCTCCCTCCCTTAGAAGATGTGCAAGTCTGCAGCTGAAAGAGGCTTTTTCCATGGTGCCTTTCTGTACTGTAAAGGCTCAGAATCACGGGCCAGGGGATCAGTTCACACGTACTGAAGCAGTGCCTGTGTCTGGGGTGTGGAGCCTGTATTATTATTGCTCAGGATAGTTCCTTTCCCATATTCACCCCAGGGATCCTTGTGCCTCAGTGGGAAATCACATCCTGTGACAAGACAGTTTGCTGCCTTCGCATCAGCTTCCAAGAGGCTGGAACATGCCATTGTAGTGAAGGATCCTTTGAAGTGTTGCTGCACCTTTCTGCTTTTCATGCAGGGGTGACTATCACGTGTACTTGTGTTAGACAATAACCATTCGCTGTGACACGTCTTTTTATCTAATGCTGGAGCATGCCTTCAACCAGAGCTGCAAAATGGGGTCCCAGAGCAAGGGTTTGTAACGTTCTTCCTCAGCCAGCCTTACAGCCCCAAGGGCTTCTCGTCTCACAGTGCCAGCCCACAGAGTTAAAGTGCCATGGATCTCACCTTTGGAGATCAAGACAAAAAAGAGAGGATAAGTGCTATGGCTTGGACAACAGTTTTTATTTGCTTTTGGTTTTCCAGCCTTTCGAGGTTACCCTTTAAAAGACTGTTTTCTGCCGGGGCTAGATCCTGGAGCTCATTTTTTAGCAGTAGCTGATATTTTTCCAGAACTGCATGACTCCGGGAGCTGGAAGAAGTGGCAATGAAATCACATTATGAGGACTGGCTGCTGCCTCTTTACCAGTCTGACACAGGAATAAAATAAATCGTGGGTGTCCCAGTTACATCATCTTGCTTTCAGACAGAAGTGAAATGACATCTCCCCTTATGCTCCTGTGCTGGTACCACAGCCCCAGCCCAGTCTGTGGGTTGTCCTTGCCCTCTGTCTGTGGTGTGGCATCCATGCCCAAAGCTTACAGAACAGCAAGTTCTGGTGAAGAATTAATTCTCTGAAGTGAGAGCTGTTGGACACGGCGTGCTGCTGGCGCGCCAGGGCTGGCCGGCGTGTGCCCTGGCAGGCTCCTGCTGCCTGTCTGTGTTCCCTCCTGTTGGCCGGGAACTTTTCCCAAACCCTTTGGTCTTCTCCAGGAACTTTGCCTATTTCCCCCCTGCAGCTGCAGAACGGGACATTTTCTCTGCTGGGATCCACTGGCTCTTTCACTGATCCATTTCTGGCATAGGAGAGGGGTCTTGGACCCACAGGTGTTTACACTCCTCACCACACATTTGTGTTTTCAGTGTGACAGCAGAAACCTGACCGACGTCTGTCGTGCACAGTCCATTCTGCCTTCACATCGGGAAGAAAACTGGATTTTGGAAGAACAGAGTTTCTGAGCTTTTATTTACAGTTGTCTGACTGACAAAATATACATTTCCACGAGGCACATTAAAAACCTCATTAAAAAAAGTGTTACGGCCAAAGCTTGAGCCGATAACTCTCTAGTGCCAGAACCCCAAATCCTGTGAGCCCTTCTGAGCTCACAGGCAGGGCAGTGGCAGCTCTATGTGCCACGAGCAGGGGTATGTGGCGTGTCTCACAGAGCCAGCAAAGGAAAAGTTGGCATCAGAAAGCAAATTCAGCACGTGAGCAGTCATGTTAATGGCTGCTGCCATCTCCTCTCCCCCTTCCCTCCCTCTGCTCCCTCCCCCTGCAAGGACATGGGAACTGTTAGTTGGGGCGTCACCTGCTGAGGATAAAAGTGACATTTCTGAGACACATCACATGGGGGAAGCTGAGGTGTTTTGATCCGTCTCAGGCAAGGCTGATGGCAATTTAAAGAAGATGTTTTTGTACGTGCTGAGATGTCATAATGCCGGGCTGATGTGCAGAAAAACTGCTGGTGGAAAAGCAGCCTCGTATAGGAGTTCTCTTGCAAGAGAGGCTGTGGAGGCAGGATCTGATCTTTAATTAGCTCAGACATCAGAATGGAAACCACAAATACTTGCAAGAGAGCTTTTTTTTTAAAAAAACTAACACGTAAGATAAATATTAAGCATTGATCTGAACCCCATAGATCTCCAGTCCATTGCCATTCATTCCCTTCTGCTTTAAATGCAGATATTTACTGTTAAACAGATATTCCAGTACTTTAAAATAAACAGTTCATGCAATTCAGTGTTACACTGAACACAGCTAGAATATATTAAAAATGATGGATGCTTTCTAGCTAGAGATGATCCTGTGCTAAGTCAAAAGTACAGCTAAGCCAGTGCTGGTGCCTGGGTCAGCAGCTGGTTAGATCTTTAATCCTGCATCTCTCTTCCCAGTCTTACTTCCCTGCTTCAGTTTTCCTCTGCGAGGAGGAAATCCAGCAATATGCTAGCTTTATATGGTCTCTGAAATTCAGAATGGACACTGAAACAGGACCAAGCTCCTGTATCCTGAGCATGAGGTGCTGCTGAGACCCTTAACGCCTCACAGCTCATTTTGTTTAATTCAGAAATAGTTATGCGAGACTGCAGTAGCAAAGAGTCAACACTAGATAGCATTTTATGTTTGTTTTGAGGTAGAAAAGCCTTTTGTTCTCGTATTTAGGTAGGTTCTGAAAAATTCCAAGCACGTATTTTAGACATAATTAATTGTCAGTGTTTCCTGGTGATCTGTGCGATGTCTCCTATAAATTCAAAACAACAGGCAACAAAACTACCCTTTTTTTCTGTATTGTTTACTTGGCATCTTTGTATCAGTGTAGAATTTATATGCATTTATAAAGTGCTTAATGCTGTTTTGCCTCTGGCTGCAGAGGTAAGAGGCTTATATTCGATCTTTGCATGGGCCGTGTTCCTGATCCTGTTAACATCAGTGTGAAACCTCCACCAGGCTGGGGTGCAGCCTGTGGTGCCCTTGTAAGTACAGTGCAGGGAAATCATGGCACGAGCAGCTACGTGAGCAGAGAAGGAACGTCACTTGTGGTCTGCAGAACAACAGAAAAACCTCTGGATGGGGTCTGGCTGGTGAATTAACATGCATCCACCTTGGTGTCTGTGTGTGGGTGTTGCTGAGGAAAATGCTGCGTTGCTGTTACGTGAGGGGGATCCAGCACTCAATCCAGTGTCCTCCTGTGGGCATCTTTTGACATCCAATGTATCCCAGGATGTCTGAGACATCTGCTTATAACCCACGTGAGAGCCATGAGCTTCTGAGTGCCAGCTGAAGTGCAGAAGGGACACCCTACAGCACTTCAGAGTACACCAGATTCCTGCATTTGAGCAGGGGAGTCAGACCCCTGATGTCCACTGACAGTGGTGGCAACGAGACACCCCGCCCCACCTCAACACCTACACGAAGATTCTTTGACTTAGGTCTCTTGATCTTCAAGATGAATTTCATCCTTCATGAAGAATTAGGCCACCTAAACCTGAGCATGCATTTGACCTAAGGTACCTCGCCCAGCTTCCAGATGCTGACCCAGGAAGTTGAAGGTCTCCTATAGAGTTCCATTAAAAAGCTCTAAGAAAATGTCCTGGATACCTTAGGGTCTCTCAAAGGGCCCTACAGCCCTATGCTTCGGCAGCTGCCTCCTCTTCTGCACATCTGAGCAGACACCTTCAGGCTCCACTCAAACTGGTTATGGCCAGGGGGTTGATCCACATGACTGCAGCACTGGACTTGGGCAGTCCTTCCTGGGTGGAAGTGCCCACTCCAGCACAAACAGAAGCAGAATATGACCCTATTTGCCCATATTCTACAGAAGAACTCCCACTGTGGGGTTCTTGATGTAATATTGAGTTCTTACATCAGGGAACAGATCCTGAAGGATCCCAGAGGCTGCTGCATGTTGCGGGCTCCCACGATGAGAAGGAGATGGTGGAGCCCAGCTGTGGCAGGAGGCGGGCTGTGGGTCCCCAGGGCTCTCCTGTGATTGCAACATCCAGAAACATCACTGCAAAACTCTCCTTAGAATATGCTGATCACACAGGAACTTGAGGCAGCTGTGTTGCAGAGTCTTACGATAATTACTTGGCATCTCTTTAGCATATGAAATTGGTTTTGAAGGGAATGGTGTGAAGTTGTGTCAGGGGAGATTTAGGTCAGATATTCGAAAAAGGTTCTTCACCCAGAGGGTAGTCAGACACTGGAACAGGCTCCCCAGGGAGGTGGTCACAGCACCAACCTGACAGAGTTCAAGAAGTGTTTGAACAATCCTCTCAGGCACTTGGTGTGACTCTTGGGGTGTCCCATGCAGGGCCAGGAGTTGGACTACAATGATCCTTGTGGGTCCCTTCTATCTTGTAGATAGATAATCTGTGATTCTGTGCTCTTTTTATGCAGGTCTTGTGATGCTGAGCAGGATTTCAGAGCTTTGAATCTTTGGTTTCTTTAGAACACAGAGCTTCAAATGTCTTTGGTAAGGGTTTGTAGCAAGACTCATTTCTTACTGTCATTGCTGCCCCGAGACCTCATTTTTAGCATTAATGTTAGTGCTGATATGTAACATGAATCTGAGGTGTCTGGGATGCTCTAGCACTGCTCAGAAACCACTGCTCGTGCTCACACCCTCTGCCCAGGGAAGCAAGTGGGCTGGAAATGGGAGTAGTTTGAGGATCAGCTGAACACCGAGTAACAGCTTGCTTCTTGTTGGTCTCTTGGGACATTATGAACCCACCCAGAGCTCAACCCAAATATTTTTGAGTGCTGGTCCTCCCTGCTGTGCCAGAAGAGCCCAGTGCAGGTATCCAGCCTTGCAACAGCTGTGTGAAACACTCAGTGTCAGCCCCGGGCGATGCTGGCATTTGCACCTTCACTTCATCACAGTAATAATCAGAATTATGGCAGTTTAGGTGGAAAAGGAAATATAAATAGCAGCAGCAACAACAAACCCAGTGAAAAAACCCCTCAAGCTCAAGTTAAAAGTGTTCACAGGTTTCTTTTTGCTCTTCCTGTGATCTGAGTATCTTGGTGCTTACCCCAATCCAGGAAGTGAGACACTTACAGCCTGAGCTGCAGAACCGCTTCTGGGACTGGAATCCTGGTTTCTGATACTGTGCTTGGCTCTCCTGGCCCGGAGCTTTTCTTAAAGGATTCATCTATGAATGCCCAGATGTGCCTCCAGAGGTCTTGACTCTGTGCTCCTCCTTCAAGCTCTGCTCTCCAAGGAAGTCAAAAGCATGATGGAGAAACATGGGATTCCTTGCAGCCGTAGGTTCAGATTAATTGCAACTGGGCATTGCTACCAGGGATTCTGTAATGGAAGAGAAAACCAGATGAGTTTAAACTCCCTGAATTCGGATCCATTCCCTTAATTTTCCTGGGAAAGAGAGCACTTGGTTTAAGCAGTTCTGTTTGCACAGCAAGCCCTGTTACCTGCCCCATGAACCCCCAAATGCACCATCTTGCAGAAAATACATTCCTATTTTGGACAAAGAATATGTCCTTCCTTCCAAACTAAATACCACAGAGTTTGATGCCATGGCTGAAAGCAACCTGCAGCCAAAATTGATTCCTTGCTGCTAAGTCAAGATAAGGTGCTTTTAAACCAAAAACCAGATAGCCCCAAGCACAGGGTTGCAGTGATCTAAGAAGATCCATTAAAAGCTGTGTCTGCAGAGGCTTTGCCTGTAGCTTTCCACTCCCAGCAACAAAATGCTCACACTTCTCATCTGGTCCATGCTGATTGAGTCTAAGTATGATTATGGGGGCAGGACACATGAAATTATTCTGGAAACTGAATTCTTTGGGATTCTTAAATATGCTCTTAATAGCAGCAAAGGCAAAGCCACAAGGTGATCAGAGCTAAATTTACTACTCTTGGCCTAGCGTCCATTCAGATTTCTGATTGCAGTCTCAGGGTTTCTGTTTAATAATTTTCCAAGCCTCTGTTTTTGTGTGAGGTGTGTATGAAGTTGTCACACCTGGCTGAGGAAACCTCTTGCCTGCTCTTCATAGGAGCTGTGATTTGTGTGTGATACACTGCAAAATGCAACACTGGCTCCTCTCTGACGAGGCCAGCACCCACCAGGTGTGTTCACACAGAGGTGGCTCCCCTTCTCCATCATCACAGGTGAGGTGATGGAGTCGCTTGCCTGCTCAGGATGGGAAGGAAAGTGGCTTCACCAGTGCAGGTTTCCATGTGGGATGGGCAGGGATGCACCCAGCTGCACGTCACTGGGACATCAGGGCAGGCTTTTGGGAGCAGGGGTTGAAGACTCAGCATCCTCCTCCTCCTCTGCACCTTTGTGTCACTCCAGGACTGGTGCCTGGGCACTGAACCTTTCAAAATCTCCTGCAATTTTATGGATGATAAATAAGATCAAGCATTTTACAGCATTAAATGATAAACCGTGAGAAATGTGAAGGTTACTGTGTGCCCTGGCTGTCACTGCTTTGCTGTAATTCTACCCAGGAGTGCAAATGAGCCCCAAAAAGTCAACTTCAGCTTTTACAGAGTCAGGTGTCTGTGCTGCGTCATCCACGTTTAAAGGCACCGCTGCCTGAAGTGTTGCCTTAAATGTAATACCCAATAACATTTAAAGGTATTTCCATCCCCTTTTAAGGGTGCTCTGGTTTTCACAAGGTTTATGGTATTAAAAAAAAAAAAAAAAAGCAGCTGTATTGTGTTTCCTCATGTTTAAGAAACTGTAGAAAAAGGAAAACAGGATGAAAATAGCCACTCAGGAATACCCCAAGCCCTGCAAGAGCCACAGGAATGGAAGCCCTGAGACTTACAGAAAGGGTGGGACATCACCCCCATCAGCCAGCAACACTGTCGTTTCTCTTTTAAAGTTTGTGCTTAATAAAAAAACTGTTTGAGACAACTTTCTGTATAAGAATGTACTTTTTTCTCAGTAAGGTTCCCAAATCTGAAATTTCAAGTAATTTTTCCATCTTGTTCTTCTCAAATAGCAGATGAAAACATTAGGCAAGGTGGGAAAAAAATCACCATTTTTCTAGAAAATGCCTGAACAAAAATCTGTCAGCAAGCAGAAAGTGCAAATGGGAAGTTACTTTGGCTATCAATGTATTGTGTTTTTTCCAGATTTATTTGCAGTAATTAGCCTTTGCAGGCTGCTGACTTGCCTGCTCCTTTTGCCTCCTCCAGGAGTTTCCCACACATGCAAAGGTTTAATAGATGTAAACTAAAGTAAGAAGTTTCCTCGGTGGCTTAAAATAAGCCAAACCCGGCGCTGTGCCGGGAGCTGGGAGAAGGTGGGAAGCTCGCGTTGAACTGTAGGGGGTAATGTTGCTACACAGACTCTGCCTGCCAGCTGCAAAAGGTAGATAAAGCTATCCACTGTTTGGGTGACTACGTGACACGCCGCATCTGCGGGGGAAGAATAAAAACATGTGATTATTCACAGAGCCCTCCTCCCCCTGCCCTCACCATCGCTCATTTGCAAGGGCACCTCAGCCTCCAGTTCTTCTGACATCTCCGTGTCGTGCTCTGCTCGATGGTCTTTGCCCAGAATTGTCTGTGCCTTTGCAGTCTAGGGGTCATGCTTTGTGTTTTGTCTCCTTTTGGTCCTTGTGGTTGGCCCTGCTTGGTGCCAAAACACCCACTGATGCAACGCTGGCACCACCTGGGGAGAGCTGGGCAAGCGGGGTAGGGCACCCTGCAGGTTTGGTGCAGTAATGAGGTGGTAATACATACCTGCTGCAGTGATTGATTGGGTTTTTTGATCTGGAAGGAGGTGTAACAGGATTAAGAAGAAGGGAGGAGGTTAAGTGGAGATGTTAGCCAAGAGGTGTTGGGGAGGTGACAGCCCTCCTCGCCTGTGGGCAGGTGGGTGAAGCCTTCCCTCAGCGCACAGCTCCCATAAAAGCGTGGCAAGCACTGGAAAGGGCTCCCTGGGTCTGCTGCTAATCGCTCAATCCCTTTCACAAAGTTGAATCACAAACTGCCTTTTGCTTCTGCACAGCTAAAAATATTGGTTTGCGGTGATTGTGGCAACATTCGCATCTGAATTTTGTGCTCAACTACTTCATTTCCAAGAGAAATGAATTAATTTGGGAGCCAAATTGAGTGGCTTGGCATTTGCCCCCCCTGTCTCTGGTTTGGTTTTGTAATAAAATAAAAAGGTGAGCTGGGTCATCATTCTGCTTTTTGATGCACCAGGCTTTGATGAGGCCGTTTTTATCAGCCACACATGTGGATACCAATGAACATCTTCATCCCAGATGCTCATGGTGTAATGTAACATGTGTTCCACATACAAGGACCGAAGATGTTTTTTTTTCCCCTTGAGACATCTATTGTGATTTAACCCCAGCTGGCAACTTGGTTTGCTCACACTCTCCCCCTCCTCTTGCACCATTTTTGGAAGAAAATTGGAGTAAAATTCATGGGTTGAGATGAAAACAGTTTACTAATTGAAACAAAATATAACATTATAATAATAACAATAATAGTAATTGTAATGGAAAGAGGAGAGAGAGAGAGGAAGAAGCCCTCAGACAAACAAGAGATCCACGACACAGTTCCTCCCCACCTGCTGACTGATGTCCATCCTGTCCCTGAGCAGCAATTAATGGCTCCTGGCCGACATCCCCAGTTTATATACTGAGCATGAGGATCTGCGGTATGGAATATCCCCCTGAGCAGTTGGGGTCAGCTGTCCCAGCTTTGCTCCCTCCCAGTTCCCGTCAGAGTGTGGGAAACTGAAAATTCCTTGGCTTGGGGTAAGCACTACTTAGCACCAGCTAAAACATCAGTGTGCTACCGATATTATTCTCACGTTACATTCAAAACGTAGATTTGTACCAGGCATTAGGAAGAAAATTAACTCTATCCCAGCCAAAACCAGGACAACACCCGAGCTGAGCCCAGAAGTGCAGCGTTTGTTACTCTACATCCCTCTCAGCTGCCCGAGAGCTCTCTGGCACAGCTGCTGTGCCTGGTGAACCGATGCCTCTGTGGCAGAGTTTAATGGGATAAAAAGTGGTTTGCTGTCGGGGCAGCACTGCTCCTCTGTGCCTTCAGGCAGCCAGAGGGAGTTGTCTGACACACCTGACAGCCTCCATCACAACCTGAGGTGATTGCCAAGCACAGTGAGCTGTCCATAGCGCCGGGTCCCTGTGTGTACACTGCTGATCAGAGTTACGGTTTGTTCTCCTGAGAATGACAAGGGCTACTGCGGCTCCTAATTGAGTTCTGCTTTGCCCTAATTTGTGTGCTGTCAGGGCTGTGAGATCAGTCACGGCCAGTGTCCTTCCCCAGGCAGCCAGAGCCGAGCACTCTCAGCATTCCCCGGTCCCACATGGAGACTGGATGGTGTGAGTGCAGCTTTTCCTCCTGTCAGTACCAACACATTCGTGTTATGAACCCGTGTTGCATCCTTGCCTGGCTGGTTACATGATGAATGGCTCTGCTGGGGTTATTTCAAGGTGATACCAGCAGAGAACAGCGAGGAGTGCTGATTCTGGATACAAATGCTGGAGATGAGCAGAATTAATGGAGTACTACATCCTGCACGTGTCAGGGGAGGGGTGGGAACAGCAACAGGCTTATTGTGCCTTTCAGTTCTGAACAGAGGCTGTATCAATCTCCCAAAATCTGAAACAACTCGTAACCTGCTTTTTGGAGATTTCCAGGAAGTATCTTCCATTAAAAGTGCCTGCCTGGAAAAGGAATCTGTTAATCTCTGCTCTGTTTCCCTCTTCCTCTGTAACATGGGCTCCTGACTAGTGGGGGGCAGGCTGGAAGGTGGCTGAAGGCTTTCTTGCAAGTTTTCCATCAGTTTGCAGACTGGACGTTTCCCCTCGTGGCATTGTAGAGGGGAGGAAAGCCCTGGCTGCTGCAGGACCTCAGGTTTCACTCCAATGTGAAATGGGTCTTGCTGTCCCCTGTGTGAGGCTTTGATTTGTAAAATAAACAAAAGGGTGAAAAATACAAATGCTTTCGTTCAGGAGCAGCCTGTGTTTTCTTTGCATGGGCATGGGTGACTCCACCAGGGAGGCTGATGTTTTATCCTCACACACTTCATGCCCCTGTGTGCACATCCCATCCTACCCATGCAAAAAGCCTTTTCTTCCCTTACTTATCCATTGAAGAAGATCTTATGCAGGGGCTACCGCAGCAACGAAACCTCTCTAACCACAGTAACAGATTTTTTTTTGTGAGAGCTCCTCTTCCCAAAGGTTTTGCGACGAATGCAAGGAAACTTGGCAAGAATTGGGTTTTCACTGCTTTGTTTTTTTTTTTCTTTTTACTCAGCGTCTGCCACATTGAGGCTCTCAGGTCTGATCACAGCACAGCTAATGCAGGAAAAATAAAGCTGCTCCCAAGACAGACTGACTGACAGACTTGTCATGATGATAGTACACATATTTGAAATATTATGGCTGTGTTCTTGAAAACCATAGCTCGGGGAAGCTGTTTCCTTGAGAGCATGTGGTAAAAATAACACCTGCTTTGCAGACAGTGGATTTGACAGCTGTGAAGATAGAGTGTAGGCATCTCCAAAAGCTCGATACATCTTTGCTTTGCACACACACAAAAAAAAAAAAATAGGACTTGTTATGGAAAAAAGTCACGCTGGGATGTGAATTCCTGGGTACAAGGGGAAGAGTGTGGTGGGGGAATATGGCTCAGTGGAACTGATGCAAAAACCATCAGCCATGCCTCTCACATGAAGGTGCATCACTCATTGCTCATGTGGTGCATGGGTCCAGCAATCCCTCGCCTGTGCTGCTCACTGGGGCTGCTTGGCAAGACCCCAAATAATGTTGCAAGATGCGGCCCTGGTTCTTTGGGTCTGAAGTGTTTCATTTTCCTCTGTGGAGATGTTTTTGCTGAATCCCAACACAGGCTGCAGACAGAGTGCTGCCTGGGTTCCTGGTGAGCATCTCCCAGAGCCTCACTTGCTGCTGAGCCCCCTTGCACGGCTCCTGCATCACCCAGTGCTGGCACTGCTCTGCTGGTGATGGATGCAAGCTCCATCTCCTTTGTGAGAGGGTGCCAGAAGAGGCAGAGTTGCTTTAGCAGAGCCAGTGATGCCTGAGAAGCCAAGATAACATTCTTCCATTGCTTTTAGAGAGGAGACACAGACGGGTCTTTGGTCCACAATACTTAAAGGGTAGAACAAACCAGTTTCTGAACTGGAATCCACGTGATTATCACATTGACTGCAGGAAATGGTGGTGATGGTTCTCACTCCTCAGAAAACCACCAAGGTATGGTGGTTTCCTTAATTAGTTTGCCTTGGTGGCTAATCACCTTTCACATGACAAAAAGAGTGTTCTATGGTTCACTGATAGTTGTTTGGCTGTAACTGTCAGCCACTGCTTCTGGTTTCGTGTCTCCTAAGGAATTCCTTCCTTTAAAAGTATTTATGCTCTGTGATCAAATCAATTTTTGATCTTCTTTTTGATGAAGTCTAGCAGATGGAGCTTCTTGGTTCTACTTGTTAGGCATCTTTTACACTTCTCAGATCTTCCTGTGGTTTCTTACTGAAACCTCTCCCGTTATTAAATGTCTGCTCTAAAATGTTGCCAGTTAGAACTGCATTCAGTTTTCTAGTTTCCCTACCTAATCTCCCCAGTGGTATACTTATACAGGTAAAAATTACCTCTCTGGTGTTTTATCACAACATTTCCCCATCCTTTTGTGAGTATTTTTCCCACATTGCTTAAGACAATATGATGTTGAGCTATTTATTCATGGCAAGTCGAAGTTTTACAGGATGCAATTACCTAATCTTTAGATCTGCTGATAGCTGTGTTCCAATCTTTATGCGTTTATTTTTATTTTATTTATTTGTATTTATATAAAGCAGGTTTTTTTAATAAATAGACACACCTTGCCAAGAAATCCTGGCTATTATTACCTCCACATGCTATTAGAAGTGCAGCTGCTGTTGCATTCCTGTTGGTTTCCCAGCAGCAGCCACCCTTCATGTCTCTCCTGAATATGAGCTGATCATTTGAATGTAGGGGCTGAAAGAGGCTGTGGACAATCAAGATGCTTACGTAAAGAACAGCTCTTTCTTAAATTACTTTGACAGATTTCTTTGGTGAGCTAAGAAGTTTAGCTGATACAGGTCAGTTGAATGCACTGCAGTTATGCTTTTTTAAGGGTTTTCAACCTATGGTGTGATCTACCTTTGTTAAAACTTTGCATAAAAATCGGTACAACACATTAAATGGGTTAAAGACTCTGGCTAATCTCAAAAAGAAGTAAATTACTATTAATATTAAATTAATATTGTAAGTTGGGAATTATTAGGCAATTTTTCCTTTCAGGAATGGTTTCTTTGCTCAAGAGGTATCTATATATTTACTGTAGGATCATAGGTCTGCCATAAATTGAGGGGAAAATATGAGTGACTGGTGAAAAACATCAAGATGATACAGTGTTGGCACGAGGATGGAGCAGAAATATCACTTATACAGCATGACCTCAATCACCCCATAGCTTGACCATAATTAAGAAGATATTTTAAGGCAATAGAAGTAAAATCATAAATTTAGGATTAAGGAATGCGTATCATGGTATCAAAATGAGGGACAATCCTGGAAAAGACAGGTTCCCACAAACGTAAGAGAACAGGTGAAGTCTTCAGGGAATCAGTAGGCAGTGTAAGTGTTTCAGGTTTGACACAGAAAGAATTTAGGTGTCTGAGTACAAAACTGCTGTTCTGACTGCCCTCCTCAGCATGTAGGTAAACAGCAGTTTGGTAACTTCTGAACTCCTTTACTTTTTTTCTTAACGGAAAGAACTGTTCTAGTGTGAGAATAGGAGAACAAATGTGCCAGGCAAAGCATCCCCCAGGCCTGTATCTCATGTCCAGCAGAGATACTTCCAGTGACACTTCCCCAAAGTACTCCCAACTTTGCAGTGCTCTGTGACTGGGACACTCCCAAGCCAAGAGTCTCTTTGTGTCAAACCATCTGTACAGAGTTCTTCTGTCATGCTTATGTCTGCTTGCCCTTGGAAACTTCTGGTGACTACCACATCCTGTGGCCAGCCACAGCTTAATGACTTGCTGCACAAATAACAACCTCCCTAAAGAACAGCCTGCTGCCTGCTGGTTTATGTCAACCAGTCGTGGTTCTTGCATGGGAGGAGTTGTTCTGGCTCCGTGTGTGCTCACACAGACCTGTGCCTTCCCTCTTGCTGGTGTCTTCTGCAATCCTGCTGCTGGGATTCATCACATCATAGAATTGTTTGGGTTGGAAGGGACCTTAGACATGACCTAATCCTCATGCCATGGGCAGGGACAACCTTCCAACTAGACCAGGTTGCTCAGAGCCACATCCAACCTGGCCTTGAACACTTCCAGAGCCGAGGAGAGTCATTAAAGAGTGAAGTAAACTGCACTTACTCCCCATGATGCCCACACAGGAGGGATTCCTTGAGGGCTTGTGCTCAGCATGGCCAACAAGGCACTGGGATGGGTGCTGGTAGCACCTTCAGCAGCAATAGGGGTGGTTTTGCTGTGAGCACCAAGGTGTGAAAGAGGGGCAAAGATGGCATTTGTGGTTAACAAGGCTGAGGATGAGGTTTAAGTGGTCCCCAAGCAGGAGCAAATGTTTCCGAGGGGGCCTTGCAGGATGGCTTTCTGGTAACAAGACTTCATTAAAGGACTCCTTTTCTCTGGGATGTCCTTCAAGCACAACTGGCTGATGCTCACAGCTTCTTTTCAAGCCTGCACAGGAAACAAGCAAACAGCTCTGCTGCTGTGTTAGTTCTGGCCTTATTCTTCATCCCCACCTGCCACTAGACAAAGCAGCAGTGTCTGTGTAGGTTTAAAATGACAGTGGATAATGCTGGTGGACTATATTTTTATTTCAAGGCAAATTTAACCTTTTGGTTACTTCTTGAGGCAGACCACTGCAGTGTTTAGGTAGCTTTGATGTATAAACCTGATTGTTACAAACAGGGCAGGAAGAAGGATGTTCAGAGATCTCATTTTGGTTGACAGCACTGCTCCATCAGCAGCTCCTGCAATTTTGCTGCAGTAATGACATGCCAGATAAAATTCAAAGGAACTGAAGCTTGGAGTTGGACTTCCATGGAAATTATTGCTGAGGTAAATCTGTGGACCACCCTCTGACTCTCTTTTATTTTAAGCATTAATAAAACAAACGGTTATTTATTTTAAGCAATAAATTCATTTTCAAGGGAATTTTGTCCATCCATGCCAGCAACTTGATCTAGATTGTTCTGGATCTGATCTAGCAAGTTCTGGATCTAAAATGAGTTGCATGATCCTCCTTGGGCATCTTTAGACATCCAGAAAAGCCAGGTGTGATGTGATGTGATGTGATGTGATGTGATGTGATGTGATGTGATGTGATGTGATGTGAGTTACCTGGCCTGACAGCTGATGTAGACAAGAAACAAACTTTGCATGGTGAGCTGTCACACTGTGGGCTGCAGCAAGTGAGCTGGCCCTGGACTGGCTCCTGTCTCACTCTGACTGGGTCCTCAGGGTGCTTTTTCTTCACTCAGGTCCTTCATAAGCCTTTCTATTTGTTGAAAAATATTTTTCAGATCTGCTCTTTCATGCCTCCCTGATTCAATTTCCAGTGCTTTTGGTTTAGGGAGATTTTGCTCTTCAGAGCAAGGAAATCCCTCCCTGGTTCACCAGAGAAGTCTCAGGCTGGCACCAAGGATGATCCTGTGCTTCCTCCAGATCCGTAGACATGGATTTGGTGTTACTGGCCTGAAGTGAGAGACCTAAAAGATACCCACAGCCCTAAAGCAGCCAGGCATTTACTACCATGACAGGGCATGTCCAGGTGGACCTTGGCTTTTTATGTGGCTTGTAAGGAGGTCCAAGGAGATCAGATCCCTCGAGGACCATCCAAAGAGCCAGGAGCACTGCTGGTTTACAAAGCCCAGGCCAGCAGGGATGACCAAGATATTTGGCAGAACCCAACCACCATCTCAGGTGCTGTGCACACCAAAGAAGCAAATTAAATGAAGGAGCTGTTTGAAAGAAACCTTCCCAGTGTTACCTGCTCTTCTCCCAGGGGGCTGTTCAGCCCAGGGCATGCAGATGGGGTAGGTAGGTGCCTGGAGTGGTTGCTGTCATATTGAGTCTTTCATGGACAGACAGGTGTTTCCACAGCCCCACTGAGGCTGGAAGGAGATGGGTGTTGCCTCTGTGACTTCTTTCGGGGGGAGGAAGACTGGTGTGCAGTGAGGCTGTGTTTTGATGAACTAATACTGTGACCAAATGAATCCATCACAAGTTGAAGTTACCTTGTAACAAAATGAACTCCTGATTAGACTTTGTTGGGAGCCAGAAAGAGTGTGATTTGTAGGGTATATTTTAAAACCACTGCGCAAGGAGTTATATGCATGAATCCTGATATTGTTTTAAACCCTTAGTTCTCTACTCTTTCCCTTGAAAACATGTCATAAGAGCTGCACAGTGGATTGATTAACAGGCCAACACTTCAGTTTTATGTGGTGGTGATAGAAAAGACAGCACTGGGTTGGGTTCCCAGTTACTTTATGCAGGAGACAGCAGCATCAGTGCAGAGGTCTCTGGGCACGCCCTGCCTGTCAGGCAGAGCCGTGTGCCTGTGAATCCCATCTGACAGGTAACATATTGCAGCGCCAGGAAAAAAAATGACAAAACAGCCAAAGTGTGAAAAAGTGAGGGACACAAACCTTCAGCAGCTCTGAGTGCATGGGAGGACAGACCTCAGGGCACACGGGAGCAGAGACCAGCTGCAGCACTGAAACCCGATGCAAAAGCTAATCAGTCAGGAACTTTTCTCCCCCAGTGTAGGGCACACTGGAATGAAGACGGGGCCAAGGCAGGGCTTTCCTGCCCCCAGCCCCACACCATCCTCTGCTGCTTCCCCTGCCTGCACCCAGAGCAGCAAAGCTGGGTGGCATCTCTCCAGCACGCCCTGCTCCTGCAGCATTGGCTGCATCCCAGCAGGACAGACATCCCACCAGCTGCATGAGAATGAGTGCTGGGCTGAGACACGGGCTGTGCCCTTCTCTCAGGTGACGGATGGTGACTGTCACTGTCTCCTTCGATAGCAGCCCCCACTTGCTGTTGGACACGAACTGTTTTGTGAATCTGATCGTGTTTACAGTAACGGTGTTTGATGAGCCTCGTCAGGTTGCAATGCAAATGTTCCTGCATCAGCTGCTCCCAGAAGAGGGACGTGGGGGAGAGGCCACGAGCACCCAGCAAACACGAGCTGCAAACAAATTTCAGCTTACACATGTGCTCCAGAAAGGAGCCAGAAAACATAATTGTGTCAGGGAATAGATGAAGAAGCTTGAAGACTTTGGCAAGAAACTTCTGCAACCAGGATTTCTTGGCAATTATAATAATATAGGCTTCAAACTAGGCAGTGTTTCTACTGGTTCTGTTGCAAAAGTAGCACCTCACTTAAGAAAGGGAAGCAACCAGCTGGCATGAGATTTTGTCTGAGATCCTTCCCCACTTGCTGGTTGCTCATGAAGATGAGAGCTCGGGTTACCTGTTGCACAGGTGTGGTTATCCTGCTCTGGTTAAAATGGACTGCAGCTGTTGCATGGACACCTCTTCTTTGGGGGTGACGTGTGGGTTGTGAGGGGGGACTCCCCTGGCACAGCCCCTCTCCAGTGTCCCCAGGGCTGAGGGTGCAGAGGGGCAGAGCACTGGCTGTGCCCCCCACCCTGGCCCACACCTCCAGCAAGTTTCAGCAGACTCTCTTCTCCAGCTCACTGCTGGCACAAAGCAAGATAAACTTTCAAGAGTAAATATCCTCTTGACCACCATGAGAAGTTCCAAGCCGACTGTATAAAATTTTGAACTGTACTTTGTTTAAAGCTTTGTTTAAAGCACAGCAACAACAGAGTTTTCCCAGTGGCAAAGCTCCAGCCAGTGTTTGAAGCCCAACTTCAGATGTAGACTTCAGATGTATTTCAGATGTAGGTATTTCTCCTCTGAGACCAGACCAAATCCTCCTCTCTAAATCATATAATAAAACCAGGCAAATGCTAATGCTTGGTAAGTTTGAACCCGGCTCATGGGATTAAAATGAGAGGAAATCCTGAGGATATGATGCACCATCCATGCAGTCTGTGCTGTTTGATGGCAGCAATCACACCCAACTATCTCCCTGAGCTGGACCCCAGACATTTCTGGGAAAAGAAGAGAATGATAATATCTCCCTGAGCTGGACCCCAAACATTTCTGGGAAAAGAAGAGAATGGTAAGTCAAAGTTTCCTTCCTATATTCCAGTCCGAGGTGAGGTGGATGCCCACCCACCATAGGGTAGATCTTGGCCTCCCTCTAGTGATGGACCTACCAACAGCAATAGAAAACCAATCTCCAGCTCCCTACTTCCATCCTTCCCTTCCATTCCGGCCTCATGCCCCAGTGTCACAGAATGGCTCAAACCCCTCACCCAGCCAAGGTCTCCTCACAAAAATACTTCCTGACGTCTTTCCACTCCACACCAGTGTGCAGAATTCCCACTGCCTGGCTCATGGGATAGCCCTCATCACTGAGCCTCCTCTCAGCGTGTTCTGGTCAGCAACCGTGCTAATATTTTATATCCAGATTGCTGCATTGTGCAGGAACAAGAGACATGAGCTTCTGCCTTTCATTGCTGCAGAGATTTCCTGAAAAACTCCCGTCACTGCAGCTCCCCAGTGTTTATCACCTCAGGAAAGGCAGAGATAAGCACGACACACATGAGTCATGTGGCCCTTGGGGACATATCCAGCCACCAGGGTATGTGTTCTCCAGGAGCATCCAGCTCCGATGCTGAATGCTGCAGAAACCGAAGGTCTCAAAGCAGCTGTTCTGAAGTCACTTGAGGTAGGAGCCCCCTTACGTAGTGGCACTGTGTCCTGTGGAAGTGAGATGGGGCAGCCTGAGAAGCTCAGAGCACCCACAATCTCTGGAGTTGGGTCATGAAGCAACTCAGAGCACATTTACCTCTGTGAAGTCCATAAGGATGCACATGAACACCTTGAGTCATGTGTTGTGGGCTGATTTCATTGGTAACCATGAGCTGGATGAGGAAGGACTCCGTTGGTCTGGTGCCATCCACTCTGCTGCCTCCTGAATTTCACAGCAAGGTCTTTCAGTTCTGTCATTTTCAGTGACATTGTCTCTTGTAGAGTTTCTCATTTTCCATTCAGAGTTTCATTGCAGGACGTGATTAAAATTAGGAAGTTTCTGGAAGTCATGCCCTTGAGAGGAACAAGCAAGGGGAAAATGCCCTGAGCAATGTGTCAACATGATCTGGACACCCAGTTGGGAAAATAAATTAATAACGTTGTTTAATTACATGAGGTATATTTTCAGCCTTTTTTTTTTGTTTTCTGGATATACCTTTTAATTTTTAATGCTTTTGCCTAAAGATTTTCCTAGTAGAATAGTATCAGTAAGGTTGGTAAAAAAATGGGATGCCCACCTTGAAATGACAGCTGAAGTGGATATGATCTTGCATGTAAACACTCTCAAGCCAGGAATGTGAAGAATGATGTGAAATTAGAAGAGATTGTATTATTTGGAAAATTCAGAAAATAAAAAGTGATGTTTTTGTGGGCTGGAGCTGATATTCTCCTGCCACACGACTGACTTACCATCACAATAACACTGATTTTTTATTGTTGTCTTTCTTTCAGTTGGACTGCCAAATGAGAGAGTATGTGAAAGTTAAAAATTCTGTAATTCTCCTTGATTTTTATGTGAGATTTTGAATGTTCAAACTCTAAGCATCATTCTAAATAGACTTCAAGTGCTAAATTTTTAAATCAAGCGTAGTGACAGGAATTGCTAAAGGCACCAACAGCAAAAATTCATAAACAGTCAGGTTTAAACTCCTCATTAACAAAATTAGTTACTCCAAGTTAGGACAACACTCAAGATATATTTAAGGGGCTCATATTTATTAAATGATTTAAATTAATTTGCCTGATGATCTATTGTGTGTTTTCAGCAAAGGTTCCTTTCTACTGAAGAGAAGGTGTGCAAAGGGGTATTCAATACCCACAATCATTTGTTGAGACGGTTCTCCCGTGGGCTGAAATGCTAACAGGGAAAGTGTGTTTCAGAGAATCACACAGGGGACGGTGTCTTCAACACCAAACAAGCTGCAGTTACGCCAGTAAACTGCTCGTGGGTGTTTTAAAGGACTCTTGGTTTTGACAGAGAAAGCTGAAAGGAGAGTGTGACGTTTCACTACAGGGTCGAGCTGTTCTCTGTCAGGGTGAACCCAAGGCCTTTCAAAACCCTTCATGACAAGGCACATTAAGTTCAGACCGAGTGAAAAAGGTGTTGAAAACCAAAAGGCTCTCAGGTGCAGACTGTATGTCAGATAAGAAATAAAGCAGCAACCTCCAAAGCTGACAGCTATGGCAACGCTGCTGTCGCACGCATTGAGATGCATGATGGATTTGAACACAGGTCATCTGGGTGTTAGTGAAATGTCTGGTGTCCTTGGGATGTGGTGTTAAACCTGAGAAACCCCTCTAGCAACTGTCTTGTTGAAACACAGGGTGTTTTTCCACACGCAGCTTTGGTTTTGAGAAGTTCCACAGGGGCCCAGCTTTGATTTTTTATTTAGAGTCACTCGTCTCAAAAGTATCTCGGCTTTATGTCATTGATTTGTTCTCTGTTCAAATCTCCTGGTACCTAGTGAAAGGCAAATGTGAGCCTGCCTCATTCCTTCATCTGGTACAGCCTTGTCAATCTTTAGAGCAATCTGGGAATAAAGATTGGGAAGACACCAAGCAAGACCCCGGGGGGTCAATTCGGTTCCAACCTGAGCACGAGGGCTGAAGGGAGACTTTTTGAATACAAATGCTGGAGGCTTCAATGTCACCTGTTGATAAAATAACAGGAAAAAACATGTGGTCACCCAACAGTTCACAACTGTCAGTACCACAGTAGGGGGAAAAGGGGTGAATGAAGTCCCAGGTCCCATCCCCTGGGATATGGAGGTAGCAGTTCTCATAAACGGGGACTTGACCTTTAGATGCCATCAGCAGCCAACATGCTCCTGTTGGGACCTCCTGCCAGGAAAAGCTGATATGACTCTGAATGAGCCCTGAGAGGCTGAACAAAAGGTGTTTTTGATGTTCGTGTGCTCACTCAGAGGATGAATCACTGCTGTACAGGCTTACCAGACTTTTGAGCTTCCTTGACTTCCTAAAAGGTATGTGAAACTTTCCCTCACAGGTGGATTTATTCACATACCTTTTCTCTTTCTCAGTTCATTAGAGGAATCAAAGAATAGGATGATCACATGACCAGAAGGACTGAACAGGAGGGTGAAGCAGCTGAGAACCCCACCAGGAGCACATCAGACATGCTCTCTTACTGGCCAGATAGTTAAAGGAGAAGACGAGAGCCACAAAATGAGTGCGTGTTTGATTAGAGGCTATGATGCTTGCTCTTTGATCCCGATAAACTGTAAAGAAAAACAGCTTGTGAAAAGAATGGAAAAATATCCCCTCTTAACATCAAACAGGAAATCCTTGTCATGGCAAGGCAATGAAATATGGATGACAGATCAAAGGTGTGTTCTGTAAAAAAAAGCCCACCTGTATTACACAAATGTCTGCTCCCTCAAAAGTGGGGATTTCAGTCTTTGCAGGGCCCTTTTGAGAAATGCATCAGAGAATTTAGAATTACAGGGGATGAGAAAAGAAACTAGTAAGACCCAAAGTTAAAAATGCAAGAAGGTGTACACTGGAAGATCGGTATTTCAAGAGAGAGACAGGAACTGCTTTTCCTGTTATAAAACTTGAAGTTACATAAGAAAAATTAAAAAAAACCATCAATTATTTGCCCACAAACCAAATAACCTCTTCAAGTGAGGTGCAGTCCATCAGCAGAGAGACACGGGAGCTCTGTGCCCACATTATCTGCACACCAGACCCTGCAAAGCACAAAATAAATGCTGGATCAGTGTGCATGGACACCTCCTGTCTGTCCTTCAGGAGATACCAACACCATGAAGAGACTGAAGGACTGGTTAAGCTTCGCCTTAAATAATGTAATTTGGATTGGTTGCCATAATTTTCTTCATATTGCAAGGTTGAGATCTGAAAGAATATCAGACAGGAGCCAGACAGGGAACTCCCTAAGAAAAACAGGATGAAGCTGCTCTTGCCAAGAAGACAGAAACTGCTGCAGCTCCCCTCGGACAGCCCAGCTGCTCTGTGGCCACCACCTCCCCCAGGACATGGAGTTCCCCAGCCAACAAACACAGCCTCATCCATCACCCCGAGGGCGGATGCTGTGGTACAGCCCTTCCTCATGGGAGAAAGGCCATGAAGAACCAGGCTCTGTCATTGTCATTCTTGCTGGAAAGCTTCTTCCTCCCCAATAAACATGAATGATGAGGCACCAGCTCAAAATTTTGCCTTTCCCAACTTTCTGTGGGCCTGTGCTCTCTTAATGTTGTATAAATGTTGATTTTGGCATTTAATAGTCTGTAGCTCAGAGCTGCAATAAACTCAGACTGATCTAATAATGAATGACAAGCTTAATAATGTAACAAACTAGGAGCTAAAGTCAGTCTCCAGGGTTTAATAAGGCTGCCAAATAAGAAAACATTAGTTATGTATTACAGCCCTAATAGTGAAAATGTTGGTGTGAACAGAGCAGTGAGAAATGGGGCCGATGAGGGCTTTTTTTCTGGTGTTTGATGGCCATTAAACTGCTTGTCAGCTCATTTCCAGGACAAAGAGGTGTTAGGTTTCTATTATACTGGTGTACCTATGGAAGGAAAAACAGCTGCCTTGTGTTTGCTGGTTTTGTCAGTCATGCATGTTCTGGTTTGTTTGGTCAGGGAAGACAGGGAAGGTGTAGGATCACAGCTGGAAGGGACCTCTGGAGGTCACCTAGTTCCAGGACACACCTGGATTAGGTGGCTTGCCTTGTGCTGTCAAGATTCTTTCTCACACCTCCACTGAGAACCGTTTTTGTCATTACATCTGCTCAGGATTTTCCACATCCCATTTCAGATGATATAGAAGATCTGGAACTGGCTGCCCAGGGAGGTCCTGGAGTCTCCCTCTCTAGAGACATTCCACCTGGACTCGTTTCTGTGTCACCGGCTCCAGGTGACCCTGCCCTGGGAGGGGGATTGGACTGGCTGATCTCCAGAGGTCCCTCCCAAACCCAACAATTCTGAGATTCTGTGATCCTGCTCTCATTTCATTTCAAGATGAACACCTGGCTGCAAAAAACTCAGATCTGAACTTGAATGCAAACTTCTGTCATGTTGCCTTGGTTCCTCTGTAGCTTTACTACCTGCACAGGTGAGGAGAGAGATCAGCAGTCTCTGACCTGAAAATTAGGAAATGCAATAGTTGTTGGAAGTGCCTCCAAAAACACAGACAAATGTTTTCAGTGAACGCTTGTGGTGCTTGAAAAAGCTGTTGTAATAAAATATTTCACGTGTCCCCAGGAGGTGGAGAGATGAAGATTAAAATCAAAATGTTCTCTTGTCCGGAGAGAAGCACTACTGGAACAGAAGGGAGTAATAAATAATCTCTTAAAATGTGCTGCTAGATCCTAGTTCCTTCAGAGAGCAAGACAGGATGAAACGGCAAAAGCAGAGAGATCTGATTGCCTGGAAACTCACAGGAAAAAAAAATGGTGAATTAATCCAGCAATCTCAAATTAAGTACAGATAATATGACTGCTGGGACAATGAATGAGAAAAAGTCAGAACCTCTCAAGAGGTCTATTTTTTTCCATTAATTTTGGATATCTTATTGGTATAACATTTCTCTATACACTTTCATAAGAGACCTGATACTTTCAGATCCATAATTCAGCCTCAGCTACAGCAGAAAAAACTGTTGCCTTTTATGACAGAGCTAATAAACTCAGGTTTGTCACATAACCCATGTCTGAGGAGGGAAGTTATAATTTGTAATTTCCAGAGTATCTACCAAATAGTCTGAAGCTGCGTTTCAATAGATACAACAGGAAATCAACAGGCCCCCTGTAAAATGGCATTAGAGCCTCGGAGATAGAATATGCAGCAATTATAAAGCAGACACGCAGGCATCACATTTCTCATAAGCATCATTAAAATTAAATTAGAAACAACGCTTCAAAGATAACAGATCATATTTTGCTTTAGTATTATCTTGGTTCTCTGGGGCTTAATAATTTCCAGAGAGAAAATGTCTCAGATCCACCAGGCTTTCTGGAGTTTGCCCTGTGGTACCCAGAAGAAACTTCTGGTCTGAGTCACTGACTACATATTTTGGGTCATAACCCCTTGTTAATTTTCCTCCAGGCTCTGTCACAACAAAATCAGCCAAGGGTGAGCAGCTGGGATCTTGTAAATCTTAACACAAATGGCCACACAGACATTCCTGTGACCCCTCATGAACTTGGAGCCAGTGGCTACACAACACTCGTGTCGGTGTTCATGCCTTAACCTCTGCCATCAAGAAACCTCCATACAATCGCTTCAAATCATGCCATCTCTTTAATTGCAGAATTAAAAAAGCAGAGGGATGATTTAGACCAGTGTTCTCCAGCTACACTTCTTGGCTTGGCCCAGAAAGAACCTCAGTTAGAGCTGAGTGCAGACATTGAAGTAGAGACAGTAAAAAAGAAGAAATAAGTAAGAGAACCTTGGGGAAATTAAAATGAAAATGAAACTCCAAGGAGCTAAATTAAATAACTGTGACACCATTAAAGAGACAAGGAAGTGCGTAGGAGGCATTTGCAGAAGAAGCTGAGGGATCTCTGGACCTGGATGGTCAATGAGGTGTTACAGCACAGCCCCGAAAAGCACAGGGAAGCACAGCAGCTCAGGGTGTGGCTAAAGATCAGCCTGCCCTTGGTGTGAAGGGCCACGTCCAGGTGCACGCAGCATGAGCAGCAGTTATTCCCCAGGAGGAGGAATCCACAGGAAAGGATGCAGCTGGTGGAGAAAAAGCAGGAGAGAGGAAGAGCATTTTGACTCAGGTGCCTGTTGCCAAGCTGCCCAAGGAGCCTCAGTGGGGAGATGTCCTCATGGGGGAAAATGGGGTGACTTCAGAGAGCCCCACCAGAGCAGGCTCTGATCTGCTCTACATCCTGGCCAGCTTCTTCTTGTTCTCCCTGAGAATGGGATGTGGGGTGGAAGGGGCGGGGAGAGGTGGCTGCCCACCCTGGGAAAGCTGAAAGTGTTTCAAATAAACTTTTATGATGCTTGCATTTTCCTTCTAGTGGCAGGGCATGCAGTCAGGTGTTTTCAAACCCTGCTGGTTTGATTGCCAAGTGTTAACCAGACCCTGAAGAGAAGGAATTCTTAAAAGAATTGCTTCAAAACCTCCTTTTTGCTACTTTCTTTCACATTTCTGACAAAGTCTGTTGTCAGTAAAAGGCAAGTGAAATTCAGAAATTGATTACATATATTTTTCATCTTTAGAAGCAAGAAAATTATGGAATGGGGGAGGAGGGAATAAAAAATAAAAGAACACATGGATTTGGTAACAGAACTAGAGGCAATATAGGTGCAACCTTTTATAGGTAATGCTGGAAGCAGGAAGCAAGGCCTCTTTATTTCATTGACAGACTTTTTCTAGCTCCAAGTTGCCCATCTAATAAGATTTTGTTTCCAGTCTCCACTTCATTAGTCCCTCTCTGCTCACTAGTTCCATGTCCATGCTGATGTAGCGCTGCTCTCCTGCCTTCCTTTCCTTCTTTAGATCATCCTGAAATTCTCTCAGTCATCTTTATTGTGTACAGAAAATGCAGGTTTTGCAGTCTGCCCTCCAGGCTCAAAGGATGTGTGAGGAAGGAAGGAAGGGAGGAAGGGAGGAAGGGAGGAAGGGAGGAAGGGAGGAAGGGAGGAAGGAAGGAAGGAAGGAAGGAAGGAAGGAAGGAAGGAACATAGGTAAGTCAAGGGAGCCAAGCTGCTGGTCCTGCTAGGAAAAACCACTAACTTCCCCAGGAAATGGGAAAGTTTGGCCCTTATCCAGTTTCAGTTTTAGTATTTTGGCCATTCTTAAAAAAAGGTCATGTGGTTTAAAACATGCAATGTGTTAAACTGTAATATTCAAAGCTGAGCTGTCAGGACCAGACTATCCATCTTGTTTGGATGTCTAGGACTTTTGAAGAGCCTATTATCTGTGCTCTGCTAGCTGGATCCTGGCCAGCTCATTTCCTTCTCTTTCTTCTTTCCAAATCAGCAAAACAGTTTTGTTCATATTGAGTTTATCTGGAAAGAATTGGTCACTGAGGGGAATGGCCCTTGACCCATCTTTTCCTCTGCCTTTTTTTTTTTCTGTAGACAGAAGAAAACCTCTGGGGTTTTCAATTTTCATCTGGCATCCCAAGTTATCCCAGAGCTGTACGGTGAGGACGGGTAGGATGCAGCCTGCAGGTTCATCCAGGTGCTCAGGAGACTCTGCTCCCTTCATCTCCCACTGGACTCTGATGCCTGCTTTGTTACCCAGTCAGTCCAGGGCTGCAATGTGTGATATCTCAGCCAGAAAATAAAAGCCTTTAAAAAACTTTTTTTGATGAGAATCTCTATGGCTGTAATCCCTAGGGGTGCCAGCCTGCTGCTGCATGGGCAGTGAAGGCAGTGGGATATCCCACTGCTGCTGTGGACTGAGCTTCTGGCTGTGTCAAACTCACCAGTGATGTTTCAAAACCTTTCTGGAGGTTTTGCACCTGTCCAGAACCTTTAAATCGTTCTGGACTCTTCATTCTGTGTTTTCCCCTTTTCCAGATGACATATTGCTATGTATATTTCTGTATTTTGCATCCCTTCCAAGCAACAGAGGAACCTGTTGGTGCAGGAGGAGAAGTTTGGTTTAGAGGGATGAAACCATTTTTCTGTAGTGTAAAGACATTTCTCAGCCAAAGCCATCAGAAGTAAAGCACAGGCATTTTGGGAGGTTGCAGTACATGATTCTATGAGGAATTAGGTCGAGTCTAAACTCGAATCTCGCCTGAGGCCTGGGCAGGGGTGCCAAACCCCTCATGGCTCCACTCGGATGCTTGGTGGCAGAGGCCACCTTTGCTGCTGCATGCCCAGGACACCATGGGATGTCTCGGGGGGTCTGGGACCCGCTCTGAGCATCTCCAGGAAGGGGACAGACAGGAGATGCCCATGCTGGAGCAAGGATCAGGCACTGCTTCAGAGAGCAAGGGACACCTGGCTGTGTCCACACACCTGTGGCATTTCAAAACGTGGATCAGCACCTGGATTGCTGTTTCCTACTCATCTCCTTTGCTATTTTCCTGCACAGGGCGAGAGCTGCTTTCATTAATGACAGGAGTTTCCACGAAGCCATGTGCATTTTGTTTTGCTTGGTTACTCTCAAGCATGAAAATTAAGGCTAAATTAAAAAAGCAAAAGCCAGTGTAAATAGCCTCATGTCTCTAATTAAGTTGTTTTGATCAATCCTCTGCTGAGCGTGTATTTTGAGGCACTTCTAGCTAATTTTCTAGAGATCATAAAACACGATTTTTACAAGCCGTGGGCTGGTGCTGACTGCATTCATGTTGTTTTACTCCTTGTGGAATCCCTCAGACCACAGTTCCTGGGGTGCCATTCACAGAGCTGACCATATGCAAATAGGATTTAAACTCTGTGTTTCATTTCAGAGGAGAGGAAGAGCACACAACTGTATACCAAGGGATAGGTGGCATTTGCAAAGTTCATGCAGAAGTTGAAGCAAAGGTACTGTTAACCTGGTTGTTTAATGGGTGATGTTAGACTGGAGCCACCTGAGCCTCCTTTCAAACAAAAATGCAACAGTTACACCCAAGCTCTTACTCTGCCCTGCTGTTCAGAATAAATTAGCTAAATTTCCACTTCAAGAGGCAACAAGAGCAGGGAAAAAAAAAAAGCACAAAGCCAGAGACGCTGAATCAGCCACACTTTATTAATCATCGGCATCTAATTACCAGCAAGATGCAGCGTAGTTACCAAGTGTGATGTTTCAGGAAGCTGTTTATGAATTCTGATTGATGTCACGGCGTTGTGAAATTGCCACATCTTTTTTTTTTTTTAGTTCCTCTGCAAATGAGCAGAAGTGTGGCTGCCAAGGGCAGCGTCTCAGGCTCCCTGTTTGGAGAAGGAGAGGAGCTGCTGAGTGGGATGCTGGGGATGCCCCTGGACAGCATGGCCACGGACAAGGCCAGCTTAGGGCCCTACCTTGCCTCTCCCGGCAGAACTCCTTCCAGACGAGAGTGTGCACTGATGAACAGAAATTTGGGAATGTCCCAGGTAGCTCGAGCAGCCATCACATCTTGGTGTCACCTTCTTTGAGGTTCCCACATCTCCAGAGCTCCCCATCCACAGGACTCCTCTCCTGTGCCCCGTCACCCCCTTGGCCCCAGGAACCTGAGTGAGTGAAGTTTATGCAGCCCTTGGGAGCTTGTGATGGAAGGCGAGTGCCAAGAGGTGCTCCTGAAAAATCTGAGTGTGTCACCCAACTGCAGCCTTCGACTTTTCTGTGTTTGCCCTGTCCCTAGGTCTGCAATCAACGCAGAGGATGCAGAATATTTGGTGATGGAGTTTCCACTCCAGCCCAACAGCATTTGAATCACTGATTTGTTGGTCCCTTTAAACCACCCAGCTGTCCTCACCACCCTCTCACTGTCACAACACCCCTCTCTGCCTTTGCTGAGAACAGAGTTTTTCTCTCCACACCTCAGACATGGAGAATATTTGCAAACAACAGCTCTCCTGAAAGCTGGCACCTCTCCTCTCTACCAGTGCCAGTCATCGTGCTGGGAATGGCACTGTGGATCACTGGAACTGTCCAGCATCCCTGGGAAAGACCTTACAAGCCACTTCATCATCTCTTTAATGCTCTCCCTAATCTCTTACAATGAGTGCTGTCCGGGCCCCTGGTGGAACTAATGTCAGTTTTCATCCTTGTGGTCGCTGTTAGCAGTCAAGCAAAAGATGTCAGTTTTAATTACAGCATTTATTTACACATATCTCTCCTGCTTAAAACTGGAGGACAGGACCCCCCTGCCTTCCTCACACAGGGCTCATACGCTGCTGTTAGAGAAACACGTGAAACTCTTGCCAAAGGGAGTAAATCTCTTGGTAACACCGGCTTGTGTTTCTTCTCAAAGCACATAGCTGTAATTGATGACTTATTTAAAATACGTGACAATTAGATTTTTTTAAAAAAAAATTGATTTCAAGCTCGCTAAGCAAGTGCTGTAGTAAATCTGACATGTCTCTGATATACTGCTCCGGTAATCCCTGTTTGATTTTTATTTCTACATGTATTAGTTTTACTCTGTCTGACCACAATAAATAAAATTGGTGAGGGAATAGCAGGCCTCTTTGGAGAACGTGCTATAAGAAGTATTATTTCAATTACGTTTCTGTGATCCAAAATTCCAGCTGTTTGGTTTTTTCACAGTCCCCTGAACAGCTGTCCATTTACCTGTCTGCATTCGCTTCCCTCTCTTAGTTCATCGAATACTTCTTTTTCTTACACACTTTTCCTGGTGCTCCTCTTAAGTGCTGTCAGTCAGCACCAATGAGTATTGGAGGGTTTCACACCAGGTTTCCTATTTTGTGGAGTGGCTGGTAATGGCTGCTGGGGAAATCACTGACAAGTTAACAGGTCTTTTCATTTTTTTGGCTTTATGCTTTCTCTGGCTGCTTTCCTTTGAACCTCTGACTAAGCAAAAGTCTGTTCTGATGCAGAGAACATGCAGTTAGATCCATCCTGACTGATTTCCTTGTATTAGCCTTGTCTTTGACACTTTAATGGGGTTGTAGGAGGTGAAAAAGTTGAACTGTTTCTCTCCCTTTAACTTCTCATGACTTTTTAAGACTGTCTGGTGAGTACAGTGTGGAGAGTGACCTGAGCACGAGATCTCTCATCACACCCACAGACAGACAAGCCTGGGCCTGAGCATTAGGCTGGTTCTAAGTGTCTAAGTTTTATAGAGAAAGTCAGTGTGGAGAAAAGATCAGTATCCCAATTCAACTGCTTTTAATATGCACCTTGTAAAACAGCTTACAGCATCTTGTTCCAAACTGACATGATTTCTCAGTGTTTTGAAGCCCAAAGGAGTGGAGTTTACCTGCATGAGGCAGTGACACTTTTTGCTGATATCCTGTGGCACTGAGCAGTGATTTCTTTCCTTCATCAGAAAACAGAGGAGGAGCATCTTTGTTAACCAGTGAAATGAGAGACATCCCAATGGATCTGAGTCAGTGACGTGGTCCATTGAGCCAGCCCGAAGGAGTCCCATTGGCTCAGTCTGCCAGAGCCTGGAGAATAACCTTGGGAGTGTTGTCAAAAGTGCCAAGGGAGGAGTTTCTTTCTAAATTTAATGGAGTCCCCGGAGAGCAGGAAACCTGCTAGGGTTTGGACATGCTAAGAGCATGAAATACTGAAACAGTCTTCTCTCTTTCCTGTCAGCACGGGGAGTAGCCAAGTCTGAAATCCTCCTCTTACCTGGCCGTTTCCCTTGGAACACAGTTCAACTTCACCAACAGCAAAAACCTCTGGAGCCAGGAGCATCATTTTAGCAGGCTATTGGGACGATGGCCAACCTCTGGCAATGCTGCTGGAGCTCAAGGAGCCGTGTCACTGTTGGTGACAACCCTCCACATCCGAGGGCTGGAACCTCCGATTTCTCATTGCGAAGACATCTCGCCTTGACACCGAGCACGCTGTGACAGGGCCCTGCTAACAAGACTCCACATCACTCCTTCAAGGCTGAAAGTTCTCTTCCAGCATCATTTTCCCCATTAATTGGATGACCTCTGCTACCCAGCACTGGGCTGTGATTCAGGAAAAGGTCAGGCCTTTTTCATGTCTGCTCTTTCCAATTAACTTTTTGGTGTTCTCAGGCAGGGGTCTCCTGCCCTTCAAGCGTGGAAGATGCTCAGCATGCCATAGAGCTCGAAGGAGCACAGGAGGCTAAACAATCCTCCTGGGAGGAACCTGACCTGACTGCTAACTCTGGTTTTGCGTGGCAGAACAAGAAACGCCTTCTCTACTTCCTGCCAAAAAGGCAGAGATGTCACCACAACGAAACAGCTCCGTTTTCTGATACGAGCTGTAGTTTCATCCCTTCCCAGCTCTGATATCTTCTTGCCCTAATCCATGCCTCTGATGTAGGAGTCACCATCTTTTTGTAGGACAGAGCACTGCATTCAGTATTCCCAAAATATGCCTGCAAAGGAATAACCATTTGGATTGAAATTCCATAAGCAATTTGTGACCTGTATCGGTTTCCTATAACCTGCACAGTCCCTACCTGCATATCCTCACTTTCACTGTTCCTCCCGAGGCTTTTGTCAGGTTTCTGCAGGTGAGAAGAAGTTGTAAAGATAAGTCATTTTGTCTGAATTAGGCTGAAGGAAAATGGGTGGCCAGAGAGAGGAGAAAGATGCACTGCAGACCGTTGCCAAAGGGAGAGTGGCAACTTGTGCCGAGACCATATCAAGTGCCAGCAAATTCACATGGCCAAAATCCCTTGTAATTGTGAATGAAATGTGAATGAAGCCCACTGAAGTGTGAAGAGTCTGGATTTAAGCTCATACCTTCTCTAGAGCCAGCAAACCAGCAATGGGATAAAACCCAAAAGGCCCGTGCACAAGAGGATGATGAAGCTGCCGAAGGTGGTAAGTGCTGGGTTCTTGACTCCAGTAATGGCAGTGAAGTTCTGAGGGGGTTTTGGACACATCCCTGAGCCCAAGAGCAGTTTTCAGTCAGAGCAGGGGTTGTGCAGTAGCATGGGCTGCTCCAGATCCCTGGGACACCACTGTACCTGAGTTAGCTCCATCTCACTTGGGGCTGCTCTGCTCCTCCCTGCTCAATGACCTGACCAGCTCCTTGCGCCCTTGCTCTTGGCACCCTTTTTTCCACCATGTGCACAGGCCAGCAGGAGAACAGGCCAGCAGCAACATCTCTTCAGCACAGAGGAGGCAGAAATGAAATTTCAGCATCCAACAACAGGAAAAAAAGCTGCTAGGGCTGGAAATCCATCGTGGGCACTGCCTGCCCTGTGAGTGCCCAAGTCTCCAGCCTTTGAAGCCCTTTGGGGTAGCTTGGTGGTGCACTGTCACACGTATGTCCATGGCCATTCTTTTGCTGATCACTTTGTGCCTCCCTGAATGCCCCTTCTTTGGGCAGTGGGGTTTATGATGTATAGAACAGGCCCCCTATCCTGCCAGTCCCACTCTTCTTCAGCCCAAAATATTTGACCATCTCACCGGTAAGAAATATTTATTCCCATCAGAGCATCAACACAGCAAAAGCATTAAGAAGTGACTCCCTGCCAATCACCCGGCAAACTTTGATTTAAGAAGCACCTGTTAATAAATGGGAATGCTGGAACTGGAAGTCGATGGGTATCCAAAGCTGAAGATTACCTTTATCAGTAGGGCATCTGTCATTGCTTAATTAAGATGCAAATCATCGCTGTCTCCATGGTGATGAAGTCACTTTTTCGTGTCGATGAAATACAAACAGCTGGATGTGCCCAGCTGAACTCTCTGTAGTGCAAGGAAAAACATGTCAGGGCTGGCTACAGCTCCAGCAGTGCTCGGCCAAATTCTGCCCTCGTCTCCCCCTCCAGCCAACCATAAAGAGGTCTCTGAGCGTGGCCAGGTCCCAGCACTCGCACCAATGATGACAGACAGAGGAAGGTGCTTAAAAAGGTGCAGTCGATCAAGAAAAATGGGCTGAAGGGAGCTCGTTGCCATTTGCTCGTGGCTGAGGTCCCACCAGCACTCCTGGGTTTGCTGGCAGGAGGACCAAATCCCAGCCAGGGCAGTGGCTCTGCAGAGCCTGAGACAGCAGCCACAGCCACATTGCCGTGGGTGGGAAGAGCCATCTTACCCAGCCTGCAGGGAGCAAACGGGCATTAATTATGGGTGAGTGAAATAATTACGGGAGCCATAAAGATGTTTATGAGACGTGCCTTTGGGAGGGATGCAGCAGTGAAGAATGTTTTCTGCCCTCCAGCTGACATTTACCAGGTTTGTGATGAAACCCAGTTGTCTACACCTCTTTTGTCACACTCACTTGCCAGCTGGGCCATGTGCTGAGATCTTGTACACCTAAAGTGGGTGAAATACAAATATCCAGGCAAAAGGCCCAGAGCTACCAGCATCAGTGACTGTGATTTGTGCCTTGATGTTTGCCCCACCTCAGTCCTTGGGGTGGGGCTGGGCTGGGCTGGGTATAGAAATCCCCACACCCACACTTGAAAAAAAACTGATGAAAGTGGGGGATTTTAGGACTCACAAGATTTTTTAAAAACTTTGACTTCTTCAAGCCTATCTCCTGCCGAAGCTGGGTCCCTTGCCTGGTTGTTGTTAGTATTTTGAAGCAGCCACTGCTGGAATCTGTGTGAGCCCAACTCATTGCACAACTCCAGGGACCTTGTTGCTGCCTCCTGAGGGACTTTGGAGACTTCTTTGCCTGTCCTGCCTCAGTTTCCTTCTTCCTCAGCACCAAGGAATAACCATAGCAACCAGGTCAGAGATGCTGAGTCCTGTCACAGTATGTGGCCAGGGTACCTGTGGCAAACTTGGCAGTCACCCTTTTGCTTTGGTGTGGGCTCTGCTGCATGAAATGAAGCAGATTTTCCTGCACAGACAAAACCAGTAGTTGTCCAAGAACCTTGGGCTCGGTGTGTGCTGTAGCCCCTGGTCTAGTAGCTCCTCATGCAGCTTTATGTGTGCACAAAGGTGCTTTGTAACCACTCAGAATTTATCCTCCCTTCAAGAAAATAAGACTTTTCAGCAGGAATAAACTGCATCCAGAGTGATAGGTCAGCCCCACCTGACCTGCACTGGGATGCAAATGAGCACTTAGACACACTTGGAAAAAAAGAAGCTTGATTGACTCCCAAGACAATGTCTTGAAGCGATGAGGAAGGAGTAATTTAAAAATCAGCCACCTAAGGGCAACTGTGGCATCAGGGAAAATACCCTCTGGCAGCAGCAGAGTGGCTAATTGCTCCAGTTTGGGATTCACGTGATCATTCATTAGCTCTCATTTAATAATGATTTATTCTGCGCTGATTTGGAACCCTTCATCTCCTCTTCAGCAACTCTGCAAGTATCAGATCTGGTCTAAGATCGCTGGCGAGGGGGATGCTGAGCTCTGGGTCACCTGGTGGGGAAAGTGAGGCACAGGAGGGCTTAAGGGCATACCAGAGCTCTGCAGAGCATCCTCTGCACTGCATCTCTGGCCTTCCATCCTTGCCTTGCCTTGCCTTGCCTTGCCTTACCTTGCCTTGCCTTTTTCACTCCAAGCAAAGCAGTGTGAAGGCAAGATAGCACTGCTACGTGTGGAATAAAGACCAAGGGAGAGTGTCTGACATTTGCATTGATATGTTGGTGTGCCAGCTCTTACAAGAAGAACGGGAGACCTTTCCCCTTTGATCCAGCTGGAAGGCTGCCTGGTGCCTTTATTGCAGGCTTCATTCTCAGCTTGAAAACCAACGAACAGCTGGTGACTGGCTGGAGTGAACATCACTCCTTTTCTTCCCCCAAAATCTTGCAAGCATGTCCCGAATTTGTGGGTAAGTCACATAGATGTACCTGAACACGTACCACTAAAGTTACTGTTAGGTCTTCATGCAGTTGAAAGATAACTACAGGATTCATTGGACGTGGGCATTCCCCCCTGCCATGTGGCAGTGGGAGAAGGTCCCTTTGCTGTGGCACCTTAACAGGCTCCAGTCCTGAGGCACGCCGTGTCCGAGGGCTCACAAGGGGCAGGCATTGTCCCCCAGCCCTTTCTCTGTCAGGGTGGTCACAGCACCAGGTGGCAATGGTGAGGGGAAAACAGGGGCCCCGCACTAGTGATGCCAAGTACAAAACTTCCAAGAGGGGATACTGTGCTTCTGTCATCTCCAGAACTGCCTGCGGGGGGCTGGTGGAGCCATCCCTTCCCTGCCCTGCTCCAAGGCAAACAGTGCTGCAGCTTGTTCTTCCCTCTGTTCTACAAAGAAAAGGGTGCTGGTGATCAGAGTAAGCATTTACCTTCCTGGCCTCCCAACCAGACAAAACGTGCTGTTCCCAAGGGCCCTGGCCATCATCTCCAGGACATGGGTTTCATTGCTGGCATAGCAGCCAGGTGCCACTGCCCTGGGAATGGGCGAGAGGCAGGACCATCANAACCACATCTTCACCAGGCCTGGGGAGCTGGGTGTCACCCGAGCCTGTGGCACGAGGATCGAGCCTCGGGACAGCCTTTGGGATGGCCTGACATGTGCATCCTGCAGCTGGTGGAGGTGGTGCCAAGGTCTGGCTGTATCACTGCCAACCTCTCTCTGCCCCTGGAGGTGGTCACTGCGAGCACAAGGTGTGCCAGGTGTTGGCCTCAGTGGGTTGCTGGGACCTGCAGTCGAGACAAAGCCCAGCTCTCTTGCCTGGCTGAGGTGAGGGCTCTCCATCCATCCCTCTCCAAAAGCCCCACTGGACTTGCTTTTCTGTCCATTTTCAGCTTTGCCCATGTGACCGATGACGACTTCCACGCAACCTCAGGTGTCATTGCTACAGTCACCCACATGCCAGTGGCACAGAGATTTCTCTCCACTTGAAGGCATATTAAGAGCAGCACCTGCTTGCTGGAGAGCTCTGTGCACTGCCCTAACACAGCTCTCCCAGAGGGAGAGGATTTCTCTTCCAGCTTATGCCAAACTCTATGCTCCTGGCCTGAGCAGAAGCAATAGAAGCAGGTCCTAATGAGGGAATTGCCTCCATCAAGCTCCCTGTGCTGAGATGACTCTCAGGTGGCCTGTCCTCTATACACACAGAGCTCATTTCCTAGCACAGCCTACACTTGCCCAAGTGCCATCAGCTGAAGCATGCCTGGGCTGGAGGGCAGAGCCCAGGTCACACTGGCCACAGCAGTAGCTTTTCTGGAGCTGGGATATCTGTTTTCCTCCCATATTAAAGGCTTGGGAAAGGCAGCACTCATCAGAAAGCCAGCATGATGGAGCACGTATCGCTGGCAGCAGGTTGCTGTTCTTCCTAATTAAAGCCAGGTCTTGGAAAAGAGCTGCAACTGTATTTATTATACCTGTGCCTTCATCCCGTCCCTCTCCTGCTTTCCTTTGCCACTTCCAGCTGTTACACACCATTCATATCATGTCTGTCCACATTACTAATGAATGCCTTGTTAGAACAATAATTGGCCTCTTATTTAGTAGACTCATAATGATTATGACTGAAATACATTATCAGCCATAGGGCACAATCTATTTCAAACTGCAGTACACAGGGGCTGGGGTTTATGTTCCTTGGTGTGATTTCTTTTCCTTTTGTAGAAGCAATTATGTGCATTTGACTGTATATTGCTATTGTCGAAGCCTTTTTTGCAAGAGTTAGCTGTGCACAAAGTGACTGAAAATGGAAATTCAAATTACAGGCAGCAATACAATGGGACCAGCAAGTGGGCTTAACCAGAGAGGAAACCAAACACAGGAGTGCTGTGTGCTCCCAAAAAAACGATCTGCTCTCACTCTCCTGAGGGATTACATTGTCAAGAGGCCGTATAATATTGGAGGAAGTAGCAATAGCTGGTTGTGTTCCTGTATTCCACAGGCCAGGAATATGGGTTAGCAGAGTGCTGATGGAGTTCATGGCTGGGTGATGCCAGCCTGGGGCATGTGAGCACCATTCAGGGACAGAGCCTGAGGAAGCACTTTTTGCTGTTCCTTGTGTGGATAACAAAATACAACTACTACTCTTTTCAGTTATTTCAGTAATAAAACCAGCTCAACTGGGAGTCTGCACCCCAGCCATCTCTCTGGAAGGTGTTGGTGTGACACAAATCCAAGTAGCCCAGAAGGTTCATGCACAAAGCACTGTGGCATGAGCTCCTTTGCCCAGCTTCCTTGGGTAATAGAAAGCATTAAAGACACTGAAAAAGTTGTGTTAAGAGAGAATTCACCACACCTGCTTTGGAAAAAAAAGATGTGGAGAGAATGGTGGGAAGTTTTTGGTCTTTAACTGCGTAAAATACTCAGTTTCCAAAAGCAACTGGAGATCTGTGTACCTTGATTTTTGGCTGCTGAACTAAAAGCTCTTAGAGGAAGTGATTTGACAAGAAGTGACGAACATCAATTTTCAACCAATAGTCCACATGGATGTCTAAAAAGGAAACACCCAAAATCATTAGTAGCTCAAAATTTTAGGATTGAGATTGGGATTCCTTTAGCCTTTTTCCTCCCAGTTTGCTCATCTTATCAAGTACCTCTTTAGATCAAAAATTAATGGCATATAAAGAATCTGCAAAAATTTTTTGTTCTTATAGAAGGAAGAAACCCAAGGCTGAACTTTCAGTTAGATGCTCTTTGGTTTTTCTGCCATCTCTGTAACCTTGATTGAACCACTTCTGGTGTGCTTCGGGCACATTTATTCTGTGTCCCCTTTCGGAAACTCCTGCATCAGTGGCTCTGTATTTCAACTTTCTTTGGCAAAATGCTTGAGAAGGGCACGTACCCCATGATGTGCCACACTGGCAAGAAAAACGCTTTTCCTTGCAGAAATTAAGTGTCTTTGTTCATGTGCTACCCAGGAGCTCTGCACTCGGGGGTTTTTGGATGTATGTGGACAGAGTCTTTGAAGGCTGCAGCAGGTCCAACAGGTTTCAGAGGCATCAGACACTGTCCTCGCACAGCAAACTCATTCAGATTCTCCAGGGAAATCCACAGAGCCCTCAAATCCAAACCAGAGGGCATTCCCCAGCAGCTGGAGGGCAGGTATGCACAGGGCACAAACTGTCTGGGCTCATCCCTCGTCCAAAATAATCAGAGCTGGGTTAAAACAGATGATTTATGGACATTTCAATTTCCATCACAAAAAATGGACCTAGGGGCAATTTTTATGTGGCTCTTGTTATGGATTCTAGGTGGTGTGGATGATTTACTGCAACCTACTGGACAGTACTAGAGCAAGGGGGTCCCAGGCTCAGATAGTGTCTGCTGCTGCTGTGTGGCCCATGAATGACGTTAACATGGGAAATTAATTACTTTATAAGGGTTTAGCTTGTCCATGAGCCTCCCGTTTGCTGCCTGTAGCATAAACTAACACGTTTCCAGTTTTCTTCTGTAAAAGTGGTTTTACACCTCCAGTTCCCTTCTAATGTCTCAGAACTGTGCAAACCTCATTATCTCCCCCAAGGCACTGGGCATTGGGATTTCCCCGTGCTTACTGCAAATGCCAATTACCAGTGCCAAAAAAAATCCCCGCTGTGTTCCCCTGGAAGCACCATTCCTGGGAGCCGTTTGTTTTGAATTAAGAAATGCTGCAATAAGGGTAATTAAATTAGAATGACCTTAATATTTAGAAATGGTGGTAGGAGAGAAGAAGAATGAGAGCCTTAATTACACCTCACAGAGGTGTGTGGCAGCACATCCAAGCAGAGGGTGTATATTTTTCCCCTTGCTTAATACATCCCTGCCCAGTTTTCAGCATGAGATCCAGAATTTTGATGAGTTTCAGTGGCTTTTAGAAAATCTGGATAATGACTGTTACGAATGCTACTGAGTGTGATTTTTGGTTGGGGTTTTGTTTGTTTAGGGTTTTTATCCCCCCCAGTGAAGGAGAGTCTTGTAGAGGAGGCATTTGTGTGATTCTCTTGAGAGCTTGGGTTGGCTCCTGGCTCCCCCACAGACTTCTTGTAACTTTGGTTTCTTCTTCCCTCTGAGGTGAGAAAAAGAGAGCCATGGCTGGTTCTGGAGGGTAAATCTTCCCAAAAAGAAATTGTGCCCCTGGAGGGCACTGTCCTAATCAGACCTTATTGTCCAGAGGAGGGAAGCTTGTCCTTCCCAGTCCAAAGGGAAAACTGGGGATGATGTTGTGCGGACTCAAGACTCTCCTGAGCACCTCTTGGCTCACCAGCAGCAGATGGAGCTGCTTGCCAAGAACCCAAGGAGGAGATGAGGCAGTGCAGGGCTGGCCAGGCTCACCAGGGAAAGGGCTGACAGAAGGGACAAGGCTTGGAACCCTGGGACCACAACATTTATTGCCCATCTCTGGGAGCCCCAACAGCAGCAAGACATCATCTCTCTTTATGTGACCGCCTCCCAGTTGCTCTTGCTGTCCTAATGACCCTCGTCCCCCCCACTCATGGCTGCCTCTGCCTGTCACTTGACCCTGGGTGGTGACAGAGGTGAGCAGCACTCAGGGGAGGGGGTACCAATGCTTTGTTTCCTACCTCTGCTGCAGACACCCTCCCCAGCCCAGCCGAGGGGTGTTCAACTCAGTCCCTCTTGAGATTACAGCCATATTTCTCATTTTCATGACTTCATCCTGCTGATCACTCTCCAACCAGCTGGTACTCCTCCGTCATTTCCAGGAGATGAGGTGCACAGGTATCAGAAAGCTGCATTTTTATTGGGTTCCCAAATTCATTGCCTTGCATTTCACACCAGTGAATTTTATCTCTCCCTGCTTACCTCAGTCCCCAGGATCATGAGCTTCTGTTTTCATCTCTCTCCATGTACGTATCGGCATTGCCTCTAAATTTTGCCTGTAGCAGATTTTGTCAGGCATTTTCTGTGCCCAAGTAATTAACAAAAATATCGGTGTCCAAACTGTCTCTTAAGGAACTTTAGTAATAATTTCCCCCCCTCCTGATCCCTACCTTTGCAGCAGTACGTGTTTCCATCTCCCCTTCTCACTGCAGCACATTTACAGTTCGTTTGGTTTCCACCCTTCCCATCTGAGCTAATCTCTCAGAGGTTGTTTAATCAAGTGCTTTCTTCCAGCCACTGTGGATGAGCTCTACTGCACTCTCTGCATCTAGAAAGACAATTACGTTCCTGAACTAACTTTGATAAGTCCATACTGCTCGTTATATCATTTATCTCCATTATACTTTCCTTAAAAATCTGATCTTAAATCTTACATGTCTTTGAGGTCAGACTTGAGACTGACTTTACTCTTTCTCTTTCTTCTCTTCCCTTTAAACTTGCTGTTTTCAGCCATGTGATGTCATTTTTGGCTAGACAGATGAGCTTAAAATGCTTGTTGCTGCCCAGAGGTGTCACATGGGATTCAGGAGGGGAAGCGGATCCTTTAGTCTGGTGGATGTGAAACTCCTGGAGTTTAGGGTCAGTCTGACTCCTTCTCTTGTTTCCATGCTCCTCCTCTCGTTTTCCTCCTTTTTCTGGTCCATGGTGGCATCAGCACTGTCTTACAAGAATGGGGCTGAGGACAAGCATGTCTGGTTTTGTTTCTGTGTCTTCTTGCCTGTTTCTCTGTGTTTATGCCCGTGCATGTGCCAGAAGTGTGATTTTCTGCTGGCTTTAATGCTCCTAAACAGCACTGGCAATTTCGGCTTTCATCACTGCAGCTCTTCTCTGTAAAGACACATCTTTCTTCTCCAGCATCTACTTTATATCAACCCTTGTGTTCTCTCTGCTTGTTTCTGTTACTGTTCTTGGGGTATTCTAGAGAACTTTCCTGCAGACATTTCTCCTGGATGGTGGGGCAGATGCCAATCATCCTGCCATGCAGGGCAAGGACATCTGAAGCCTTCACCATAATAAAGTTGTCTCAGATGCTCCTTTCACTTCTCTGAACAACCCATCCTGACTTTTTAGAGATGTGCTCTGGAAATGATGAAATTCAGTTGCAATCTTCTTCTGCTTTATCCCTCTGTGTAAGCCCTGCTCAGCAATAACAAAAACATCTCAATATTATCAACCCTGTGCTCAGCACAACTCCAAAACCCAGCCCTACACCAGCCACTGGGAAGAAAAGTAACTCTACCCCAGCCAAAACCGGCACAAACCATTGCAGTGACCTCCTCTACTTCCCCTCTTCCGACTCCAGTACAAGAACACCAGGTAACAGTATTATGAAATCTCGGTTCTAGAGGACAAAATCTTTCTTACAATGTCATCTTTTCTAGCAAACTCCTTCTAAGGATAATCGAAACTAGGTCAGCCCAGGTCTTCTAATAGACTTCTCATGATTTCTATTCTTTCACCTTAGGAGAGCATAAAATCCAGCAGTGAAAAGTTGAATTCTCTGAGTCTGACATTGAAAATCTAGGCTGAAAAAACCCCCCTACGTCCACTATAAATTTAGGAGTTCTCTTGTACCACTGTGACCCCTTTGAGGAAAACAAGAGGAAAATGTGTGTTTATGCTTACTTTTTGTTTAGCCCCCTTTGTGTATTAATAATAACTTCTATTAATATGTTGAAATCTCTAATGGTGCCCCAAATCTGTGGAGTCCAGAAAATCATCAATAACATTTTTGTACAGAAAAACAGTATTTCTCCAGATAATATTTGGAGATCAAGTGGGATTCAGGTCAAAAGGTAAGGCACCTGTACCCAGGTGTCTAGGTGTCTGTATTCCTTTGTGAGCACCACGGCTGAGATCCCATGGTAGGAAATGGAACCAACGGATCCTGGAGAGCTCTCCAGCTCACACTGTCCTGAACACCCAGCTGGGATTCAGGTTTCTCACAGAGTTGTCTGAAGGGTTTGGGCTGCCCTAACACGCCCAGCCTGGCCTGCAGAGAGTGGTGAGACCCTTTCAGATCCTGTTCCATGTCTGCCTGCACCACCCAGACCTCACAGGAGCTTGAAACGGCAGCAGATGCTCACATCCAGACAACTGAATCCCCTCTGTGTGTTTGCTCAGTTGAACCTGCCTGAAAAGTTCCCAGATATGAAGCCCTTTGGTTTGCATTAGTGGTGGATCAGCAGATGTTTGCAGCTGGAGCTGGCAAGGCAGTTCCTATGGCACATGTTGATTTTGATGCACTTGGGCTGAAATGCAGCTGAGAAAAACAGCAGCAGAGCTGTGCTCTGGCATCCTGGGGCTCACAGGGTGCCCAGCTCTCACTTATGGGCAATCTTGGCAGCAGAACAAATGGGTATCAAATGACCACAAGTACATTTTAACCTGCAAATTAATTGGAAGTTTCTAATTATCAGGATTGTAATGCTCCCACTGCATTCCCAGCAGAACAGTACCAAATGCTTTTGAGACAAATTAGTTTACTAAACTGATCCGAAGACAAGGTTGCCGTGACTCTGGATGAAAAAGCTTCCTGATGTAGGAAGGCTCTTTATTGTCTCTGCAAAGTGGGACACACAGGACTTCTAAGCTCTGTGTTTTACAGGGAAGTCTGGGGAGCCCACAGGTCAAAGTTGTTTCTTTGCTTCATAACGGTAAAAATGATCTGGCATTCCCTGGGTGGGTTTTTTTGTTGTTGTTATTGTTTGTTTGTTTGTTTGAACTTAATTTTGTTCAGTACTTTCTATCTAGATAGAAAGCTTGAAAATTCATCTGCTTTATGAACCAAAAAAAAAAAAAAAAATCAGAAGTGACAACTTTTTTATACAGGAGAAAATCCAATATTTGACTCGCTCAGGCTGTAACCATAAATAAGAGTGACCAATTGTTTCACCTGTTCTTATACATTTACTTGATACTTCTCTGCTCCAGTGAAGTAAAACATACTGAAAATAAGTTTAAAGCATAAATTAAATCAGTTATTCTTGTGGCTCATAGAACTTGTGAGTCTTCTGTGGTGTCACAAAAATACTGAGGAAGGAATTTCTTGAAGGGAACGCAGTGGGAAGAACCTTTTGATGGATGTCATTCACAGGGGCTTGTACAGGCTTTCATTGATTTCAGTTTGTGGGAGTGCATCTCATTCAGATGAGAATAGAATTGAAGCTGAAAAAAAAAAAGAAATAATGGTGCTGAAGAAATTCTGTGAAAAATATGAATTCTACTGTCAACGGGAAGATTTAAATAGCAAATGGTTCAGTTATATTCACAAATACTGTTCTTAAATGGAGTTAACTGCAAATTTCAATATTATTTCCACATCTTGCCCGTTATAGCATTTTCTGAACCCATTCATCTTTGATTCCTGTGGAATTATCACAGTCCACATGATTTTCCTTGCAAGGTTTTTAAGAGGTAGTCAACAATAATTTCCTTGACCCTTTTCAGTAACTATTGAACCTATTTCAATGACATTTAGTAGCAAAAGGTGCTGTTTAATAGAGTCATTCCTTCAGAAAGGCTCCAGATAAGCAATAGTCCTGTGCTGAATGCAGAAGTAGGTTAAACATTTTTTTTTTTTCACATGGAGGTATGAAAAAAAAAATTAAATTGTTCAACTCAAAATTCAGCTGAAAATGATAAACATCTCAGAAAAAGCAGAGGCCCCGTAGCTTTAACTGCTTCTATTTTTTGTTTTTTCTTCCTGAAACCACCTACCATCTCTGTAGTCTTCACGGCTCAGTCTTGGTCTCCTGAGATCTGAGACCATTTTGGAAGCAACAGTAGGTTGCATGTTTAGAGATGACTTATGCTGGGCAGCCTACAAGGACCTGGAAGCCTCAGCTCTCCCCTCTTTCTGGTGGTCAGTTGAAACTCTGCTTGTTTAAAAATGAAAGAAGCTAAAGAGAGTTTGGTGAACAAACACACCAAAATAACAATACATGATAACATTTAAAAAAATACTTCAGGTTAGGAGGCTTGCCCAAAAGTGGTAAAGCCCATAGGAGACTGAGATATAGATGAACTTGGATGAGGCCATGGGAGGAAAACTGGAACAGATTTTTTGTCAATCTTCACCTTAATGTATCCTGGGGAGCACCTTTACTTGGGACTCAAAAGAAGCTTCATACCAAAATGAAGTGCTGGCAGAAAACCTTATGGAAAAAGCTTGGAAAATGAAGAATTACACTCAGGAAGGGGTGCTATTTATCATTGTGAAGCCAAGGGAGAATCAGCTGAACCATTACCAGTGGTGTATTTTCCTCCTTAAATATGGCTCACTATCAGAAAACCAGGAGGTGCTGAATTTAGTACCAACTTTTATAAAAATGGCTGGGGAGAGCAATGCAACAGGGAGTTTAAATCTTGGTAAAATTTAATAGAATCTCCCAGTTTCTGGCACCCCATGCCTGATGTGCCCCAAAAGGCAGGAACATCACCCGTGTATCTTTTCAGAGCCACGTGCAGATCTCAGTCTGGATTCCAGGCAAAACCAGCTCCAGCCCCTCAGTTTGTCTGCAACATCAGGGCCTTGGTGAAGCTCCATTTGCTCAGCTCTTGGTCATCTGCTGCCCTCTTCCACCTGCTGCAGCAGCAGCCAATCTGACACCCATCTTCCACCCTGTTTCCATCCTTCACCTCACACACAGACACCTTCAGCTTTGGGGTGTCAGGGAAACCCTTGGTCTGGGAGAAGGTCACTCGTCTTTGGGAGCTGCATCTCGCAAAATTATTTCTACAAAATGTTATTTTAATTGGTAAGTACAGGTAAGTGACAGGACGTGTGACCAGCATAAATATTTCCGAGTAAATATACAGGGGGCAGAAAAATCAAGTAGTATGCAGAGATCATTTAGAAAAATGATGATTGGCTTCAGAGTATTAGTGAAGCAGAAAATTGGCTTGGAACATCATTGTTAGCAGCTATCTTGAGAGCTTTATCAGTGTATATCACTATTTCCTTTACAAATGAGCCGAGGGATTAGCTTGCACTAAGCAGACTAAAGACACGACAGATTCCATTTAAGAAAGAGCAGAGGACTTTTCTAGGGTTTTAAAAATGGACTTTCTTGTTCACTTGGCTGTTGTCAATGAACAGCTTCTGGAGCTGCGCATACCTGGCTGCTCCCCACAGCTCTTTCCTCCCTAAGAACACTTTATATCCATTCTCTCAGTGGGGAATGCTGCATTTAACCAGTGGGATCTGCAGAAAGGAGGTGGGAAAGGCACCTCATTCCCACCATGTTTGGTTTGACAGGCCCATCTACACCTCTTTTTCACTCTGGATCCAGACACTGTTTACACTTTGCCGCCGTCCCCTCCACACGACTCCGAGTGCGGTGTCTGCCACGTAGCAGCTCCGTTCCCTGCGCACGGGAACGTGCAGCTGCCTCGGAGAGGGATGCGTGGGAATCCTGCTATATCTTTAGCCTTAGAGATGATAATTTGCAATCACAGCCACATCCCAGCCAAGGAGCTTCACCACACACGTTTGGAAAGAAGCCGGGCTGCAGCTTGTGACAATCGTTCATCTTCTTTTAATCACTATCTCAAATCCTTGAGAACCTTTTAATAATTCTTTGTTTACAGTTGAAGACAGGAACGCTTGGGCACATCGTCCTCTTTTGAGTAAACAGACCACTAATTAAGTTTGCTTTGAACCCAAAGGCACGGGTTTGCAGAGTCCTTCCAGCCTGACTGAGCATCTCCATCCCTGGAAGTGTTCAAGGCCAGCAGTGGCAGGCAGAGCACAGGTCCTGCAGGAGTCCTGTGCCCTTCCAGAGGGGAGGTCAGGCAGGGCACTGAGGGCGTTGCAAACGGTGCCTGTGAGAGGCAGAGGAGGTGACAGCGTCCTGGGTTTTATGTCTGAAATGTTTTCTGATGTGACTCGTGTCACCATATTATCAGCCCCCCAGCATGGAGCAGCTTTCCCCAGCTGACACAGCTCCTGTTCAGAACTCACCTACCTCTTGGTATCTCGGATGGCCATAAATACCAAGCTGTGTACATCTCAGATGCTTTGCTGTCATTTTCCTTTCTGAATCTTCATTCCTGCTCAGAACCTCCTGCACTCCTCTATTCCTCATTGGCAGGGCACATAAATTAAATTCATTCTTTGACTTATTGCCTTCTTTCCCCATTGAGCTGGAAGCTTGAAGAGCCAAAAGATGATTGAATATTTGCATGCATGAACAAAAGGCTGGTCAGAGCAGTGTGTGGAATAGGCAAGTACATTCTGAGAGTGGCAGGAGGAGAGCTGCTGCCTTTTCACAGCGGGCTGAACTGTGAGCTCCAGTTCTCTGTGTGCCTTGGTTTACAGGATCCAAACAAAATTACCATCAGCAAGCAGAACAGCTCTCATTTTTGTAGCCTCTGGGTCAAACAAAACCACAGTGCTGAGCTGTTTGGGTTCAGCCAGTCATTCTGTACCATATTTGTGTCTGTATTACAGAACTGGCTGAGCTGTGCCACAGAATCACGGAATCACAGAATTGCTGAGGTTGGAAGGGACCTTTAGAGATCATCCATCCCATTGCCCCCGCCAAGGCAGGGTCACCTGGAGCAGGTGACACAGGAACATGTCCAGGTGGGTTTGGAATTTCGGCATTTCCCAGTGTGGATGAACCTTCTTGAGACAGTTGAAGGGTGGCATATGAGAAGGAGCAAGGAGACAGGTGGCTCGGAACCTGCTGTGCCACGTGCATTTGCTGGAGTTTGTTCTTATTATGACACCCAGGGCAGCACCTTCCACCTGGAAGTGATGTAAAAATCAGCGTATTTGGGAGCCCTTCAGGCTGCTGATCATGACAAACAGGAGGAAGAGGAGCCGTGTGGTTGCTGCAGAAGGGATTAGGGGAGATAAGAGCCAATGCTGCATTATGTTGTGTGAGACGAAAATATCTATTCATGGCCTGAGGGCCTTAAAAATGTAAGGGAAGCTAAGTCAGATTAGACCACCCAGCCCAGAAATTTACCTCTAACAGAGGCCAACAGTGAACACCTCAGGAACTGCAGTAAGGCTTCCCCAGGACGCTGTGCTAGACTCCAGTTACTTCTGCCTCATGGAACTGCTGGACCAGAGATAATGACCTTAATGAATATTGCTCATTACTTTTGAGATGACGCTCACAGATCCTCTCAGTCGTTTCTCTCCCTGACTGAAGAGTCCTTGTCTAGTAAGAAAATTTTTCTACAGGAACCTTACTACGTTTCTGATCATCCCATCACTCTTTTCTTTAGTTCTTCAATTTCTACAATATTAAATTTATGTGCTACTAATTTTCACATCCTCTGAGCCAGAGGATCAGATCTGTCTTTGATGTGCTAGCATAGCCTGTTTGTGTTCTTTGCTCCTTTTCTAACCATTTCTTATCAATGTACCCTTTGCACCAAGCTGATATTTTCACATAACCTCATATTATAAACCCAAGATTTTGCTCCTGGTTGATAAAAGCTCACAGCCCATCATTATACAAGCAAAATTAGGATTACCTTCCCGTATGCATCACTTTACATTAATCTCTAGAGACTTTCATGTGCCATTTCATTGCTTGGACACCTAGTGGCACACAGTGCTTTTGCAATTATTCAGCTAACTCATATCTACTAGCCTGAATTTGTCATCCTGGTTACTGCCCTGGATTGACTTCCTAAGGTTCAATTCATAAACACTCAAAGCAGTTTAGTCTGGGTGTGGCAAGTCTGATACAGCAGAATACAGATGGGTCTGTTCACCACTTACACTCATCCAAAGGCAAAATTCAAAGCCTCAAACTCTAAGATCTGTACCTCACCTCTGACACTCTAATTTTGTGCTTCAACTTCAGCATCCCTTGATGTGAACATGATTTCTGTCATCAACATGTGGCTTTTAGACAATAATATAAAACAACAAGAGGCTTGAACCAAAAGGCATGCCATGCAAGAAGTCTCTTCTTACCCAAAATTGTTCCAGCAATTCCCCTCCAGCAATTTCCCTCCTCTTCCACTTTCCTCTGGATACATCACAACAAACATGTTTATTTTTGACACAGCACATATTCTCCCACTATTCCCTCAGCTGTGTTTGTTTTCTACCTAAAAACTGGTACTTGATCTTTTAAAGAAAAGATGCCTTCAGTAGAATTTTTTCTCTGCAAATCTGTCTTAATCTATTGTTGCCTGCAAAATAAACTACTTTAGCAGTATTCCCCTGACCCCTTAGATTGAATCCTCCAGTCTGCCCATGGCTGCCCCAATTCAATATCTCCAGCTCCTACAGATGCATCTCTTGCTTATTGCTGTGCTGAGATCATGCACAGCCCAATGGCTGGGAAAAGCTTTGTTTTCTCTTCTGCCAGGCTTATATCATGCTCAGTATTTGCCCATCACACCACTTTCTTAGGAAATGCAATATGAATCTTCCTCTCCTGTGCCTCTTCAGCCGGAGCACCAGGGGTATCTGAGTCACGCCAGATCTATGATGGATTCTTTGGTTTCTCTTACATTCTTTTGGGGTGTGTACTACTGCTGCTGAGAAATGCACACTCTCCTCTCCAGATATGAGCAGCTTGACATTTGAACAATGAATTATGTTCCCTTGGTCATTTCCCAGGCAATTTCTCTGATGAAACTGTCAGGCCTTGGCCTCTGCTCCCTCTAAGCAAGCAGCAGCCTCATGCAATTTGCAGAAGGTATTGTTTTCCTTCCTTTGAAATGCCTTTCCTTGCTCATCACCATACAACCCTTTTCTCATTAGAATAGACAATTTCTATTGTGATTTCTCATCCCCTGTCCTTCCCTGCATAACGACAATTTCATTACAAGGCCCTGTTTCACCCTGCAACGCTGAGATTGCTGGAACAAGTCCTTCTGCTACATGGTCAGAGCATGGGCTTGTGCTGTATCTCATTTTCCTGAAGCTTGGCACGTCCTGGAAATTACTCTTGTCTGTGTGTGGATGCAGTGTGCGTGCAGAGCTGGGAGACAAACGACTGTAAGCAGCAAAAGTCCTGTGGGAGATGCACATCACTGAAGCAATGGTATCAATAACTCTCAATGAAGTAGTGACTGAGTCCTTTGAAAATGGTCTTGATTTGGCATCCTCGAAGCCCTTCTGCTGCAGGGAAGAGTGATCCCTCCCTGGAAAGCACAGAAACAGAGGTATTCGAGGTGTGTGATACCCACATGTGCGATGCTGAGGTGTGGATCACAGGGCTTGGAAGCTCTTCCAGAGAGCACAGAATTTATCCCACTGCCCTGAAAATGGATCAACTGTACATAAAATCCTGGCAGCTGTCCCTAAATCCATCCCAAGGAGAAGGCTCCTCTGCCTTCAGGCACACATTGCCCATCAATGTTGCCCTTGCTTGTTCTTCCAGAGACACACAGAGCCCATTATTGTCCCCTCTTGGCATTTCAGGTTGTACTTGAAAACTTTTTTCTGGTTTTGCACAGGTTTTAAGTTCTGTACAGTCGTCCAGCTAGAATTCCCCAGTGCCTCTCTGTAAAGTGATGGGCACAATGCACACCATGATCAAAATGTCTGGGGTCCCTTTGCATCACAGTAGTACTGAAGGAATCACTTAGTGTTCCAGGTTGATATTTTCTCTTTCCAGGAGATCCCACTCTCCAAGGGCTCATATTCAAACAAAATCTTTCTCTCCTCTCCTTCCTTCCCAGCTGGCCTTTTCAAAGCTGCCTGTGGAAACGCATGGGGCAAATTCTGTGACCCTTCAAGTGATGGCTCTGAACAGGCTGATGAAGTGCAACCAAAGATGATGAGAGCTTCAGTAACTGATGATGCACCATTTCTTCAGGGGATGGCATGTTGGTGTGTCTGCACACCTTGAGCTGCATGCTTGGAAGATGCTAAAATGTGTGAAATCCCTCAGGAAAAAAAAAATTGAAATTCTCTTATTATCTTCTCTTCAAAATGCCCAACATCCATCAGACAAGGTGAGTTGTGCTGGTGTCTCCATGGGGAGAGCTGCAGGGTCAAGGCAGAGCTGTGCTGTCTGAGGCCACTGACTGCTTCTGAACGGTTTTCTCTTCCCATCTCTCTTATTTATTTGGTTTAATATTGACAAGCAATGCTAGAGCGTGAGGAGAGATAATAGAACTCCCCCACTGAGAGAGAGGAATTCCCTGTGGTCTTCTCTAAAGTTGTTTTCTTTTCCTAAGTGCCTGTGAGAAATGTATGGAGGTGTTTTACCTCCTAATACTTAGTTTTGTCTAGGAACTGTGAGCACATATAAAATCAGGAGCCAGGTATATGATAGCAGCCCTTTTTCATTTTGGGATGTGCTTCTCTAATAAAAGTGCTCTTCCTATGGGTGGGTCAGCAAATTTTAGCCTTTGTGATGCCACCAGTTTGCAAAGTGATCACCCACGCCAGGCAGAAAGCAATGGCCCCACAGGTTTGTAAAATTGTCCAGTTTGGGCTGGTCTAGAGTGGGTTCAGAACTCCAGCAGGTACTTTTCCTCACCATCAGCTCTCTGGCAGTGCTGATGGTGAGGGGAGGTGTCCAATGTGCAGGAGAGATGCTCAGGTGGACCCAGTGCTGCTTGAGAGATGGACAATGGCCTGGAAAGGGGGTCCCACCTCAGGCTACCATTTTGGTAAGTTTAGAGTTTCTCTGTCCTTCCCACCGCTGTCAGCTGCCCTCAGCACATTGAACCAGACGTGGGAATGAGTCTGATGGCTGGGCCATCCCTCTGCACAGCAGCTCTCCTTGTCCAATTAATAGCCAATAATTTACAGGGAGGGCACCTTACAGGCCACCAGATCAAAGAAAACTTGACTCTGCAGAGGAATGAGAGAATCCACAAAATGCAGCTATATCTGCTGTCCCCCAGCTCCTCAGAGCATCCCTGCACAGGGCACTTTCTGCCCCAGCTCTGGCTGTACAGGGCACTGGCACAGCCCAGCTGTGCTGCAGCCACAGCTGGATCCTGGTGGACATTCCTTCTGGTATTGAAATGCCCACCAGTGGTGCTCCAGGGACAAGGTGCATTTCATTACCTGCCAGAACTGCATCTCCCTTAGCGAGGATACAGGTAGATTTTCAGTAAACACCCCTCCAAGTTGGTGTAAATGACTTTCATTAATGTTCCAGATGATTTTTAGGCAAAAAATATGCACAAATTCCTTTTTATGCAGAAGATTTCAAGGGGATCTGCAACAAAATTTAATTCAAGAGGTGTCTTCCCTTGGTCTGTCTGTGGCACAGCAGGGAAGAGAGCAAAAACCTTCCAAACCTGAGGTGAACCAGTAAATGTCCATTCCATTTTCTACAGGAAAGCAGCTTTTCTCCAGGCCGGAGGACGACTGGCTGACAGATCATCCAGGCAATGTTTTCAACAGAAGTGGCTTTAAACTGGGTTTAAAACTGCTTTTGGAAACACACCTCAAATCACAATGCAGGCAGTGTCTTGGTAGCTATACAACTGCACATGTGTTTTGTGCACCCCCGGAAAGAAGCCCCTCCAGACCCCATCACAAGAGGACGAGCAGGAGATCTCCTCTCCAGCCCCTCACTCCCACCACTGGGCTCTTCCTTCTCCTGCTGCTCCGCTTCAGCACCTCGGGGCATTATTTTTAAATAACACTTCTAATGCTCCAATTTCGCAGGTTCCTGGTGTATAATTAGAAGTCCTGACATCCTTGTCTTCTTCCTCCCTGGTGCCATGGGCCTGCTGAGAGGAGGAGAGAGGCTTTACTCCCAGTCTCATGGCAGAAGCAGCGGCAGGCCCTTCGCCAGGACAATACATCTGTCAGCATCCATCAGCCTCCCCGTAATTAGCTCCGAAGATAACTGCTTCCCATCTCCCAGAGAGGCCAACACCTCTGTGTTTACTTCTCACTGGAAAAAAAATTCCTCCCACAGCCACCTGAAAGTGCCTGCGAGCCCAGAAAAGTGCAAATTCACAGCGACGTGCAAATCTCCGCTTAATATCCCCCAACCTGACATCACCATGCTTCCCAAACAGAGCTGTCTTTGGCAGGGGATGCACAAAGCTGTGGCACTGCAGAGCCAAAGGGCCACTCAGTTAGAAGAGTCTTCAAACAAAGACATGGCACAAGGGCTGTATTTTTAAAATTCGTATCTTTTCGTTTTTCTCCCCACAGAATGGATTATTGCAATTGAGTGTTGCTGGGAATGGAATGGGAAATAATTGGGGAGCAGGAGGAGGTTTCGCACAACAAACTGAGGCAAGTTTTGCAGCAGAGCTGAACTCCGGGGGCTGCACAGCTCCCATCTGGTTCCCTCGTTTTCACTTCTCTTTCCTGTCCTTCTTTCTGGGAATGGGCTTAGCCCAGTGGTGGAGCAGCCACGGTGGATGCTATGCTGTAACTCAGACTTGTGTTTATTTTGCCTCTGCCACCCATTGTCAGAGATTATAAGCATTGATTACAGTTTTCAGATGTCCAAAAGACAAAAAAGGCTCTCTCATATATCTATATATATATATATANTGTGTTTATTTTGCCTCTGCCACCCATTGTCAGAGGTTATAAACATGGATTACAGTTTTCAGATGTCCAAAAGACTTGCACAAAAAAGGCTCTTTTATATATATATATATATTTTTTTTTTTAGCATCTATATGACAAATTATTTACAGCAGTGACTACAGCCCAACTGAGCTTCCCCCAAAAAGTTGAGGAAAATTTTACCACTGTCTTCAGGGCAGCAGAACCCAAACAGAGCCTTTGTATCCAATGCATACCAGTGAAAAAAGTTCTACTGTTTTCTACCTGGATTGGACTGTACATTTTTATATTGTGGGTCTTAACACTGTCTATTCACATTTTAATTTCTTTGGGTTTTTTTTCTTAATAATTGCTTTTGTTACTGTGTTTGGGGTCTTTTTACCCAAGATGACATTTCTTTCCTCCCATTCCCGTTTGTGTGTATAAAGCACTTGGTAAAATGGTGTCTGGGATGGATGATGGTGATGTTTGGAGAGACCGGAGTGGCTAAACCAGGTAATATAAGGAAGAAAGGGAAGGGTGGGTTTGGGATTTAAGGTTTAGGGATCTTCCCTGCGTTGCCTGTATAGAAGCAGGTTTGGGTTTGAGGATGATTGAGGAAGTTTATTCCTATTTTGCCCTTGGAATCCTAAAAGCTGAGGAACTGAATGGCTCAGATGTAACAAAGATTGGCTTTCTTCAACACACTTTTCCTGAGCCTGGAGTGTTAGCAACTCTTTTTGGCTATAAATCTGAGCTGTGCTGAGATTTCAGCCACACTGAGGATTTTCGTTGCAAAGACCTGTCATAGTGCATCTACAGCTCCCCTGAAAACACTCCTTTACTTCATTCGAATCAAAGAAAGCTTATTACATATTTTTTGTAATGGTTAAGTTTTAAATTGGCTTTGCACCGTGCTTTGGAACACCCATTTTCTGTGTTTACAGATACCAGGTTATGGTGAGAGGATGGAGGTGTCTGACCACATTCGCGTGTTTGTGCCTGAGAGGGAGGAAAATGTGGTTATGCTGTTGCTGCAAAACTCAGTCTGGGGGTAATTTGTGAATGCATTGGTAGTTTATTTCCCAAGACCATCAGGGATGGCAGAGTGTAAGTTATTTCTCTACCCGAGTAACAAAACCTAAGTAGCCGTGAGCTATTTATCAGAGATTCATTATCAGTTGATCCACTTTTCAAAGGCTGGCTTATATTTCCACACCTGCCATCTTTCTCCTTTCCTGTGTCTTATAAAAATATCCTCAGTTAGGTAATCTTTTTGGGAGCTCCAACCAATAAAAGATCTTTGCAGAACTTTGCTGGTTCTATGAGCATAGCAGCATCCTGGCTTTATAACTTGAGATAATTTCTCTTCTATTTCTGTCTATTCCTGGCAAACAACAGTGAAACTTTCAAGGACTTTTAGAGATAATCACTATTATTACTAGAAAACACATCTGTCCCACGGAATGATTGATTAATGCTTAGGTAGATTTCTGGGAACGTTCACTCTGTGTGTTGAGGTGAAAGCTATGTATCAGTAGCTTGTCCCAGCTCCTAAAAAGGAATAAATGAGTTTCTGGTGAGATGATAGAAAATATCTGGATTCCAAGAAGCTTTTGTCAGGATGGGCTTTCAACTCCTTAAGCTCTGCAATCAACCTAAGGTTTTTTCCCCCACAAAGCATAGGATTCTATTTTAGCTTTCATCTGCTCTCACCAGTCAAAATTCAGTCCCACCTGTAGAAACTCCATATTGGGAGAGTCTAAGCAGATTTTCAAGAGAATCTGGGTAATTCTGGAGACTAGCTGCCATCCTGTCTTCCGTGCTTTTATCCTGGCAGTGCAGATGATCTTCATGTATAAGTAAACAGAGTCAATATTCCAATATTCCTTCCACTGCTAGCCAGCAAACCCACACGCTTTGAATTTCAGAATGAGTCTTTTGCGGCTGGCAAGTCTGTGCTCGTAACAAAGGTGCCAAAAATTCTGCGTTATCTTGAAGTTTTGCCTTCCACTTCTGTGATCCCATTGATTTCAGGACCGCTAAGCCGAGGGAGGAAAAAAATCCATCAAGCTAATTCTTGAAAAAACGCACTGAAAACTCTCAGGCAGAAGCCAGCTCAACAAAGCTGTGCCCGAGGATCTATCAATATTGAAACCTTGTTGTAAAAGTGGATTTTTCTTCTGTTAAAATAACAAGATATAACAATAAATACACAAAGGAAGTTAAAGGCACTGATGAGCCGAAGATGTTGCTGTGTGCCATTGGGAACATGGCACTGAGAGGATCCTGGCCTTTATTTCTGGGCAGTTTGGATTCTCCAAGATACAAAACCTCTAAGAGATGGTACACAAATGATGGCAGATTTACTCAGCATGTATCCCATATTGTAAAAATCATGGTCCTTTTCAGATAGAAAGGCCAAAAAAAGTTAATTAAGTGGACATTTAATCTCCTTTTTTGGTCTTTTTACAAAGGAGCAAAGGAACGAGAGGGACCAGTCAGGAGACATCCTGAATTTGGAGATGGGTTTTCTTTTCCCATTTCCACCTGGTTTGTTCCCTTCCCATCCTAATTCTAGATGGAAAAAAACCCCTAGAAAAATGCTGCAGAGTCAAAGACTTGAACATACCTGCATGGTTATAAAGCAGGTTGTGTTGTTACCTTTTGCATGGCTATATCAGGCAGTGACAACTCACAGGAATGCTCATGAGCCAGGAGTATTTAAGAATAAACAGGACAATACTTGTAAATAGTTCATGTAAGTGAATATGTGCAACAATTTCCATGGGAAACCCAAATCTCTCCTTGGCCATGACAAGAATGGCTCACTGCTCCTTAGGGATTAAGGAAAGGAGGATGGTTTTCCACCTGCAAATGAGTCAGGGCAGGAGGGGAACTGGATGGGGACTGGCTTTAGTCCCCAGCTCTCCAGGCAGTGACCCATAAATCTGGTCTGTGCAGACACAGGAGGAGGGTTTTATGAGCCCTTTGCAGGCTGTCCTCCCTGGGAAGAACATATTTGGGTTCAGAAACCCAGGGTGGATTTCCACAGTGCAATCAAGACCCTGAAAAACTTTGCTCCAAAGGACAGAGCTGTGACAGGATTTCTTTACCCTAATGGGGAACCTGGTGCTGTTACCCTCATCCCTCTCCTCTGCTCCTTATAGCATCACATTGACCTTGGCTTAGGTGAAACCTCAATTCCTCTTCCATTGGGGCTGAGACTGTCAGGAACCAGCCAGAAATGCTCCTTGCTGACAGCACTGCAGCTACTGAGCATGGGAAACGAGCTGTCAGCACTGCTGACTGAGCTACAATTATGGGTAGGAAGGAGCTGAGAAATAATGTCAAATCAGTGCGATGCTGTTTGTGCCATGCTCCAATCTGCAAATGAAACAGGAGAGAAATTCTTCAAATAAATGATTTATTTAATGAATTATTCAGCCAGCTTTAATTTACTCAATCAATCAGAAGTCCTCCAGCACCATGGGACATAAATGGACTAATGTTTTTCCAGGCATCAGTACAGAAGGCAATTCCTGGTCAGCAGCACAAGCGCTCAGTGTTTGGGGCTGACAGATGTGTTCCTGGATGTAGCTGAGTCGATGTCTTACCAAAGCGCATTTCAGCTATCCTACCTTGAGATTAAACCCATTTTCTTCTTTGTGAATTGTTTATCTCCCCTGGAATGTCCCTGTAACACACCAGCCCATGTGGGCAGCCAGACAAAGGTCTGTTCTGCAACATTGGCTTGAGCTTTGAGGATGTGCAGGCAGTGGCATTGTTTTGCACCATCCACCTGAGAAGGCAGGGGAGAGACGGGTTCCATCATTTCCTCTTTGCTGTAAGGGGCCAAACCTTTCCTCAAGCTTAGCTTCTGTGTTCAGGCTTTCCCTGAGATCTTGTTTTATAGGAACTCTGTATTCTCCCCCACCGCAGCTCCTGTGCACCATAGAAACACTGACAGTGGTATTTACATCCCACCATGAGCTTTCTGGAGACCAAAAAGCTTCACAGCTGCTTTGTTTGGAAGTGGCTTCTCCTTTTCACCAGAGACTGAACAAGCCACCTCATCTGCTCCTGTTTGTGTGGCACTTTCAATGTGATAAATTACCTCAGCCGTGCCTAACGCAGAAAACTCTCCCTCCTGCTTCCTGACACCGAGGCTACGCTGCTCCAAACGCCCTCCCTCGCCTGGTTTGTGCAGCATTACACCTGCAAAGGGCACACAACAATTCACAGGGCTGTGTTTCATGCAGGCATAGGAAAAGCTTCCTTCACCAGAGAAAGAAGGAGCGCAGTTTTGGCAGCATGATGCGTCCCCCGCCACGATTCCCTGGCCCAGCGCTGCCGATGGGGCCACAGAGGTTCAGTCACGGGCTGGCACAGCTGCCAGCAGGGACTGGCAGGGAGGCATAGCCAGGTTTTATTTTTGGTGTCACACCTGGAAAGTTCAGTGCAGTTCCATAGCTCGGGTCAGCTCATGCACAGCTGCTTGGTTACAGGAGAGTCATCTTGCCACGGGAGCAATCCCGAAATGAGGGATGCCTGCAGTCTCCAGGCAGCTGCTGGTTGCTTGGACTTCTCTCCAAAATCGAGAGTCACGCTGTCATCTTGCTCTTTTCCTGGGGATTAGTTTGGGTATTTGAGCAATTTAGGATAACTCAGCTCCAGCTGGAGATCCTCACAGATGCTCATAACGGTCCCAGGCTCCACAGGCCTCGCTCGTTTTTGAGTGAATCGAGGATCATGGAAAGGTAATGGGCTTCCTAAGAGCTGCTGTGGGCTTCATTGAGAAACTTAGTAAGCGATGTCAACTGAGGACAGATTCACAACCTCAAAGCTCCAAATGACTCACATTCCCCTGCAGACTGAGGGGGGTTTATCAGCTTGCGTTTGATGATGACAGTCCTGGGTCTTATTACCTAGGGAATGTTTTGCTAGCTCCAAATTGCACCAGGACAAACCAAAAATAAGAACATCCAGGAGGAAGGAATGATCAGACTTGGTGTCTGAAGCACAGAGACGGGCATTTCTGCCTTTATGGCTGTCAACAAACCCAATTACTGATTGATTGGCAGCGAATCAGGGTAAATCCGCTTAGCTGGGATTAGATGGAGAAGGTTAATGAAGTGTCTGGAGGTAGGCATTAGATGCTGGTGTTGTCTGGGCAGAGCAGAGTGCAGCTGGCTCCTGGCTGGGGTGCACACCTGCCTTCCCTCACCTGCAGGAATGACTGTGGTGCTTCCCAGGTGGGGCACTGGAGATCCAGAGGACACTGAGGAGGTGGAAGTGGGTCCAGGCAGGATCAGTGAGGGGGCAGGAACAGGGCAGCGGAGGCTGAGCCACTGTAGGCACCGGGGTGTGAGTGCTGCAGGCTGCTTGTGGGTTTGAGGGACAAAACAGAGCTCAAGGGCTTTGTTTGGAGGTCGTCTCCCGATCACTGCCACAACCACAAGGAACAGAAGTGCAGCCATGCTGCAAACAAAGTTGCTGAGCAACCTGATCTCACTGGAGATGTCCCTGCTTATTGCAGGGGGGTTGGACCAGAGGAGATTTAAAGGTCCCTTCCACCACAAATTATTCTATGATTCAATGAAACAACCCCTCTGCACCTTGGAAGTGACCTTCCAGTTTCCTTGATGCTACTGTGCAGTAGCTAAACAGCCTTTGCCACCCCCTGAAAGGAAATTCTGCATTCCAAACCTGGATTGGAACTTCTAGTTTTGTTTATAATTAAGCTGAAGCAAAATCTTTTCTGTAAACCCCAAAGGATCCTTGTTTGTTTCTAACAGATGTGGTCAGATTCTCCACTCTCTGTCACCACTACAAATCAATAGTTACTGTATTAAAGTCACTGGATTCACACAATCCAAAATCAATGCAAAACAGAAAGCAAACAAATCCACGTATTACAGTAACAGGTAATATTTTGCTTCTCCTCATATTGTGATGACTATTCCATATCAAGGGTATTTTTCCCCTCCTCACTTGCATTGAGGCAGAGCCTCTCATCTCCCTTTGCTTTTCCATCCCTCCTCTCTCACACCTGCCCCTTCTCACCCCCACTGGCCAAGGCCGAGCCCATCAGCAACGGTGGTTGTGGCTATGTGATAACATTTAAGAAAGGCAAAAAACTGCTGTGCAGCAACAGCTGGGAGAGAGGAGTGAGAATAAGTGAGAGGAACAGCTCTGCAAACCCAAGGTCAGTGCAGAAGGACAGGGAGGAGATTGCTCTGCAGCCTGTGGTGAGGCAGCTGTGCCCCTGCAGCCTGTGGAGGTCCATGGGGGAGCAGAGATCCACCTACACCCCCTGGAGAACCCCAAACCAGAGCAGGTGGCTGCTGGAAGGAGGCTGTGACTCTGTGGCAAGCCTGTGCTGGAGCAGGTTTGCTGGCAGGACCTGTGGCCCTGTGGAGAGAGGAGCCCAGGGTGGAGCAGGTTTGCTGGCAGGACTCGTGACCCTGTGGGTGACCCAGGCTGAGCAGGTTGTGCCTGAAGGACTGACCCCACGGGAGGTCACGGAGAGCTGCAGCCCATGGGAAGGACTCGCACTGGAGCTCATGAAGGACTGTGTGCCGTGGGGGGACCCTGTGCTAGAGCAGGTGCATGGTGTGAGGAGGAAGGAGCACTGGAGATGAAGCGACGTGAGCAGACCACAACCCCCATTCCCTGTCCCCCTGTGCTGCTTGGGAGGAGGAGTTTGAAGACTGGAGAGTGAAGTTGAGTGCAGGAAGAAAGGAGTGGTGGAGGGAAGGTGCTTTTAGATTTTTTCTTACTTCCTTATCATACTGTGATTAGTTGTCACAAATTAAATTGATTTCCCCAAGCAGAGCCTGCTTTGCCCACGACAGCCATGGCTCCCTGTACTTATCTCCATTCATTTGCTGTATTTTTCTCCCTCCCTGTCCGCTTGAGGAGGAGGCTGATGGAGCAGCTTTGGTGGGCACATGGCATCCAGTCAGGCCAACCCTCTCCAGTGCATTTTGTACAATGTGTTTCTTTTAATCAGAAGTTGCAATTTCCCCTTACTGACAAGGAACAGAAGTGACAGCAAACAGTTCATCCTGTAACATCTTGTGGCCCTGTGCTCTCTTTAACCTTTTCCCTGATGGTGCAGGCTGAAAGATTTGGATGTTGAGGGAAGTTTGTACCAGTGTGAGCTCGTTAGATAAATACTTGCACAAGTGTGTGGATCCAAAGTAGGCTGGAGCTGAGCTTTCAACCATCAGGATCTCCCTTCTTTCCGTAGAATCATAGAATTGTTTAGGTTGGAAAAGTCCTTCAAGATGCTGAGGTCCAACCATTACTCAGCACTGCCAATTCACCTCTAAACCATGTTAGGGAAGAGGAGTTTTTGTCACAGTCTGTGAAAGACCAAAGTTGCTCCAGAGACCTGTTCCCAGGAACTTCAAAAAATGCTAGAGATTAAGTGAGAAGAAGAACTAAAGACCAGAGATTAAAAAAAGGATAATGCAGACTTCTGCCTCCTCCTTCTGAAGAGCTACAGACCCAAGGCCAAGCACCTGGTCTTAATCTGTTCAAAAGGGTTCATAGCAGGCAGGAGTCTGATTCTGCTTCTGCTGCCTCTAACAGATGTCCGAGAGGTGCAGGTAGGACCTCAGAGGAGCCAGGAGGATGAAACATGGCTGTTCCTCTGCGCAGAAGTCCCTTCTCTCCAGAGAAGGTGTCGTGTAACTCGTGTTCCTTTCACTTCAGCCCCACATTTGTTAAAGGTACTGCATGTCTTTCACCTTTGTATTTTTAATAAAGAACATATAAAAAACCCAGCCAATGAACCCTTTCAGTCTCCATCATTTTTATCTCCATTAGATGTGTTACCTGGTTACTTAACCCACACTCTCTTTGATTCCTTTACCATTATTTTCCCTCTATTAGCCCACAATCATTCAATAACAAGCCAGAAGATGAGCTCTTATCTCCTTTTAGAGCCCAGGCAGCTTTATTGCTCTGTAGTGCATATGAGATGTACTGAAATGGCCTTTTCCTCTCCAGGTTTGCATAAGGAGCAGCCTCCTGCTCGCTCAGGCAGTGATTTTCCATCAGTGTGACATTCTCCAGCATTCCCACTCCTGGTTGTCTCTCCCCTGCTCGTGGTTTTAGCAGCAGCTCAGCACTGCCAGGGCAGAAGCCAGAGTGACCACATGGCCCATCCTGAGGTCAGGGTTACCCCTGGAACAGGCTGCCCAGGGAGTTCTTTCCATGGAGAGCAGAACCAGCACTCTTCAACATCTCTTTTCTTAAGCCATCAGAAACGGCAGTTTAAGATCTAATTCTTATCAGCAGGATGATCCTTCCAACCTGCTCCAGCCCTAGGCATGCTCTTGATTTCTCTTCCAGACTGTTTTCATGCTCCTCAAGCAGCACACAGGGGAGGGACTGCTGCAAAGGCAATCTCTTCCCTGAAATTTGCATTTGGGCATCAGCTGTGTGAGCCACTGCTCATTGATCATACTCATGGCACATCTGTAGGGTGAAAATCAAGGCTTGAACCTTTTTTTTTTTAAACTTTGCTTCTTGTTCTACAAGCAGAAGAAGTTCAAAAGGAGGGAGAGGAACTAATCTAACCACAAAATTTATTATTATTTATTATTTCTCAGCTCACAAAAAATACAAACCAATCCATGCCTGCCTGCTTTCTACAAATTCACCAAACTCACACCTGGTTCCCTCAGTCCTCCCACTGTGCTTATTTCTTGTTCATTATTTCTCCAGAATCATTCCCCTGTTTTCTTGTCAACCCTTCCATCCACCCTTACCTCCCATCCTGTGTGTGATGAATTTCCTTTCAACTTTTTCTTCTTAGATTGAGCCTAACAGGATGTGAGAAAAAACTTCCTTGCTTCCCAGTAGTAAACTCTTCTTCCCTTTGCTCCTTGAGCTGTCTGTACTGGTGTGCTGTGGCTAAACTCCCCCCATCTGTCATTGATAAAATCCAGAATTTGCTTCAGCATATTTAATGATGCACAGAAGATTCACTGAGCACTTCACATTAACTCTGCCGTAATTGTTTCTCACAATTACACACTTTTTATTTAAAAAAACCCCAAATGGCAGGTAATCACCGAAACTAAATGCAATTCTGGGAACTTTTGAGTGTTCCAAACTAAAGGCCAGGAGAACCGCAAGCTGTGCATTTCTGCTTCTGCAATCTCTTTGTTCATTTGAGTTCTTTTTAAGACATTATTCTTAATTTCAAAATGCAGCAGCGAATGAAAGTTTGGTTCCCATCTGTTCTTGGCTTCATGGTTTCTGCTTCACGAGACCCCTTCCAGAAATGCTTTAGTTATAGATTCTTGCAGAGCAAGCGTGGGCATTGTCTGCAGAAGCTCTCGCTGTGGCAGCCACCGAGCATTAATAAACACGACACCTCTCCCGTGCTCTTTGAGCAGGGAGGTTTCTGCATTGCCATCCACACCAAACAGGACCCCTGTTAAACAGGTAGAGCTGAGCAGTGATTATCAGGCAAAAGCAGCAGCTAAGGAGTGAACCAGCCTTTGGGTCAACTGGTAAACGCTGTAATGCACATCCCAGCCCTGCGTCTGAACTCAGCTGGGTGCTGTCAGACATTATTTACGGCACCCTTTGGGCACCAGCACAAATTTAACAACAGCAGCTGGATTTCTGAGCACAGGCCTTGTACCCCTTCATGCTTGCAGCAGAATGTCGGTGAGGAGTAACAGAATGATGTGCAGATGACTGAGACTTTTTCCTTTTCTTTGGAACCGCTGTCATGGGAAGAGTTCTAGTGCCACCTCCAAAAGAGGACCAAAGCATTTCTTCTGTGGTGAGATTCCTCATTTTTCCCATTTTAGTGCTATTGAGGCTTTTCACAGCCTTTTCCTTGTGCAGAGTTAGTAATGGCACGCTTGGGTCTGCATGGCATCCAGTGGCATGTGATTTTATCTGACATTTTGGAAGTTGCAGCCGTAGCTTCACCCTTCAGACCTGCATCTCCTTCCAGATGGGGCTGGAAGGAGGAACAAGAAGGGCATTTTCTAGATTGAGAAGCAGTTCTCATGAGAGGAGCCCTTTCCAAAATGATTGCCACTGTCCATAGCTGAATTCCTGAACTCAAGACAGCGATGGGAGCTGGAAGGAGTGCTACTGTGTATTTGGGGTAGTGTAGAGTTAAACTCCAGAAAAACAAGGGGAGTTTGTTCATGTTATCATACGTTATGGCCTGGAGCTCACTCATAAAAGGCTTTCAAGTCTCTTGTTTGTTTTTTTCTGAGTTAAGAAAGAGGGAATTCATAGTTTGGAAACTCAGAGATGTGGGAAACTGAGAGATGCACATACAAATGATAGTCTTTGACAAGGCTTCACCTTGGGGATTTACTTTAGAGATTGGATTTTTTTTTTATGGTTTGCTTCGATTTTTGTCTTTTTTTCCCACCCCCAGGCATTTAGCACATGCCAGCATGGCGTGGAGCCGTGGTTCAGTGGACAGCTTGGGGTGTTTTTGTGAGGAGCAGCTCTCATGTTATTTTCCGTTGCATTTTATGTGTTGGTAGACCAGCAGGTGTCGATTAACAGGAGAATTCAGTCTTGATGTCTTCCAGGCTTGTGCAGCCTTTCTGCCCTCCACACACAGCCCAACCCCCCCTGCAGGAAACCTCCAGGCCATTGTGACCCACGATTCCTCTTGGTGGCTGTACAAAAACCTCAGGAGCTGGGATGGACCAGCCTTAGCTCCTCAGGAGCTCCCACAGGGAGGTGTTTTCCTTGCTGGGTGGAGGGAGCAGCAGCAGAAAGGGTCAGTGGTGAATGCAGCACTCTCAGCTGAGCGAGTCCCACGGCTGGGGATGCAGGATGGGTGAGCCTTGCACTTACTGTCCATGTGGCTGGAAAAAGGAAGGAGGATGTGAGCTACCGTGTTGCTGGACTGTCCTCCCCAGCCATGCCATGAATCTGTGACCACAAGAATCTGGGGGTCTCCATCCCTTTGCCACAGGCTGCCTGGCCAGAGCATGGCTGTGCTCTGCCTGCTTTGCCTGAGTCACCACTCATTCCTTGGTTTCTACAGCAGGAAACTGAAACACTGCTTTTTTACCCCATACTTTTGATCCCCATTTCTTCCCAATTCTGTAAACTTTTGGACCTAGTGAGTCCTTTCCTACTTTTTTTTTTTTTTTTTGCACCTGTGTGATTTTGAGCTGTAACCCAGGCAACTTCTTCAGCTCTGAGAGCTGTTTGAGTGGCTGACTCTGCAGCATTGTCTGTGCTGCATCAGGGCTTTGCAGGGTTGCAGCTCATATTACCGAGTCTGTGGGATGCATGCAGTTATGGAGCATCCCTGGGACGTTGTGGTCACAAACATGGTTTGGCTCCCATGGTTTATAGAGGGGAGGCTGACCTGGGTTACTATTCTGAATTTCCCCATTGAGATTGTAGCGAGCTGGATCTCTACCTGGGAGTGCAAGAACTAAAGTTCCTGATGAGTTTCAGTGGATGTTTGCATTTGTTCTTCCACAGGTTGTCTGGACACTGGAGATGTGTCCCTTTTTTCTGCAAGGTGTCACCACACAGGCATGTAGACATTGTCTCCATATAGACAGCTCATCATCACAGTATGGTTTTTAGTTTCCTAAAACATATCAGAAGGGATTTAAGAGGTTAAGAAAATCCATCTTGATGATATTTGTACTAGTGGCTGGATATATTTCAGCTAAATGAGTTTCCTGCACAACTGAACACACTGACAGAGCTACAAAGTGCTTGGCTCTCAGTCAGTACATCGTAGAATCATTAAGGTTGGAAAAGATGCAGCGTTAGCACTCTGTGGGAGGAGATCCCAGCCAGTGTCCAGAGCTGGCATTTTTTCTGCAAGTCCCATAACATTTAATGTTTCTAAAGTGCCAGATTTTGGAGCAATGGGACTGTACTCTATCCCAGCTGGAAAAATCTCACCTTAATAGACATACAGGAAAGCTTCAGAGGCCAAAATAGAACCTAAAATTCAAAAAGGAGAAACTACCTACAGCCAAAATTGATAAAAGTTAGTGAATACCTGTCGCAGCTCTATAAACTGCAGTGCCTGTGTGTGGCATGACACTGGGCTTAAGTGTCCCATCATGAACCATGTGCAGATATAAACATGGTCCTTGGCTCAAAACATTTTATACTGGTTTTTATTTCAAAACCTATTTTAAGTTGGTGCTATGATTTTTGGCTTCTTGAGATAGCTATGGAGGGTGAGTCTTGTACCCAGAGTGGAACTGCGCTGTTGCTGACACCTGAAAGTCCTGAGCTTGATATCCTGTGATCTCATGATCTGAGATCTGCCATGACAAAAGCCCAGAGACCTGGTGGTGAACAGCTTCAAAGCTCTACTTGGTGTGCTAGGTCATTAGATGCACCAAGGGTTTGAAGGAAAAATCATTTAAAGTTGAATGGAAACACTGGAAAATGTCTACAGGGAGAAGAGAAATAACAGCTCCATGAATTTATTGGGGTTTTTTTAATGAAGCTGAAGTAAAATTTAGAAATGCCATTTAGAACTGCAAAATACAAAGGTGACATTTTGAACACGGCAAAGCAGAGAAATTTGTCTCTCCACTTTAAAAAATGGAGATTTCCCCTGCCAATTCACTCTCCAGCCTCACTAATCACAAAGCATTGCCACCCCCTCCAACCCTGGCGCTGTTTGGGGCCAGTCCTGGTGCTGTGGGATGTGGTGGTGATTTACAGTCCTGCACACAGAGGTGAGGACCCTCAGGGTGGCCACAGGAAACAGAAATCTCACAATTATCTGGCCTCCTCCTTCACCCCATCACATGCAAAAGCCCCCTCCCCTGTGAGTGGGCAGGAGGTGACAGGTTCAGGTGTCAACAGCAGTGGCACCGCCAGTTCTGATGAGCCACCCTCAGCCATCTCTGAAGCACACAGGCCTTCACAAGAAATATTTATGGGTTCAGGGTTCATTTGGGGTTGCCTAGCAAAATGCCACCCAAATCCTCCAACTCCTTCCTTCAGAAATTTCTTTTTCCTGTACATTGTCCACACCCCGTTTCCCTTATCAGCACAATAGGTGAGTAGAGCTGCTTTTCCATCATAAGAGAGAGAGAAAGAAACCATTTAAAAGCAACCCAGGCATACAAACCTCATCTTGGGCTTGTGTGATGAGAGGCTGCCTGGTGCCTGCCATGACCTGGCTGGGAAGGGAAGGGCTCTTCTTCATCATGGCAGTGCAGGAGGTCAGCTGGTCAAATACTCCAGCAAGAGTTGATGGTAACAGGAAGAATCAGACAGAGGGAAAAATAAGGCTTACCAGTTCTATCTGGTCCATTTTTTCACTACTGTAAGTGGGAAGTTTGTTTTGTGAAGGGCAGGAAATTAAATTTGTTATCCTTTGACCCTCTGTTTTGTGGATTTCTGCCAGTGAAGTGAGGTACAAGGGAGTAGCCGTGACAGAAAGGCGGCGTGATACGATGGCTCTGAGACTCCCAAACGCTGCGTTTTGTGTGGCAACAGTGCTCTCAGCCTCAGCCCCAGGGCAGGACAGAAAGCTCCTTGCAGGAGTCATCCGAGTATTGTGAACTGGCTTGTAGGAGCAAGTGAAGTCAAATTTAGAATCACACAATTGTTTAGGTTGGAAAAGACCTTTAAGATCAAGACCAACCTCTAACTCAGCACTGCCAAGTCCACCACCAAACCATGTCCCTAAGTGACACATGTTCACGTGTTTTGAACACTTCCAGGCTTGGAGATTCCACCACTGCCCCGAGCAGCCTGTTCCAGTGCTTGACAACCTTTTTGGTGAAGAATTTCTTTCCTAATATCCAACCTAAACCTCCCCTGGTGCAACTTGAGGCCATTTTCTCTCATCCTGTCGCTCTTTACTTTGGGCATCCCATGAGCAGTGTTAGGTGGCAAACAGATCTCCTTTGCAGTGGAGGTGGGTCGGGAAGAATCACTGCAGAGGGGGTTGGGAACGTCACTGCTATGTCCATGATTTTTGTGAGGAAGAAAGAAATCAGAGTTTGCCCAAGTATTTAATTTTTTGCTAGATATTCCCTTGCAGGAGTCCTAATATCAAAAGAATCACCGTGAGAAGTTAGAGTCGCTACAGCTGTTACAAACATTACACCATAAAATACTGCAACTTTACCCCAATTCTGTCCCTTGCTGATTGCTGCTCACGTCATTGGCATTTTTCTCCTGGTGTCAGAGTGGCTGAAGGGATTCAGTGGAAGAAGGCTGCTCAATAAAGGAATAAATCCAGGCAGGTTGTTACAGATCTGATGGACTTCTCTGGGGGGGAAAGCCAAGGCTGCCAGGGCTGTGCATTGACAGCACCAGCGGTACAGCACAGGCTCGGGGGTGATTTTCTCTGAGGTGGATTAAAGCTCTTTGGAAGTGAGATGTTTAATCAGCGCCTTCAGTGCAAGGCAATGTTACAGATGATTAAGCAAGAGCTTGTATTCATAAAAGTAAATGTGAAATTACTCAGGAGTGCCAGCAATTTGGGAGGAGATTTGCAAGGCTTGGTATGGGAAGGAGCACGAGTGGGTGACGAGAAGCAATTCAGGTAGTAAAGAAAGCTTTAATGTCCCCTGCCATCCTGTGTGCCTCTGGAGTTTGGGACCAAGCGCTGGCTGAACAGGAAGCAATGAGGTTCTTTGTGGTTGCTGGTTCACTCCTACACCCAGCAAAGCCCTGCTCTGGATGCCTCTGTGCATGAACAGGGTGACATCGGGGACTGTGCCTCTCCTTCTGCCTTGCACCCCATGCAGGACCCCTCAGTTATAAATCACTTAAATAAAGAGAGGTGATGGGTAAGGCAGCAGAGGTAGCCAGCTTTTTAAGGAGGATTGTGAGCCGGCCAAGGCAGAGCATGAAATAGAAAAGGTCACCAACTTGGACATGGCTAAAAAGGATTTAAAGCCCAGAGACTTCACCAAAGGAGATAAAACCAGCTCTCTGTCTAGAGGAGGCAGTTTTCCTTGAAACATGAAACATCTAGGCAGCATCTCTCCATGAATAGCAAATGCTGAACATCTGCACGTGTTGGGAGCCCACCAGCAAATCTCACTTTTTGGAGTGGCAAACAGCTCAAAAAAATGACCCACAACCTGCCATAGAGATTTTCCCGTGAAACAGAGGAAAGCATGGAAATATTGGCTAACCTGGGACTTACTGGCAGATGTGCAGGGCAGCACAGAAGGCAAAAATTCATCATCAGAAAAGACTCAGTGTGAGCCAGGGGCTGGGCAATGGAGTTGGGCCAGTTGGTGTAATTTGCAGAGGTGTGACATTCACAGCAGTTCTGTGGGGCTGCAGAAAACTTCGGGTTGGAAAGGACCTCCAGCAATTGGAAGTCAGGTCAGGTTCCCTTCAACTTCTCCCCACTCCCATCTGGATAATGCAGGATCTCAGAGAGTTTGGAGGAAACACAGCAGGAGGTGTTTCTTTCCATTTTCTTACTCTGACCTTTGCTAGAAAGCAAGAGGTTGGTGGAGCGTGAGCTCCCTGTGCAGCTGGGTTTAATATGCATGAGGAAAAATTGATCCTCAGCTGCCTCGTGACATTATGAGATTCTGAGTAAAAGTCATAAATCCAGCCTGAAAGACCAGAGAAATAAGTGATTATGGAAAAAAAAAGAGGGAGAAAGTCGAGTTAACTGCAGGCACAATGGAAAAACTGGCAAGAAAAAGGGCTACCACAAATATAAGACCACCCAGGATAAATAAAAAATTTAGCTAAAAACCGTAATTACTCCTCTGTTCTCTGAAAGATGGACGCTGAACTGAAGGGGCTGATGGTGGTGGTAGAAATATCACCTCTCCATCTCATTTACATCTCTGTGGGTTAACCACAACAGGAATTTGGTTCCTTTCATAATCAGATGTGTGGTGGCTCCCAGATGAGCCATCTCTGAGATGAGATGAGCTGTGGAGGTCAGTGAACAGATCCAATGGGCAGCCACCTCTGTGGTGCCCACAGGTGATGTGAGGGACAGGTCTGCTGCTCCAAAAGATGCGGAGATGTGGCAATTCAACAAGGACCCTGGCTCTGCTGAATGGGTGGGCAAGTCTCCTCTGGGGATTTCATTCAGGCCAGTATGGGAGATTGGAGAGATGCCCTGAAGGTTTGTCTGTTGCATTTGCATTTTGAGATGTGGCCTGGCTGGTTTGCAGGGAAGTTTTTCACAGAAGAAGAGTCAACAGCCTGAAGCTGCATTTTGGGAAGAGAAGATGTGTTTGGATCTGTCTGTATGCGAGGCAGGGCAGAGACCATGAGCTCAGGGTTGATTTGTGGGTGAAATAAGGCTGGTGGGAGAAGAAATGGGGCAAGGATGAAGCTGAGCTCCTAGTGTTACCATTAAACACTTGAAATGTTGTCCAGCAGTTGCTAAGGATCCTCTGGTCCAAGACACCTTTTGATTAAAAATTGGGAGATGCTCTTTGGCATGGATACAACTTTGTTCAATACAAGTTGTACTGCACTGGTTCAGCCAAAAAAGTGATACTGGGGGGAAGCAGATGGCAGCAAACAAAATTAAGTCACTTTTAAGATTCTTATCCATTAGCACAGACATATAACTCCCTGGAGACTGGAGAAGGTTGGGTTTTGGCTTTTCTGTATTAAATTTTAAACACTGCAAGTAGAAGTAAATCCAGAGGATGAGGGGAAACTGCCTCTGGAGCAGAACAAAGCCTGCAGTGCCTTGAAATGATGGCTATCAGCCTGTGCATTGTTCCTGGCACATTTGGGAAGCTCGTGGAGAAAGCATTACAAAGCATGCCTATTGAATTTCAAATAAATATAAAGCACCTAAATCCTTCTCAATTTATTCATTGAAATTATCTTCTACCTTTTCTGCATATTGAGCCCTCTACAAAACCTAGTTATAGAATCACTAGTTGGAAGTAACTGGCTTTGCCTATTGGATGCTTTGATGTGCAGGATTTGAGTGCTTTGGAGGGGATTGAATGAGTGTCTCAACATGCAAAACCAGCACAGATATACCTGACAGGATCAACTGAGAGACAGTGCAAACAGAAATTTCGATAGAGAGATAACAGTGACACTAAGACAGTCACAGATACAACGGGTGTAATCCAAAAGTATTCCCCAACGTGGAGATTTGAGCTTAAACGGTGAATATTTTCTAAATGATCACTGTCTGCTTGGTTTAACAAATGAGACTTTTATTCCCTTCATTGATTTTACACGGGCAGAGAGCGATAGGACAAGGGGGGATGGCTTTAAAAGAAAAGAGAAGAGATTTAGATTAGATGTTCGGAGGAAATTCTTCAATCAGAGGGAGGTGAGGCACTGGCACAGGTTGCCCAGAGAAGCTGTAAATGCCCCATCCCCGGCAGCGTTCAAGGCCAGGCTGGATGGGGCTCTGAGCAACCTGGTCTTGTATTCATAAACAGTGGAAGGTGTCCCTGTCCGTGCCAGGGGTGTTGGAAATAGATGGCCTAAATTCCTTCCAACCCAAGCCATTCTGTGATTTCATGTTTTCATCTGTAATTAGCATTTTTTTTTATGCTTTTCAAGCCATATATTGCATCCAGTTCTTGAAAGGCCAAGTGTCCATGCTGTCTTGGGTGGGCTTGATTCTTGCACTAGGACAGATGCAAACATTCACAGCCAGAAGCATCCTCCACCCCTTCATTGGCTGTAAGCTTAGAATTTGGCTTGTTTTCCCAAATTAAACTTTGCTGCTTTTTAATGGCTCCTTCACTGCTTTGGAAACAGTTGAATTTGGAACCCCGAGGTCCAGACAAACACCGATCTGCACATCACCAGGCTGCAAGCATACGGCTGGTTTCTATTATTTACAAGTGACAATGGCATGGGAGCGCTTTCTAAACAGCAACGTGAAGAGCTCCCACAGCAGCTGGGCAGTGCTGCATGGAAGCAGTAATGGGCATTAACATATATCTTGTTCTGAAGTTTATGTACTTTGCACAGCTTTCAAGGCAGCCCTCCTGTTAAAAACAGATTTGGGGAATCAATCTGTGCTGAGAGAGCCATTCAGAAGAGAGGAGTTAAATGCTACACCGGGTTTCTGAAGTGGTGGGAATATTCTCAGGCACTGCTTCATATGACAGGTTAAAAAAAGTATTATTTAAAGTATAGTTGGTTAAAATTACGGATGCTCAGCACTACGAAACACCCCCCAGCCAATCTTATCCAAGGTTTTTTCATAAAAGCTTTTCACATAACAGGCAGAGCCTGCCTTGGTATCTTCAATAGCTGCCTTTAAATTGCCGGCAAACTGTGAACAAAGTGGAGACAGCATGTGAAAACCCACACATTCCTTACTACAGAGGATTTTATGCCTTTTTTGTCAAAAGATAGCTACTGCTATGAGCAGTTCTGGACAAGAAATCACAGCCTCGAAGCAAGCAGTGGGATACCAGGACAAGTTGAGTGTAATGTGCAGAGTGATCTCACTTTGTGACACCTCTCCAACCTCTCCGAAATGCTTCGTGGGGACTGACTGAACCTGATGAAGGGGTTGCCACAGATGCACATGGGCTATTTCATGTGCCTGGGAAGATGGTCTCAGCAATCCCCTCCTGCAGTGATACCTCTCATTCACCAGGTGGGTTAGGGGAGTGTGAGCAATACAGACCCTTGCTGTGTGATGTGACATTTGCAAACAGGAATACAGCTTAGATGTGAAGGAAAAAAAGAGAAAAAATGCTTCATTTGCCTGGAGCTTGTGCATGTGGACTGAAAATATACAAGCAAGCCAGTATGAAAACTCAGCTGCAGGTGTGTGCAGATTTCCTCACCCCTAGAGCTCAGCAATAGGCATGTAGGGCCACCACCTCGGTCCACAAGGCTCCTTCCAGCTGAACCAGCCCTGCTTCTGCCTTCCTGCTGCTGCAGCAGGAGCTGCTGTATCCCAGGGTTTCCCCGGAGAACTACCCTGCAGAGCAGGAGGCAAAGCTGCCTGGCACATCTTCTGTAGACACGGGAACAGCCCCCCTGGCCTCGATCGTGTTTGGGGCACGCAAACACGTGTTGTGCACCTCGTGTGGTCAGCCCTTTCCCACAGGGGGCACAGGAGCCGGTTTTCCTTGTGGGATGGAGACAGGAACACGCTGCTGCCTTCCTCTGAGAGCTCAGCCAATGCACCATAAACAGCTTTGTGCTGCTGTTACTCTGCACATTTCTCGCCACAGAAAGAGACATCATAAACATGTTTAAAAAAAGATTACTGTTTAGGAGAATGGGTAGTGGGAATTGCTTTTGTCCCTCCTCAGGCAACAAATTTGATTGCTGCTGTGAGAAAGCCACTTTGCGAAAGCAGAGTGCAGCTGAGAAACACCAAACAACTTGAAAAGCAAGAGGTGTCTCTGAAGGGCCTTTTCTACCTCTGCCAGCACTGGGATTTGGACTGAAAACCCCAGCACTGACAAGCTACTCTGCTCCAGTTTGCACTGCTTGGTCATGTTTGTATTAAAACTGACTTGTTAGCCCATTTTTCCCTTTTTTTAAAAAAAACCAACCATTTTTCACATGAGTCTGATAAAATCCCAGTAAATGTTATGGCCCCAGAATTGCCAGTGTGTGTTGGGAATGGCTGCTCTGAAAAGGCAAAGCAGCAGCATGTGCATCTCCGACACTTTCCAAGCAGGAGGAGTCCCACTCCCAGGCAGTCCTGTAAGGAACAGGCGGGTTGAGAACAAAACATGGGCTGTGTTTTGCCAGTCCTAAAGACAGCACCAAGGACACAGGGGACACCTGCCTCAGGCTGCACCTCCAAGGACAAGCTCTCCCCAGCCCTGGGCACGGGCTGATGCAGCAGAGAGAAACCAGTGTGTGACCTGGCTTGGGTTGAGAAGCCAGCTGACCCCTGTCCAAGAGAGGAGATGTCTGGTCCACGTGGGCGAATCTGTAGGCATGTGTGATGAAGAGAATTTTAGTGGATAAAGTCCTTCAAATTGCTGTAGAACAGAATAGATTATTTAATTGGGAAGGGACCTACAGAGGGTCCAGCCCAACTACCTGACTCTTTCAGGGCTCACCCATTTGAAGGAAGTTGTTAAAGGCATTTTTCAAATGCCTCTTAAACACTGACAGGCTTGAGGCACTGACCATCTCTTTAACAGCCTGTTCCCCTGTTCAACCACCCTCTCAGTACAGAAATGCTTCCTATTGTCAAGTCTATTGTGCTTCTCAGGATCCACAGCCAAAGGTCACACCTTTCACAGGAGAGTGAGTTAAGAACCAACGCCCTCTCTCCTGCACCAGAGGTACTCTGCCCCTCGTTCCTCCGCATCCTCTGCAGACTCTACAGACTCTCATTAATACACTTGGGTAACTACAACACTGTTGGTCTCTTCACAGGGACCCGAAGACAGCCTTGCCATTTGTCTAAAACATTTCAGTGATGGTCTGAAAGTTCAGATTGAGAAAGTAAAAAGAAGAAATGGAGATTCTGAAATGTTCCTTCGCTCCACTACTGCTCCACTCCTGGCTCAGAGTGCCGAGGAGCAGGTCTGTAACCAGCATCAACCCAGCTGTCTTTGGGTGGCCCAGACTGGCTTTCTGTCTAAGGTGGCTTCCCTGGCTATTTAATTAAATGACTTGGTGCTCTAAATTCAATCTGATGAGCAGCATCCTACACCTCAAATGGTTGCTCATGGCTGTTAATTTTAGATCATGGTAATTCAAGAAAGAAGAAACTTTTATCATTAATAACTACTGCTTTAAGGAAAAGTCAGCTGAAATGTACTCTGGAATATCTCTTTGGTGTTTAATTTTTCCGAAATATGTTTTGGAATTAGAATGCATTACAAAATGCAAATGAGTTCATTTGGAGACAAAATAATTGCAAGTGTATTGAGAAAGATGGGGTAGACAGGATCTCCTGAATGGAAAACTCTTCTTGATGAAGATTTATATTGGAACAGGAAAGGAGACACGGAGAGCCAGACTAAAACAGCAACTCACTGCTTAACTGAAGAAAGGCATTCTTTCTGTAGATATAGTGTATAAATAAGGGACTTCCTAATAGCTGATGTCTCTGTTTTCATTGGTGCTTCTTAGGCATCAGTGATCACTTTATAGCTGCAGCAGAGAGGAAAAATGCAATTGAAAATGCCAAGAAATTGTGTTCTAGATACTTTATTATTTGCAAAAGTAATTAGAAATCTGTACTCGGTCTGGTTTATGTCTGATAATGACCTAAGTGAATGCAGCTGAATATTTCCAGATATGAATCTGTAAAGTTCATGCATCTTCAGGGAAAGTCTGGGAGCATAGCACACTTCCATCTTGACTTTTTCCCTCATTTAAACAGAAAAAAACCACTATTTCAGATCAAGATACTTTCTTGCTTTCACATAAAATTCAGCTTCAGGTCCCTTTACTGTGTGGGTAACTTACCCAATGTCTGAGGAATGAGATTTTTAAAATTTTGGCCTCTTCTCTTACTGAAGTGACAACCTCTGGCAGTCTGAACCAGCCATGTGGACACTGCATGGAGATAAAATTATGGCCACCAGCCAGAATCTCCAAGCACATTCCCTGTGTCTGGGCAGGTCCATGACCAAGCTGGTAAGGTGAGGGTCAACCTGAGATAAAATCCATGGTTGGAGAAGGAGCTGCAGATCCTCTGTCCCTCACTGAGACCCTGGCCAGGGAAAGGCTGAGTTTCCAAACGCAGACTGACCTTGGGGATGCCTCCCACAAAACCTCCTATTTTCTGTTTTTGTCCAGATTTGTGTCTATCGTTATGGCCACGCCTGCTGCTGCTTCCTCAGGAGAGTAGCTCTTCCAAAGAATAGTGGGAGAAATTGTTCCTTTTTCCAAAACTTCGTTTTTCCTCTCTCATTAGTTTCATCTAGTGCATTTCTTAGTGCATTTTATGACTTCATGGCCAGAGAAGACCCCACAACTGGAGAGGTTCGGGAGCATCTCAGATAGACCTCCTCGGTTAGGAATTCAGTCCTGGTATCAGGAAGCAATTAAGGGGGAAAAAACCTGGTCCCTCAATAGATAGTTTCTCTCTTTTTTTTGTTTTTTGGTAAATCAGTGAGTTGACCTGCCAGTCTTCATCCATATCCCAGGCAGTTACTGACTCTGTCAGAGCATTTTGGCTCAATCCAACCAGACAGGCATCCTTTGGGTAATTTGTGGAAAGTGCAGCCAAGGCTTCGTGATTAATTGTTCTAAACAGAGAGTGAGCTGTAAACAAGTTTCCTTGGCTCCTGCTCCACAATGAGCATCCCCAAATTTTTGAGTTGGATTTTTTTCTGGTAATTTTCCTAACCACAGCTAAATTTTGGCAGCAATCTGAATTCTGACACGTGGATTTAGATTACTATCACTTGTGTAACTTTCCTGCCAGGATGAGGAACAGTTCATGGACCACGGTGGGTTTGCTCTGGGCCTTGAAGTGATGTTCCAGGGGCGAGTGAGATGCTGGCAGTCTTCAGGTCTTTAATACCAGGCTCAAGCACTGCCCAAATCCAAATATTGGTGAAACGTGGTTTTTTTCCTTTCTGCCATTAACATGCCTCTGGGCACTTGTTCACCCTGGGATGTCTCACAGCAGTTTTCTCAGTGCCTATCATCGACCATTTGGATCAAGGGAGTGGTTTGCTGTGGGGTTTTTTTGGATTAGCAGGCTGGGAGTCTGAGGCTGCATTAATGTTAATGTCAGCATCTCACATTTTGGCTGCAGGGCAGTAATTTTTAAACATGAGGAAGAGGGAGGATCGAAGTATCTGAGGCAGCTAAATTCAGAACTCAAGCAGAAGCTGGAGAAATAATCCCAGACCTCCAAGTGACTATTGGCACCATACCACAAGGTGCCCTCTTATTATCATTTATATAGGTCTCCACCCTTGTCTTGTCCATTGCCCTCAGGCCTTCTGCTTCTCCTGGTCAGAATCTTGCAGAAAAAACCTCAGATTTTTGCTTCCAATCAATGGTAAGCTGCTTGGTTAGCTCTACCCACAGCCAACTGCCCTGGAAAAATTTAACTTCTTTGTGTATGGTTGAATTTCACTTTGGTCCCTACTGAGGAGGGTCCTTATCGTCAAAGTGTCCGTGTGAGAGAGGAAAGAGGAGGATGGAAAGCAGGCAGTGGGAGAAGCTCTGATCTGTGGTTTCCTACAGGAAAGTGATGGCGAGAGCCTCATGAAGCTCCACAGTGATCCTCAGGGAGGTGATTTTTTCCCTCTACCCACCTCATCTCTTGACATGCAAACAGGGCTTTCAAATCACAGCACGGCGGTGAATTGTCTGTTCAAACCCAGACCTTGTGGCCTGCAAACAATCGTGGGAGACACACCAGGGAGGGCCAGACAGGTACTCAGGGGGCAGGGAATGTGCTGCTCCGTGGTGCTGCACTTAACCATTACTTGCTGGGATGAAATTGTGAATGAAGTGATTCCACTTTGCACAATTAGAGGAGGTGTAAAGAGTTCAACACTACCACAACAGCACATGGGCTGTGATTTGTCTCCATACCAAGACTTCAGCTTGTTTCCCACTGAAACTCAGCACCAGCCCAGGGCAGCGACAAATATAAATTCAGCACTGAACCCTGAACTCAGAGCCTTAACTAAAACTGCTGCAAACTCACTTAACCTCTCAAAATTTTCTCCTGAGGAAATCTCTTTTTGTGAGCCTGCTCAGCTATGGTAACTTGCTGTTCAGTTCAGCCCAAAGGGGATGTAATGAAGGCTCTTGCACAAGCAATGTCCACAGTGGTTTTACCTGCTGCAAAGCTGCCCTGGCCTGACTGCCCACACAGGGCTGTTTTCTTGTCCCAACACTTTTCCAGTTGAACCTACAAAACAGCAGGAGATGTTTTTTGCTCCCATATCTCTGAAATCTGTAGAATGTTTTGAGCTCTCAGAGAAATTAAAGAAATTCAACTGGATGTTTCCTTTCTAAGATGCTTTGAAAATATGAGCCCAAGTGTTCAGGTCCCTCCAAATCCTGTATTTGCTGCTTGGTCCTTTGCTGCTTTTTGAAAATGTAAATACTGGGCTCAGAACAACTTGCTGGTGCTCCTGTCACTGCTGCCCATATATCTTTTCTGCTGATTTAGCCTCAGAAACCAGTAGACCATTCCAGGAGCTCTGACTACATTTCTCTTTGACTTTCCACAGCAGAGCACTTTGTGCTGAGCAGCCAAGTGCTGATTTCAAGGGAGTCTGGCACTGCACCTGACCAAAGCTCTCACATTTCCTCCACCGTTCACCATGACCATGTTGCAGGGCTACCCACAGAGCTGTACCCCCTCACAATGTATATACTGGTCTAAAACAAACCTTTCCAAGCTTGGATGAGGAGCTCACACTTCTCTAAGCCTTAAGGTGCCCTGGCATTTGGACTCACTCGTTCTGTGTCTGGTGTTTCTTTCTGAACCGTGAGTAGGACCAGGCTCCACCAGGGCAAGTGTCCAAGCTGGGGTCATCCACTGACAAGTTATTTGCATCCCACAAAGCCACCACTTCCCACCCTGGGATGGATTCACTGCCCTCCTCTCTGCTTCAAGGGGCAAATCTTGTCAACCCTTACAGCTTCCCTCTTTCTTCTGCCCACCCCCCACTTTATATTCTTTTTCCCACTTTAAAAGGCTTTCTGGGATGAGTGGGTTTACCAAAAATGTATATAATAAAATGTGGAATGATGACCCCAGAGCAGCCCATGGAGTAGGAGTGTGGGACCAGCCACGCTCAGAGCTCTTCTTGTTCTGGTGCTTTTTTCAAGCCAAACTGTACCTCCCGTGCAGATGAACAACATGGCTGACGTGCAGAAGCTGTCTTCAGAAATACAAAAGGTCATCTGATAAGAGGATCAAAAAAGGACAATTCATATTTTGAAAGACTGCAGAGCTTGCTGGAGCATCACTTCCAACTTCCAAAGCGCAGGACAGAAAATACCCTGCGAGAGTGACCCTGCCCTGTAAGCAAGCCATCGCTCTCAATGTCAGCGTGTGCTCCAGAGAGGCCCAGAGGGCCAACCGTGAGCTTTGGGCAGTGGGAACTCACTATTTCCATCCTTATGTGGTGTTGCTGTGCCCCTTCCCTGCCGGTCTGACTCACAGACAGGTCTGAGGCAGCACCCAGGGGAGGTTACAGCACGGTGAGTGCCGGGAGAGGAGCTCCTGGCTCTCACTTCGTGGAAACCTGAGATGCAAATGCCAAGAGTGTTTTGTTCTCCAGCACTGCCAGTCTCACACTGCTCACCAGAAACTGTCTGCACTGAGAGCTCTTCCTCTGAGCCTTTCTTTCATCTCGCACCTCCCATAAATCCTTTTGGAATCTGCAGCAGGGGAGCAGCAAAAAACCCGAGCTGGGATCACAGCCCTTTGGAGGGAAGGATTTTACAACAGGTAGTAAAAGATAAAGGGGATGGTGTGTGTGTGCACAGATCAAAGGCAAGATCCACGCTGCCTGTCTGCATGCCTTGGGCATCTATCTGCAATGCTTAAACATGGGCTGGTGCCCAGGGCTGTCCAGGGTATCCATGTCTGGTTCAGCAGCAGCGGAAGGGAGCTCAGAGAAGCAGCCCACGTCAAAGGCCAGAGGGGAAGAGCAGAGCCTCCAGGAACCTTCTGAAGAGAAAATCTCGGCCAGAATCCTGGCACTTGAAGCTACATATAAATATTTTATGTATTATCCTCATAGAAAGCGAGAAACAACCTCTCCCCTCTTTCAACAGCATTCCCAGGCAAGTGCCTTCAGCACCAGCTCAGTGATGCTGGGCACCTCCGTGGGAATGGGGACAGGGATGGGCCAAGACCGGGGGGTCAGGGTTGGCGTGGGGACCCCCATGGAGCCTATGGACAGGTGAAGGCAGGGCTGCACCACGAGAACAGCACCAGCCCGCAGAACAGTGTCATGCTTTCAGACCACAGTATGGGCAATGAGATGGTCCTTGCTTCAGCCAGGCATCTTCTGCCTTTTTGCAGTGCAGAATTGCTTGGGAATAACCTGACAGTAATTAAGAAATGCGAAGTGTTACCAACAGAACAACAATTATCTGGGTGGTGACTCCTTGCTGTTTGCCTGAAGGATTTTGAAAAGCCAAATAAGAACCACATGGGACCTGTTTAAAACTCGTCAATAACAGGCACGTTTTGAAGCACTGTTCCTGCCCATGAGCCAGGTGCACGTTTCACTTCTTAAATATCCAGCTGGCAAATCCAACTTCCATTTCCACTGAGTATTGTAGGGCTAAAAAGCAGTGGCTCTGGCATCTTTAGGGTGGGTGCTTCTGACATGAAGCTGTGGGTTAGAAGTTCAGCCTGATGCTTTGTCTCCAGGACTGAAAATAAATGTAGCACTTGCAGTTACCAATGGTGCAATTTTGGTGTGCAATACCCAACTGGAAAAGAGTGATTTCCTGTGGAGACCACAGGAGCCAGCACTTGAAACAGCATCAATATTTTTGCCTTTGGACATTCATGTTCTTATTTACAAAGAATGGCCAGCAGTCAAAGAAATAGTATGTCACCTATTAAAAACCATACGTTTCCCCATTTTCTGGTGATGTAGCTGTAGTAGATCTGCTATTGTCCACGGATTTTATGAACCACTCCAAGGAGGTATTTGGCTACCAGGATATTAGGCTAAAGGATGTGCTCTCTCCCATTTCACCAAATAAAAAGAAACCCATGTAATTAATTCCTGAGCTTTTCTCAGAATCACGGTTTATATCATCTAAGTCTCATCTTAAATGAAGAGATGCTTGTATTTCCCAGACCCTCTTGCTAACAGCTTCAGGGAGTGCTTTCTCATGCAGGAGGTGTGCTGGATTATCCCCAGGTGATAACCCCTGTTCACACACCTGGGCTCTGCCTCTTTGCAAAGCCCATTTTAACTGTCTCAAGGAGAAGCATCAACAAAGGGCTGCCAAAAACTCTTCCTGTCTCACCAGATCAGCCTTCGCTTCCAGGAGCCAGCACGAGACCCACACAACTGTTAGCAAAGGTGCCCCACAGCTGCCAGGCACATGGGGCTGCCTCCTTGGCAGTGCATGGGGTTGGTTGGGCATTTTTGAGCCCCACGAGGAGCAAGAGGTGTCTGAGTAGAGAGCAGCAAACTGGCAGCTTGCCATGTCCCCAGACAGAGGAGCCTTACGGTGGAAACTCAGAGGTGTGCTGCAACATCGGCCACAGCTGAACGTCACTGTCTGTCACCTCCACATTCCTGAGTTCTCTGCAATCCCCAAACCAATGTCTTTTCCCCGAAATGCCAGTCAAAGGAGTGATTGGAAGAGAGATGTTTCAGTTGTAGGCAAAACTCTTCGTTCTTCATTAGCTTCCCCCTGGCAAGTTTGACACACACATAAAACACCCGCACATCACCAAACAACTTCCACGCAACTCACAGGGTTTTTTTTCTAAAGGAAGAAAAAGAAGAAGGAAAAAGAGGCTATTACATGTTTTACTACTTGAAATACTTGTGAGACAGCTACAAGAATTCTCCTGATGATCCCTGAAGGCAGTAAGAAAATGGAGACAATAACATTTTTTCTCTATTTAAAAAAATATATAGAAAATTTTTTCATTAATTCCTAGAACACTGTAAGTCAGAGTACAGACTACATCCCTGCCTCCCACATGCAATCAGACACTGGAACAATACACTTCATTTAATTGCAGGAGAGGATATGAATGTGAAGAGATAAAACTATCTGTCACATTGCAGTCCAAATGAATGAAGCCCCTGCAAGCTTTCTGTCCTCTTAGTCTAAAGCTAAAGACCTTTCAGAAAGGTCCAGTGGTGCCCAGTGACAGGGTCAGAGGCAGTGGGGGCAAATGGAAGCACAGGTAGTTCCCTCTGAACTTCAGGAAACACGTTTTTGTTGAGGGTGGCTGAGCTCTTGCACAGGTTGCCAGGGGAGGTTGTGCAGTCTCCATCCTTGGAGACACCCAAAAGCCATCTGGACACGGTCCTGGGCAACCAGCTCTAGGTGGCCCTGCTTGAGCACGGGGGTGAACCAGGTGAATCCAGCCAACCTCAGCCACTCTGTGAACTCCTGGTCCCAATGTCTTAACTCTGTCTGTAGCAGTCTCTGTCTATAACATCAACCCTTTGTGCATAATGATTAATAAAATAGCACTCACTCCTGAGGGATCAGAGGGATTACCAAAATATTCTGCTAATCTCCTCCAGGAAGAGCTCAGGAAATGTTTTATCTCCTCAAATCACATATAATTGATGGTATAGAAAAATTCAACAAGTTATCAGAATTTTCCTTGGTCAAAATCAGCTTACCTTTGATTCACCTTTCCTTTAATCCTTGATCAGAGAGAGGCTTTAGTAATTAACATTTTGCTGAGAGAGGTTTTTTGTCCTTCACACATTCATTCAGACTTTCTAGTCAAGAGCAAAATAACCAAAAACCAGCTAAAATGGTGGATGCAGTGTGACCACTTCCCCATCCCTGGAGATTTTCAAAGCCAGACTGGATGGGCCAAAGTGGAAGGTGTCCCTGCCAGTGGCAGGGGCATTGGAAGGAGATGATCCTTAAGGTCTCTTCCAACCCAAACCATCCTATGAGTCTGTGATTCTAAAAAGAAGGGCACGTGTGTTTCTGCACGTGTGTGCGCGCGTGTTCTGCAGGAAAAGCGTTTGTTTGTGTTGATATTTTCCAGTGGGTGTAGGCTGATCATTGTGCCCAAAGAGAACATGTTGTCCTGGTATGTTTAGGTATGCAGTGCTTTAGGCTTGGTGGGAGAACTCAGAGCAATTAATCTGGGAAATTGTTGTGTGTATGTGCCCATGTCTCCTGTGCTGCTCTGCTTGGAGGGAAAAGGACAAAAAAGGCTCCCATACTCACCTGTGTCTGTAAAGTCTCCTAAGGACATTTGTCCATAAAAAAGTTGCATCCTGGCCCCATAAAATAAATCAGTCATTCTTCAGAAACAACATCACCCTACAATGTGAGTAATTCTGGTTTTCATGTCTGCTTGCTGCAGACCTCACTTGGGACTCCAGCAGCCAGAGCCAGGCTGGGCAGCTGTGCCTTTGCAAGGAGTAGGAGTGCTAGAGGGTGTAAAGTCGGATAACGAAAGGAGTCCGGAAATGTGCAGTGCTAATCCTACTCTGCAGCATCTCAAAATTCGGGGCAATCTGAAGGGGGAGAAGAAGGAGGCCAGTGGATTTCACAAAACTACAGAATATGCTGAGTTGGAAGGGACCCACAAGGATCATCGAGTCCAACTCTTGGCCTCACAAAGAACCAACCCCAAGAGTCACACCACATGCCTGGGAGTATTGTCCAAACACCTCTAGAACTCTGTCAGGCTTGTGACCACTGGTCTGGTTTAGAGGGCTGTTATAGCAGCTGTACATGGTAAGCAAGAAAGACGTTTTCCATTTACCAGGGGCTGTATGGAGTGAGCATCCAAATGCTGAACAACAACATGAACACGCTGCTCATTTTGCACAGTATTGAGACATCTCACAAAGCTGGAGGGGTCTTGCTCAGCAACAGAGTGCATTTTTCCTTTCCTTGCACTGTCAGCCCTAAGGTTTGAGTTATCCAGGCTATTTAGGTGCTTCATTACCATTCAGATAACAATTTTTTAAAAAAGCCTCTAAGCATCCTGTCATCTCTCAGGACTACATCTGGGAACTATAAAAGGGCTATTGCTCTGTTTCCCCCCTGCATGGCAGCTGGCAGAAGGAAGCGAGCAACAATCAGTCTCCTTCTGCCCTGTGCTGCCACCCTCGAGCAGATCCGAGCGCACTCAGCTCACGTCTCGCCAAACAGACTGATCCTGCCAGGGAGGAGCGGGAAGGTGAGCGGGCCAGATGGTGCTTTCTGCGTGCCCTCCCTGCTGCGAGGAGCAGTCACCTCGCTGTCCCGCTGCCAGGGCCGGCGGTGGGGCGGGCAGAGCGCTCTGTCTGTCGCCCGCAGCTCCGGCTGCCCCGGCGGCCCCCGGCTCCCGTCCTGCGGGGCAGAGCCAGGCGCTCTCTCCTCGCCCTCCTGCCGGGCCTCCAGAGCCACCTCTCGTCTCTCCAGCAGGCTCTGGGCTTGTGCAGGTGCACATGGTCAGGGACGAGCTGGGGCCAAAGCACAGCGCTGGCCATCGCCTCGGTGTCCCCGAGGCCGGGGGGCCGCGATGGACGCGGGTCCTGCTGCGCTGCACAGCGGGTGTGCGAGCCCCTCCGTAAGAATGGGGGTCCTGAAAGAAATAAATGCCTCTCCCATTAACAGCGATGGAGAGACTGGGGCTGAGACAATTCCCTTTTTTCCCTCAGCATCCCCCTCAGTTGAGGGTCACGCCTACTTTATGGTTTTGAAGTGCCTAAACCCGCTGCGAAGAGGTATTTCAGAGGGGTGGCAGCGCAACACACCAGCGTTTTATCGCCCCGTTTGATCCGGGGCTTCATGACTCGTTCGGTTTACGAGGTGATTACCTTCTCCATGAGCCCTGGAGGAGCAGCCCCGACTGAGAGCACCACCACGGCTCGACAGAGCTCCACCATAGGCTCCACCAAGCCATTGGAGATCTCCTTCGGGCACCTCCGGGAGCAAGAAAGGAGCCAGGAGAAGTGGCATGGAGTGGGAGCTGCTGCTCAGCTGGGGCTGCCAGACAGAAGGAAGAGGAACAGGGGTCTGAAAAACAGCCCAGCTGCTCCACACCCAGACATACCACGTCCACATCCAGTGTACCCTGAAGGCCAGGTGACCAGGGACAGGAGGGGCTGCCTCGCACCTCATGCTGGGGAATCCAGGACACAACCCCCTGCAGGACAGTCACGTGTGGAATCACCAGGGGAAGGTGCTGTAGTGCACACACAGTGGGTGGGTACATGGTGTCTTGGAGACGTGTGAGTAACAGTGGTGGAGAAGCTGATCCGATAACCAGCAGCAGATTTCCTGTCAAATAAATTTCATTTAAAAGTTCTGCATGCAAAAGTTCTGCCGTGTTCTGCATGCAAGCACTGGCCAATTTGATGGTTTCAGAAAGAATTTACAGGGTTTATGCTACTTACAGTGTTCTCCAGGTGCCCTAAATGCTCATTTTAATAAGAAACAGCCCTGACACTCATTTTGGTTGGCAACTATTAACAGCTTATAAAGTAGTCCGAGGGCTTTAGTCAAGGTAACGTGCTCTGAAATCCCGTCAGGCTGAGGTTTGTGCTGCAAAGCTGCGGAAAGCAGAGGAGCGTGGCTGTGCTGCATCCCCTCTCCTCGGCATCTACCTGCCTCCTCTTTAAAAGTCTCAGAAAAGCTTAATTGCTTAATACCATGGGCTCTCAGTTTCTTTTTCCATTCAAATTCCAGATATTGAGTAACCCCTCGTGCCAGCAAGTGCACTTGCACTTCGCATCTGCTGTCTGTTTAATATTCACCCCAGCGCCGTGATGGGCAGGTGGAAGGTCCAAGGCGCACGGCGGGAGCATCCTGCCTTAATGCACCTGGAAACTTTGGCATCAGGTGAGCAGCTGAGGAGAGAAAAAACATCACAGACCTGCAGCTCCCAGGCAATTGTGCGAGAGGTTCCATATGCTCCGGTGCCCGCCGAAAGAGCCATTTGGCAACACATCAAAACTATCCCTCCCCCCTCCTCAAAGGCAGGTCTCCACTCAAACTGTGAAAATACGTGACCACGGGCTCTGCTCTTCCCCTCTAAAGTCTGCCTGACAGCAGCACAGGTAGCTTGTGGGGCAGAGTATCGGGCTGCTGGCAGATCCAGAAGGGGGTTGCAAGGCGATCGCATCAATTTTCACCGTGGTCCATGTGACACAGGCTCTTTTGGGTTGGAAACAGCCCTGTTTGGTCCAGCTGTGCCGTGCCAGGGAGATGTTGCAGAGGCAGCGCCCTGACCAATGTGTGAACATTTTCCTGATATCCAGAGCTCCAGAACAGTACCACAGCAGAGCAGTAAAAAGCTGGGACGTGTGATGGACCTCAGCAAGGTGAACCTGACCGGGTACGGTTTAAGCTTTGGGACTGCCCAGCCAGGTGTCTTGTGAAGAGCCAGGTGATCCAAACATTGATTCACAGTAGCTCGGGCAAGAAGAAGCAGATCTTGGGGTTTTGTGGCACTTCAGCTCCTGGTTTGGCATCTTGAGCCCAGAGACAAGGAGATCTTCTTCCCCAACAAAGATGCTAATTTTGAAAGGCTGCCCTCCTCTGTACCAGCAGCTGAGGCTGGCGGGACCTGTGCTTAACCAGGATTTGGGGATGGAAAGGCACAAGGAAGAAGCACTGACCTCAGGCTGCAGCCCTGAACTGATGAAAAATGCAAAGTTTCTGTCCAACACTTGCACAGACTCAGGACCTGGTGAGCAGCGGGCACTTTAGGATGATACAGAGGTGTCCACCCTCTGCAGCTACCAGTGGGAAGGGAATGAACTGGGCAGAGTGGATATCTCAGCTATGTGGACTTTGTGTCCTCTCCCAGGAAGGCAGTCAGGGCTGGGGAACTTTTTTCCTGCAATTAGAGCTGCAGTGGAAGGTTTTACCCCTCCCTTTCTCCTTCCTGCAGAGATGACCAGCTCCGCGGCAGGGGCAGCCTGGCCAGCTTTGGTCTCATCAGAAGCAGGAAGGGGACTAGAAGTGGGATTAGGAAATGTTTTGTTGGGAACGGCTCCAGCAGAAAACCAAGGAGGGGGTATAGCTCCAGTTTTCTCTTTCCCCATCCTAGTTCCTGTCAGAGAGCAGTGGTGGGGCAGTGCCTGCTCCACAGATAACCCCTGGAGCTGCACTCAGCCCCGTTTGGCCCCATCCACCAGCAGCAGTGGGGCTTCGGCATTGCAGAAGCTGCTGTTCCCACTGCTGAAACAGACAGAGGAACAACAACAATGCACAGGGGGATCCAGGGAAAGGGCCCATCTGTCTTGCTTTTGAGGATGACTAAGGACAGTATTTGACTTGGCCAGCATGGGAAATGACAAAGAATGGCAATGCTGAGGCTCACTGCCCGGCAGTGGTGAGGAGGAGGGAAGAGCAAAAAGGCGATCAACTGAAATCGCAGCCTCTCTTCCAATGACCAGAATAAAACCCACAGCTGGACACAGCCCCATGCACAGGCAAGAAATAAACCTGCTTGGTCCTGAAATGCTGAAAAGTCCCATATGTTCAGCTCCTGATGCACCCCATCACAGCCTTGTCTCTCCTCCTGCACCCAGGGCCCCATCCTGCTGCTCCTGGACACGTGCCTTTCCCTCACACCAGGCTGAAGTGCTCCCAACCAGTTTTCATCCTCATTTCTCTTCAGAAGTGACCTTATTTTCTGTATTTACACCTTTCCCAGTCCATAAGTCATTAGCAATTATTGGACAGTTTGAACCTCATATTGGTTTCTTCTTCAATTTTTAATGGAGGCATTAAGTGTTGTCAAGCCAGATTCATTATTGAGTGAATACTTTATATCACCATCAGCAGTGAATCATGCTCTGCAATCAAAGACATAAATGGGATTTATTTTAATTATATTTATTTCCTGTATTTTTTTATTCACCAAGTCCTTTATCAGCTCCCCCACTTATTTTTTTGCCAAGGATCAATTTCAAGCTGTAAATCAGTAACAGCATTTGTCTTAGAAATACTTGGCTCTCCAAATTCGCCCTTTTTAAATACTGGCACAGCTCCAGCTCTCTTCCAGTCTTCTGCAACTTCCTCAGCACCTCGGTGTAACTAAAAATAATGAGGATTTAAAGAGCTCTTTGCCATGTCTTACATTTGATAGAACGGTGGCAGTGTCATCATTTTCAGCCGGGGTGTATCGCACCGGGGATGCTAATTTTGCCAGGGATGTGTTCTTACATGGAGCATTCGTGGTGCCTATTTCATGTTCACCATGACTTTGCTGGAGTCCCACGGGGATGCTCTACCAGTGATGGTAAAATAAGGGGTCCAAGAGTAAAAGACAATGACCAAAGCAGCTCAAACCACTGCCTTGCAAAAATCTCTTTGACACTTTGTCAGTCGCACCTCACCACGGGGATCGCTGGAAGGAACAGTCATTAATTACCTTTGTCAGGCAAAATTTCCTTAATTACCCGCAACTTTACTTCCAGGAAACTCCCACTTCCAGCTGCCACTGACAGTCTAAAGGACACGTCTCCTAGCAGTAATTTTTATGAAAAGCCTCGGAAAATTACCAGGGGATGAAGTCATGCGTGGCTCACCTCTGGCTGCGCAGGGCCGGTGCGTGTCCTGGAGTCACCTGTCTGGCCTGCCTGCGCTGGGAAGAAAGGCCAGCAGGCTGGGGGTGGAGGGGGAAGGTGGTTAGCCAACCTGTCATGTAATCCATGGGCATTCTTCAATGACCTTTTCTTCTCCTCCCTAAAAAATAAAAGAAACTCGGAGCAGACTGCCTGGAGAGCTGCTGCTCCTTGAACCTTGACAGCACGCGCTGGGCATCGCGAGGAGAGGCTCAGCAGCAGCCAGAACTCAGCACAGGCTGCCCTCGCTACCGAGCTCCCATACAGATGTTCATTGAATCGTCAGGGCATCGAGAGGGAACTAAATTAATTGTAAGTGTGAGCAGGTTAGTTAAATCTTTTCTGGAAGTATTATATAGCCGTTAAATTGCATACAAAACTCAATAATAATGGGCAATAATGTTCTTCCGAGGAATTAAATAGAAGCTCAATTTATAATGCTGCTCGGCATTCAAACCAGAGTGTTCCACCTTCCCGGTACATGATAAACATTTAGTAATTAATCCTCACAAAGCCTCGGTGAGGCAGATCTCTTCACACCACTGATTCTGTGTATACATGGGAACAAGGAGGTACAAGATGCTTCCTTTGAAGCTGTGGTTGCCTATGTCTTCAAACATGATTTGCGTCTCTGGGAGCCCACTCGGCATCTGTGTTTGAACAATGAGAGGTTTGTAAAAGGCCTCGGAGCCCAGATGAGATGTCCAGGTCTCTTTGTGCCGCTTCCCTGTGCTGAGATCATTGTGGCATGTTTCAATATGATTCTGTAGCGCGACCTCCAGAATAATGATATTTTCCCTGCATGGTCATATTGCATTGCAGGAATGATCTTCAGAAAAAAAGCCCACGGTGTTAGGTCTCAAGTATGAGCTGCAGGAATTGGTCAATAAAAAAGCCGCTACTTTTTAGAAAGATTTAAAAGAACAAATCTTATGACCAACTGGAAGCTGGTTTTTTTGCAGAAAATGATTGCATGAGATGTGGCCTGTCAAATAAATGTGAGTGTAATTTACACCAGGATGGTGGACTACTCGTGACTACAGGCAAATTAGAACTATCTAGTGTCACTTTAAAATTATCTCCTGTCTCCCTGTCACTGTTTAAGGCACAGCATGAATACACACAGGGTGTAATGAAAGGGAGCTTCACCCCAGCACCAAACTGCAGCAAAAGTAGGGAAATTTCCCACTGATCTCAGTTTAATTTTTGTCTGCTTACAGTGGACATTAGTTTGAGCTTGCAGCTGATTCCACAGCCTGCACAAGGATCCCACACAACAGAGACGGAGAATCTGCAATACCCATCAAAAAGCAAATAAAAATGGCATGCACACAGCTGGCACTGACAGAGGGTTGTGCAGACATGGTGTGAGGTGTGAAAATGGGGAACTAAGGTCCAGCTTCCCAGGTAATCCGTGCTTTGAAGTGTTTAAAGTGTCACTCTGGGGGCCTAAGAAGTAGTCGCCTATTTTCAGGCACCATCAAGCTTAGCTGAAGTTCTGGCTTGAACAAGGAAGCATTTTGTCCAAGTCATTTTTGGCTAAACAACCCTTGGCACAACAAAAGCAGCAATTCCCAAATGGAACAACTCAGCATCGGTTATGGACTGTCCAGCACAGCCTTTATATACTCAGTAAAAAAAAGCAGCTCAAGAGTTTATTACAATTTTTGATACATCAGAGATGTCACTAGTAAGATTTTAAAATATGTAACAAAGAAAAAAAATGCAAAGATTGGCCCATGGTTAGGGCAGGTCAGAGCCTCTTTCATGGGAGTTAGAAGATGACTCGCATCCCACCCATCCTCTCCTCGAATTAATTAACACGAAAACTATGCTTTTACGAGAAAAGACATGCCACATAAAAATCTGATTCATTTGAAATCACTGAAAAATTGTCCATTGCTTTCAATGAGGGCAGGTTTTCACCTAATATTTCTAACAGACTTTTATAAGATAGTCTTAAGGAAGGTCTCGAGGGCCATCCTATTTCTCCTCTTGCCACAAGGCAGGATCAACTATGTCCATACCAGTGCTGATGGATGTTTGTCTAACTGGTCCTGAAAGGGCTGCCACACTTTAAGAGCACCTTGACCTCTGCTTCCATTTTCACCTGTCCAGGGACAGCAAAACAAAAAGGGCTTTTATTGCCAGCTCTGCCAGGATTTTTGACTGGTTTAAAGGACCAGTGACAATTTTAACATCTGATGTCTCACGGTCTACTAAAGATAGAAATTAATACTACCCACCCCCAGGGAGCTTTACCATGATTTATTGACATCTTTCCCTTTTATCTCTTCTTGAGATATCTGACATGAAATCAGGTCGTTCTGATTTCCATCTTGTCTTTTTTTCCACCATTTCAGTTCCAGTCTGATTTCAGTGGCTGCCCCAGAACCAAGTTAAAACGAATGCTTTCCTTTATCTGCAGACCTGCTGGTCTTTCAGCAGCACAGCATAAAGTGTGTAACTCTAATTCTAGAAGTGAAATGCCAACTGCTGTAATTAAGTTGGCAATGTGGAAAGGCAGGGAGGCAACAGAGCAGTAACAACCATGCGGGATGGAGCCTTAGAGGGGCAGGAAGAGAGGGACAGGTGGGCAGAAAAAGAAATATTCAAGTCTGGTCCTTGCAGAAGCGAAGCTCCATGGTTTGATTATGCTTCCAGAAAGAAACATCACCTGTCATTAACTGCCCTCTGCCTGCAACCCAGTGCTCATGGAAACAAAGTGGGGTCTTTGCTTTGGTTTCAAGTTCTGGATTGCACTCAGAAACAGTAAAATGCAGCTCCTCATTGACAAGCAACTTGAAATGCACACCTTGCATCCCCCAAAACGACAGGAAACCTGCCCACAGCTGCTCAAAATACATTTATGTTTTAAAATGGGAAACAACAGGCACGAAGATTAGCATTTACAGCTGGTGTTTCTGAACATAAAGTTCTGAGGCAGATGCTCACACGTAGCAGTTGGGGAACGAGAGGCAAGTTTCCCATGCATTCTCTCACATTCCAGGGTACACCATGCATTAAGCTTTCACAATAAGTATTTTTCTTTTAAAAAAACCCTGCTACATAGAATCCAAAAGCAAATAGACACGATTTGTTGTTCATAAAGTATGTGACAAAAGGCTTGGTACTTGTAGTCTGCACTTAACCCTTACCAAGGGTCTCATTCCCCAAAACCAAACACTTTGCAGTCTTTACCAGTGAAAGACGAGACAAACCACGTTTTCAGCCAAGCTGTAAAATATGTACTCTCATATGTAATGACAAAACCTCCTGATGTTATAGGGTCCCAGCTTTGCACATGGGACAAAGCTGATTAATGCTGTGAGACATCAGCAGTGGCCAAACCAATGTTTCTTCGCCAGTGGACTCCTCTGCACCTTTGGTGCTACCAAACAGAGTGTCACTGGGGAGGCAGGAGGAACACGGCGGGGCACTGGAGCGAGGATGCCAGGCTGCTGGCAGGAGAAGCCCTTACATGCTACTTGCAGGAAAAATAGCAGCTGAGACGCTGGGATGTAGAGCCTGCTGAGGGGCTGGGACTGTTGCTGGGACATACGACCCATGGCGATGCGTTTTTCGCATCACCTCAGTATCTGTGGCTTTGAACTTCCTCAGGAATTTGGCAGGAATCATTGACACTTGAAATCAGCTTCCTGGGGCAGCACGAAAGCTTTTTCTGCTCACTGCTGCCTAAAGAATAGGTTCCTGAAGGCATTGTTGTAGTTTTTGTTGAAAGCAGTGTAGATGAGTGGATTAAAAAAGGAATTTGAATAGCCCAGCCATAGAAAAATGCTCTTCCAAAGGGGTGGGATGCCACATGAGCAGAGTGGGTTGATGAGCTCTGTGATGAAGAAGGGGATCCAGCAGAGCACGAAGACCCCAATAAGGATGCCCACCATGAGGGCAGCTTTCTTTTCCTTCTGCTCTCTCCACGTGTCTCCATCCGTCTGGAACGTAACAGTGGCGTGACGGACAGTGAAGACCATCTGTGGCTGCTGGGCAGCTTCTTTCACCTGCCAAACACAAACACGAGTTGCACCATATGTACCCCAGTCAGGTGATCCCACACAGCAGGTACAGAGCCCAACAATGCGAGCAGGGGCCAAGGCTCCGGGGGAAACACAGGCCATCCACGTCACACCCTAACTGAGGGGAAGGTGGCTGTGCGACCTCCTCTGGGTGATGGAGACTGTTTTAAGTGAGAGTAGAAACTAGAGAGAGTACTGAGGGTACACGGGGTTGCTCATACAGCAGCACAATAAGATTATTTCCCCATTTACAATCTGATCAGCAGAACAGGCGCACACCCACATGCCGTGCACTGAAGTCTGCTTACTTTCTCTAAACCCACTGAGTTTAAGAGTTCTTGGTAGGAGAGGAAAGAAAATTAGCACACATTTGCTTCCTCCCGGCAAGAAATCTTTACGGTGCAGAGTCACCGTGCCTGGGACGAACCGACATGATGCAGTCACGATTAGGAAAGATTTCCAAGGGCATTCTGCACGTGTGTTTTCTGTCTGGGTAAATTCACAGAGTCCCCAAAGCCACAGCTGGTTGCCAGGGTGTTGTCCCCAGCCGACACAGCACCCCATCCATCCACCCTCCCCTTGCCTCCCCAGGGGAGGGATGGTGACCCCTTACTCATGCCGGTGAGCACTGATTCAGCATTCCATGGGGGGACATCTGTGAGTCACCGCTCGCCCACGTGGAGCTCAGGCTCGCAATCTGCCCAAAGTTACTTTAGCTACACCTTGAGAGCTCACAGCTGGGAGCTCGGAAGGAGCTGCAAACAGCCTGGGTTTGCAAGCTTTGCAGTCAGCTTTCCCTTGGAAGTCTCCAGGATCCACAGGGCTTTGGTGGATCACCGTTCACTTGCACACTTTTGGTCTAAGTTTCCCCCTCTTCTGCAAAGGCTTGCCACCTGCCAGTGCTTGACCCCAGCAAAACACAACCAAGCTGACCTACCTCCAGTGCTTCTGGTGTAATGGGGGTGATGGAGTTGCTCTTGCGAGATCCGATTCGAAACTTGGCAGCCTTGTAGATCTTCCAGTACACAAAGAGCACCACGCAGAGGGGCAGGTAGAAGGCCCCAAAGGTGGAGAAGATGGTGTAGGAAGGCTCCTGGCTGACTTGGCACTCTTCACTGTCCTCTGAGTAAGTCTCTCCCCAGCCAAAGAGCAGTGGGGCCAGAGAGATAAAGGCGGAGAGTGCCCAGGTGAGGGCAATCATGATGTTGGAGATGCGGCGCCGGGTGCGGAGCGTGTACTCCAGGTGGCGGGTGATGGACCAGTAGCGGTCGAGGGCAATGGCCGTGACATTCCAGATGCTGGCAGTGCAGCACAGCACATCGAAGGAGATCCACACCTGGCAGAGCGACCGGCCCAGCCGCCACCGCCGCCCGGACAACTCGTGCACCAAGCTGAGGGGCATGACGAGGGCCGCCACCATCACGTCAGAGATGGCCATGGAGGCCACCAGGTTGTGGGGCACCCGGTGGAAACTGCGCACGCGGAGGATGGTGGCCAGGACCAGCCCGTTCCAGAGGAACGTGGCCACCACCAGCATGGCCAACAGGGTGAGGACCAACACGCCGAAGACGGAGAGATGGGCCTGGCCGCCCTCGGGGCCCCCGGAGGACCCGCTCCTGTTGCCGCTGTCCGGCGTCGTATCGGCGAGGCAGCTGAGGTTGAGCGGGCGCTCCATGCCGGGGCTGCGGGGCGCCGGGCTGCTCCGGGCTGCTGCG